>CM077157.1:127504218-127906520 GCA_039583875.1 Platanthera guangdongensis
TATCCCTTTCTCCCCTCCTCCCCTTCTCCTTGCTGCTCCTTCTCCACTCTTTTCTTCTCCTTTAACTTATCCGCCATTGACGCTAACCTTGTCCCCTCGGCTCTACATACTCGAGAAAAGGGAAAAAACATTACACATCACCGACATCTGCCTCAACGAATCTCTACGAATCCTTAAAGTTTGTATGCAACATCACCGAGTCGGACTAACAGTCGCAACTACGGCTTCACACACCATGCCTAATCGACTAACGGAGCGGATCTCTAATGCAAAAACATGTCGGGGACGGACTCAATCGACCCGAGGTTCCTCTTGAATCTTGGCGACCCAAACCCTCTCATTTGAGTGTTTGGTGCCCAAAAATTATAAAAGAAAAGATGCTAAGACATGCATCCTAAAACCAAGAGGAGAAGTGTCGTTACCTTCCGACTCCTCTTCCTAGCCATGGAGAAATAGCCGGATGAAAACCTTCGCAAAGATCTAGCCTCCACGGATCGGGACTCGGCTCACAATTTGAGCACTGAAGCCTCTCCTACAACCCAATCCCTCCTTCACCTTCTTCCTTGCTCTCCCTTCTATCTAGAATTTTAGTAAGAGAAAGCTTGGAGAAGAATGAAGGTTTCCAACCCTATTCTCGAACTTAACTCCCCAAGAGCTGTCCTGGACCATCAGATCCCAAAATAAGGGAAAGAGCAGCCACGATCCGTATGAAAAATAAAAATACCTGGGCCGAACACGGCCTGGCACACACGCATGTCCAGGGCCGTGTCCCCCATTCGCCGTCAAAACCGACGCGCTTGGAACAACACACGGGCATCCGACACGCCCGTGTTTGACCTGACATGCCCGTGTTCCAACTGACACGGCCCTGTGGTCGGCCGTGTGCCTCCATCGACACAACCCTGAAAATAACCCGAGAACTACTCTGTTACTGGACACGCCCGTATCCTTGTCCGTGTCTACCTCAAAACGCCTGGGCTCTATGCCGTGTTCACTGTCTCGACACTTCGTCCAGCGAAGTTCGTCGACTGACTGACACGGCCTTGGACACACCCGTGTCCTAGGCCGTGTGCCTTGTCTCGACACATCGTCGAGCGAAAATCGTCGACTCCCCGGACCGATCGTCGACACGGGCTCGACACGCCCTGAGACATGCCCGTGTCTCAGGCCGTGTGTCTTGTCTCGACACATCGTCGAGCGAAATTCATCGACCTCTTGACCAAAATGTCGACTGGAGCCTGACACGCCCTGGGTCACGCCCGTGTCCCAGGCCGTGTGCCCCCTGCCAGAAACCAAACTTGGCCAGAAAATGCTAGTCGACCCTCTCTCAAATTTTGGGGTGTTACAATGTCGGCATCACACCGAAGTTGGGAAGAGCAGGCAAGGGTGGGGGGTGGCTTCACACCAAGGCCAGCAGCTAGGTTTTCTCACCTTGGCCAAAACTCTCTCTCAATGAGGGTAGGGTTTGCTTTTTTAATTTTCTCCCACTTCATTCTCAAAAGGATCTCCTTATATAGGAGTTACAACACACATCTAGCCATCCAATATGGAGATGAAATCTCATCCATCTGGAAGGCTAAATACACACCAAAATATTTGTCTAAATGCAAGAAATAAATATTACAAGTCCCAAAATGAATATAAAATTCTTAACCAAGATTGAAATAGTTTTATATTCGCACATAAAAATTATTAGAGCATGAGAGATTAATTAAAATAGTCTTCAAGTGTGTGTAGCACGCCACGGCCAGAGGTTGTAGCGGCGTCTTCCGTTTGCTTCGTCATGGCTCCGAAGGTCTTTATGTTGTAGCGCCTCGGCAAATGGATCGTCATCAAGTGGAGGTAGCGGGGCGGCGGCATCACGGGGCGGGCAAAGCCCACCGTCGCTGGCCGAGTACTGTGGCGCGTGGCCATCGGGCCGGAGGCCCGTGCCTGTCACTCGTGTGTGTGTGTGTGTGTGTTTGTATATATATCACTATAATAGAAGTATCAAAACTCATGAAATAAAAATTGATTGGAGTCTTTTTGGTTATCCGATCTAAATGCATTATTCAGTAGCAGTCTGATCAACGCACCTGCTCTCTCCACTTTTTTGCAGGGCTACTAAACATACTACTAGGGTCCTAAATCTATGTGAAATTATAGATTTGTTCATAAAATATGAAAAAAAAACATCAATCACACAGACCCGACCAAATACACACTCGCTCTTCATCATATAGCTATCTTTTATGCCCCAGCCAGCCCAATCATACAGCCCGCCCAATTTAAATTAAACACTAAGATCTTATAATTTATAGGTGAATATAAATCTTTAACCAACTGTGTGTGACTAACTTTTTGAAAAAATTAATAAATTTAAAACAACATGGTTGGTGAGAATCGAAAAGCCAAGCCCTAATTTAAAATCAATATCCTTATCCAGTAGGTCATGACAGCTTTTGCTTACATACCAAACATGTTTTTTATATATCACTTGCAATATTTCATTTTTTTTAATTTGTTTAATTATCTCGTAATTTAAGAATTAATTAAATTAGATTGGGGAAATAAATTAAACAACGTCGGTGCAGGTGAAGCCCGCAGGGGGGGGGGGTACTGTCGTTCTTGGCCGTAGGGGCGGAGTCCCGTGTCCGGCGGGCGGAGCTCGCAGTCGTCGGCTGGGAACTATGGCGCGTGGCCATCGAGCCGGAGGCTCGTGCCGGTTATATATATATATATATCTTTATTATATAAAACACTATCTGAAGGAACACCAAACTTTTATTTTTGGCCGTTCGATAAAACTGCATGAAACAATTCTGTCCCCACGATCTCCTGCATCCAACCTTTATAATCACTGCATTTTAAAAATACTGTGTTCAGAATATTAAAATCGGTGTGCTGGAGGAGTAGAATCTGAAGTAGCGGCATGCTCAGCGGCATGCTATCCGTCTAATCTGCCGAAAGCACATTGGCAGGCAGCAGACCCGCCTCTTATCTTCTGAAAGAAGCAACAGTAACTCTCCCTGACACTTCTCCACCCGTCCCCCACAAGCCAAGTCGATGGTAACAATCCCCCTCCCACTCCTGCACAGGTCAAATTGATGTCATAAATCCCCCTTCGGCTTCATTTTTCCTCCCGCAGATGCATCTAAAGTTCTAAACCCTCCTCCCGCAGAAGCATCTGAATATTCCTCCAGTAAGCTCCTATTTTGTGTTTTTTTCCAAACTACACTAAAATCTGCAGCTTCCTCTTTTGCCGCATCAGCTTCCTCTGGTAAGCTCATATTCTGCGCAGATTGGCATTGAAACCGGCCTCTACTTCCTCTTTGGGCTGGTGCAGCCTCCTCCTCTATAGGTAAACTTCTTCTTTTTTCAGTTTTCCTCCGCTGCAGCACCTCTCTGCTTCCTGCTCTTCTTGAGTTGGGTGCTCCATTTTTCGGACTTTTATCCTGCGTTTGGGTTCTCCATTTTTATTTTACTGCTACATATTATATACTTCTTCAACTTTGGTATGTTGGCGCCTCTTCCAGCATCCTGCAGCAATTCCAACATCCTACAGTAGTTTTAAGGCTTTGCATTGCTCAGGATCATCCACTCCTTGCTCCAACTAATTTCATCCACAGGTATCATCCTGTCCTCCCACTACTATGTATTTACCTGTAGATAAACTTTTTGAACCACCTCTAAGTGGTTGTTTGTCAAGTCAACCTCAAAATGGAGGACCTTTATATGTGTTGCAAATATAGTTTATCCAGCAAGTTCATGCAGATTATTAGTGCACAAAATACCTATAGGGCAATGAAGGACACTTGCTATATGTCGATGCAGGGAGGTGCTCTGCTTTTGGGAGATGCGTCACTTGCAGGTTATTATTCGTATTCTAAGATCGCAACTAAGCAAATGAAAAAACTCCCAATAATGCACTAAAATTTACATACAATAAAACTAATAGAAAAAAATCATAATCAAAACTAATATTATTAATTACCATCTAATTTTACAATAGTTTTATGAGAATACCACCACTAATTTTATCAACCATAATTTTATTATAAAGTTTTATAGTTTTGATTTCATAGTTTTATGAAAAGGCATCTCCTGTACAATAGTTTTACTAAGTTCTAGAAGAAATCAAAACTAAAATTTACAATAGTTTTATTATAAGGTATCATCGAGAACACCATATTTTTTTCATTTGCTTGGTTGCAAGGGACACATCTCCTGAACTAATATAAAATTAGATGGTGAGGTTGCAGGTATCATCCTCTCCACCCACTACAATTTGCATGAACTTACACAAAATAGGAGCATCGATTATTAGAAACAAAATCAGTAAATTGCAATCTCAGAATAAAACTAATAATCTGTAAGTGACGCATTTTCCAAAATCGGAGGAAGGTGTCGGGACAGTGAAGGTTTTATTTGAGGTCTCCTCAAGTACTTCATAGTTGTTACCAAAAAATGTTGATAGGTGTTGGGGCCCTGAAAGTTTTCTTATGAGATGTTTGATTTCCTTTCCATTAATTAGGATCAGACTAAGAATAAGTTTACACTGGACATTTTTTAAAAGTAGCAATCTTGGCTCATATCCCATGAGTCTGAAGCTTTGATGGGATATCCAAATGCTGGAACAAATTTAAAATTTCTACGATTTGTTGAAGATTCATTGAATCCGCCCTTTGATTGCCGCTGAATGAAATCTATTTTTGCATCAGAAGGGGATGCTAATATTTTGATATGAATTCAACTGCGAGATTATGATATTATGACATTTTGTTAATGTTAGTATGTTATGTGGATCTCACATGCTCATGAATTTTCCATTGCGAAATCCTCTTCTGGTATTATTTTAAAATGTATTGTCTTCTGAGATTTTTTTCATTTCAAACATGAATTTTGTTTTGAGCTTTTTTTCATTACAAGTATGAACTTTGCATGTATGTGTGTTACCTGCAGATGTATATATTACAATCATATTCCTAGGGATGTACTTCTTAAAAATAATTCAAAATAAGGTTCTGAGCTTTGTTGAAGTATGAACTTTGCATGTATGTGTGTTACTTGCAAATGTATGTGTTACAATCATATTCCTAACGTTGTACTTCTTAAAAATAATTCAAAATAAGGTTCTGAGATTTTGTCTTCCTGTTGTAAAATAATGCTCTCTATCAAGGGCCTATGATGGTAAGGTTGAAGTGCTGCGTATAGGAAATGAGAAATTGGAGCTTATCCCAAAGGACTATTTGCCTAAAAAGGTCTAATCACAATGTCCTTCATTACACTTTTTCTATTTTTTTCTTTCTACATCACTTGCTAATTGACATAAGTTTATGTCAATGCTAATATATTACATGGTGGTATTTGTAGAGTTCGAGAAGCCAACGCATCTCATTACATGATCAACTATGAGGCCTAACTATGTAGTTGTTTTATTGGCTTCCATTATACTTTTTGGATACTTCTTTGACAATTATCGTCTTTGGTGAACTCTTTAGATATACTACGAATGTGTATAGCATAGATACAACACAATTTAATCTTATTTACCTATGTGGTCGCCGACGAACAATGTCATCCCGTGTGTAATGTCGCCACCCATGACCAATGTTGGTGCAACGACCAATATCTCCACCCACAACACATGTTGCCGCCCACTACCAATGTCGTTTGTTTGCGGGCGAAGCCCACAGCATCGCATTAAGAACGGGCAAAGCCCGTTCCAAAATTGTTGCCGCCCACGAACAATGTCGATGCCCATGAACATTGTTGCCACCCATGAATAATATTGCCGCCCATGACCTATGTTGCCACCCATGACAAATGTCGCATCCATGACCAATATCGACGCCCACCACACATGTTTCGCCCACAACCAATGTCGTTGGTTTGCGGGCGAAGCACGTTCGGATATGGGCGCAACTCGCAATGCTGCATCGAGAATGAGCACTCCAGACGAATGTCACCGCCACCCAAATAATGTCTCCTCCCCAGCATAATATCGCCGCCCTTGAACATTATCGTGAACCCAAAACATGTCTCCGCGCACGAACAATGTCGCCGACCACGAATAATATCGACACCCACGACAAATGTTAGCACCCACTATAAATACCGCACCCGCAACCAATATCACCACTCACGACACATGTTGCCGCCCACGACCAATGTATTTGTCAAGCGGGCGAAGCCCGCAGCGATTCATGGAGAACGGGCGAAGCCTGTTCGAAGATGCTAGTATATATATATATATATATATATATATATATATATATATATATATATATATATATATATGAGAATAACATATAAAAGCTCAAGTTTTTTTGCCTACAAAAACTTGAGTTATTTCTCGCACAATACATGTTGGAATTAGCCAAATAATATTTACATTTTAAAGCCAATTAAGAACGAGATCTACAACTTTCATGTTGAACATTCTTTAAAAATTTGTACGGTTTGGTCGGAATCTGGCCCGAAAGGCTGCTGACTCGAATTGAATATAATAATAATATATTTAAAAATTCGAGCCAGCAAACTTTCGGGCAAGATTCCGTCTAAACCGTGCAAATTTTGGTAATATGTTCAACATGAAAGTTGTAGATCTCGTTCTTTGCTACAAAATGTATATATTATTTGCCAAATTCCAACATGTATTGCGGGAGAACCAACTCAAGTTTTTTAGACCTAAAAAAGCTTGAGCTTATATATTACAGACTATATATATATATATATATATATATATATATATATATATATATTAAATAAAGTTCATTAACTCTGCTACAGTGGATCTATAAATCGGTCACTTATTTTATACTTTAACAATTCAAAATTATCAAAACAATTAAAAATTACAAATATATATATATACTAGCATCTTCAAACGGGCTTCGCCCGTTCTCGATGCGTCGTTGCGGGCTTCGCCCGCTTGACAACAACATTGGTCGTGGGCGGCAACATGTGTCATGGGTGGTGATATTGTTCGCGGGTGCGTTATTTATCGCGGGTGCTGACATTTGTCGTGGGCGTCGATATTGTTCGTGGGCGGCGACATTTTTCGTGCGCGGAGACATGTTTTGGGGTGGAGATAATGTTCAGGGGCGGCGATATTGTGCAGGGGCAGTGACATTATTTGGGGGGCGGTGACATTCG
Organism: Platanthera guangdongensis; assembly: GCA_039583875.1. NCBI lineage: Eukaryota > Viridiplantae > Streptophyta > Magnoliopsida > Asparagales > Orchidaceae > Platanthera > Platanthera guangdongensis. The sequence continues at coordinate 127,511,356 of CM077157.1, forward strand.
TCTGGAGTGCTCATTCTCGATGCAGCAATGCGGGTTGCGCCTACATCCAAACGTGCTTCGCCCACAAACCAACGACATTGGTTGTGGGCACAATATGTTTGGTGGGCGTCGATATTGGTCGTGGATGCGACATTAGTCATGGGTGGCGACATAGGTCGTGGGCGACAATATTATTCATGGGTGGCAACAATGTTCATGGGCTTCGACATTGTTCGTGGGCGACAACAATTTTGGAACGGGCTTTGCCCGTTCTTAATGCGACGTTGTGGGCTTCACCCGCAAAAAAACGACATTGGTTGTGGGCTGCAACAGGTGTTGTGGGTGGAGATATTGGTCGTTGCACCAATATTGGTCATGGGTGGCGACATTACACACAGGACGACATTGTTCGTGGGCTACCATATATGTAAATAAGATTAAATTGTGTTGTATCTATGCTATACACATTCATAGTGTATCTAAAGAGTTCACCAAAGACAATAAGTGTCAAAGAGGTATCCAAAAAGTATAATGGAAGCCAATAAAACAACTACATAGTTAGGCCTCATAGTTGATCATGTAATGAGACGTGGCTTCTCGAACTCTACAAATACCACCATGTAATATATTAGCATTGACATAAACTTATGTCAATCAGCAAGTGATGTAGAAAGAAAAAAAATAGAAAAAGTGTAATGAAGGACATTGTGATTAGACCTTTTTAGGCAAATAGTCCTTTGGGATAATCTCCAATTTCTCATTTCCTATACATAGCACTTCAACCTTACCATCATAGGCCCTTGATAAAGAACATTATTTTACAACAGGAAGATAAAATCTCAGAACCTTATTTTGAATTATTTTTAAGAAGTACAACGTTAGGAATATGATTGTAACACATACATCTGCAAGTAACACACATACATGCAAATTTCATACTTCAACAAAGCTCAGAAAAAAGCTCAGAACCTTATTTTGAATTATTTTTAAGAAGTACATCCCTATGAATATGATTGTAATATATACATTTGCAGGTAACACACATACATGCAAAGTTCATACTTGTAATGAAAAAACGTTCAGAACAAAATTCATGCTTGCAATGAAAAAAATCTCAGAAGACAATACATTTTAAAATAATACCAGAAGAGCATTTCGCAATGGAAAATTCATGAGCATGCGAGATCCACATAACAGACTAACATTAACAAAATATCATAATATCAAAATCTCGCAGTTGAATTCATATCAAAATATTAGCATCCCCTTCTGATGCAAAAATAGATTTCATTCAGCGGCAATCAAAGGGCGGATTCAATGAATCTTCAACAAATCGTAGGAATTTTAAATTTGTTCCAGCATTTGGATATCCCATCAAAGCTTCAGTCTCATGGGATATGAGCCAAGATTGCTACATTTAAAAAATGCGCAGTGTAAACTTATTCTTAGTCTGATCCTAATTAATGGAAAGGAAATTAAACATCTCATAAGAAAACTTTCAAGGCCCCAACACCTATCAACATTTTTTGGTAACAACTATGAAGAATTTGAGGAGACCTCAAATAAAACCTTCACTGTCCCGACACCTTCCTCCGATTTTGTAAAATGCGTCACTTGCAGATTATTAGTTTTATTCTGAGATTGCAATTTACTGATTTTTTTTCTAATAATCGATGCTCCTATTCTGTGTAAGTTCATGCAAATTGTAGTGGGAGTAGAGGATGATACCTGCAACCTCACCATCTAATTTTATATTAGTTTAGGAGATGCGTCACTTGCAACCAAGCAAATGAAAAAAATATGGAGTTCTCGATGATACCTTATAATAAAACTATTGTAAATTTTAGTTTTGATTTCTTCTAGAACTTAGTAAAACTATTGTACAGGAGATGCCTTTTTCATAAAACTATGAAATCAAAACTATAAAACTTTATAATAAAATTGTGGTTGATAAAATTAGTGGTGGTATTCTCATAAAACTATTGTAAAATTAGATGGTAATTAATAATATTAGTTTTGATTATGATTTTTTTCTATATGTTTTATTGTATGTAAATTTTAGTGCACTATTGGGAGTTTTTTCATTTGCTTAGTTGCGATCTCAGAATAAGAATAATAACCTGCAAGTGGCGCATCTCCCAAAAGCAGAGCACCTCCCTGCATCGGCATATAACAAGTGTCCTTCATTGCCCTATAGGTATTTTGTGCACTAATAATCTGTATGAACTTGTCGGATAAACTATATTTGCAACACATATAAAGGTCCTCCATTTTGAGGTTGACTTGACAAACAACCACTTAGAGGTGGTTCAAAAAGTTTATCTACAAATAAATACATAGTAGTGGGAGGACAGGATGATACCTGTGGATGAAATTAGTTGGAGCGAGGAGTGGATGTTCCTGAGCAGTGCAAAGCCTTAAAACTACTGTAGGATGTTGGAATTGCTGCAGGATGCTGGAAGAGGCGCCAACGTACCAAAGTTGAAGAACTATATAATCTGCAGCAGCAAAATAAAAATGGAGAACCCAAACTCAGGATAAAAGTCCGAAAAATGGAGCACCCAAACTCAAGAAGAGCAGGAAGCAGAGAGGTGTAGCAGCGGAGGAAAACTGAAAAAAGAAGAAGTTTACCTATGGAGGAGGAGGTTGCACCAGCACAAAGAGGAAGTAGAGGCCGGTTCTAATGCCAATCTGCACAGAATATGAGCTTACCAGAGGAAGCTGATGCGGCAAAATAGGAAGCTGCAGATTTTAGTGTTATTTGGAAAAAAACACAAAATAGGAGCTTACCGGAGGAAGATTCAGATGCCTCTGCGGGAGGAGGGTTTAAAACTTTTGATGCGTCTGCAGGAGGAAGAATGAAGCCGGAGGGGGATTTGTGACATCAATTTGACCTTTGCAGGAGTGGGAGGGGGATTTTTACCATCGATTTGGCCTGTGGGGGATGGGAGGAGAAGTGTCAGGGAGAGCTACTGTTGCTGCTTTCAGAAGATAAGAGGCGGGTCTGCTGCCTGCCAACATGCTTTCGACGGATTAGACGGATAGCGTGCCACTGAGCATGCCGCTACTTCAGATTCTACTCATCCAACACACCGATTTAAATATTTTGAACACAATATTTTAAAAAATGCAGTGATTATAAAGGTTGGATTCAGGAGATCGTGGGGACAGAATTATTTCATGCAGTTTGATCGAACGACCAAAAATAAAAGCTCGATGTTCCTTCAGATATGTATATTATTTTATATAATAAAGATATATAGTTTAACAGTAAAAAAGTTTACAAAAATAATATTTTATAAAAATAATATTGAAGGTAATATGTATACGTATAATTATAAAATATACGAGTGACAGGCACGGGCCTCCGGACCGACGGCCATGCGCCACAGTACCTGGCCGGTGACAGCGGGCTCCGCCCACCCCACCAACGCCTGCTGTGACAGGCACGGGCCTCCGGCCCGATAGCCACGCGCCATAGTATCTAGCAAGCGAAAGCGGGCTCCGCTCGCCCCACCACACCCCGGCAGGCTCCACCAGCACCGCCCTGTAAGACCCCTCCCCCTTACTAAGGAGTCTCCCAGTCTTATGCCCAGAACCGCCGTCTTACGGTGGCACTAACACACGGGTTAGCCGACACCGCAACATGCCGATTCTGCCGGCTAGTACGATCATATACCCTGTTCGTCCAAATAGAGGAAGAAGTAAAGGCAGTATAAGGCAAGCACTAGTCCCCAAGTCACAGCACTATTACATAATAAATAAGAGTACACCAGTCCATAATGAGTTCATCAAAAATAGAGAAAAGGGGCTTATGCCCAGTACATAATGAAAAATATCTCTCTCATAAATGACAACATGCGGAAGCTACACTATCATCAGAAGATGCGTCCCACCTGACGACGGGCTGTAGTAGTAGTAATAAGTAGTGGTGGTCTCAGCTCCTCACGTCCTACCACCTCGTCTTGCTGGTACTTCCTCTCCTCGAGCTCCTAAAATGATTGGTCACACCGATCGTTAGTCAAAAAGACTAAGTCGTTTCCTCCACATCTCGCCCCCGCAACTCCTAGGCACCGTGTGGGAGGACGAAGCGAAGGACAAGGGGTGTAATAAAGGGAAGCTGGTGACAGTGGAATAATACTAAGAGTAAATATATACCAAATATTCCTACTATAGCAGTTATATATATATAGTGCAATAAAAGTAAGCAGAGCTGAACAGAAATAAGAAAAGAGCAGTAAGTAAACAAGTACTGTATGTAAGGTAAGTAAAGACAGAAGTAAAATAAGCTACTACTAACATCACAGAAGTACATTAACTTATATGAATGCCCATACAAACTTATAAGTTAAGGTTTCCAAAAATATAACTTATCATATAAAAGAGCTCATACTAATTTATATGATAAGCATCTATGGTGCGTATGAATGTATGATATGCGTGCGTTTTATGGTTCCTGCAAGTGCAACTCACACACACGACTATTTGATCACAGACCTTTAGTTCCCACTTTTTGGAGCTAGCATCACTCTATGGTACCACCGTTGTGGCTACAATAGTAGTGGAGCGGGCGTCTCCACTCCTATGCAGGTATATACACTACCAGGCCTAGACCTCCCATACGCCTTTATACACGTCCTAGGTGCACTCTAGAGTCTTTGTGTACTATTTGCTGGCTACCTGCCAATCTTTTTGGTCGAATGTGCATTTTCGGGGATCATCCTCCAAACCGCAGCGTAAAACAACCCACTGGCCCCTCAAACCATCATACCTCGCCAGAGTCACCGTACTGCCATTTGTGTGACGATTGGCCCAGTACCGCATGACCCGCAACAAGTTTATGCACATGCAAGATATTCCAACCCGAGCTTCCAGCTCGCAGTACCAACCAGTTGTGAATCCCTCCAACCCATCGCAGGTGAGAGTGCACATTAGTGCCTTTATTCAAAATCCCTCAAACCCATCTCGGGTGAGATTGCACATTAGTGCCTTTATTTAAAATCCCTCAAACCCATCATGAGTGAGATTTCACATAGTGTCTTTATTCAAAATCCCTCCAACCCATCATGGGCGAGATTTCACATAGTGTCTTTATTCAAAATCTCTCCAACCCATCACGGGTGAGAATGGACCACAATGTCTTAACCTATTAGACTACTCTTGTCCAGTGTTAGTTACACCTAGCAGTTTAGGGTTAATCCCAGGACTGCCCAAGGCATGCCCGATGAAGGGCTCTCGGGGGCACTAGGAACTACGATGGGCGGAATCCCAAAGAACCCTTTCTCAAGGATATTTACTTTTATTAATGTCTACCCCTTAACCATACCAACTCTCATTGTTACTCTGGACAAACCTAATAATTTAGGATGTTATCAAGAGAACGACAGTCTTCTGCCGATCTTCGTTCTAGCCACTATCCTTGGGATTTTGCTCTCTACCACTCGTAATTTGGAAGTGACCTATTGGACACCAACCACGGTTTGTCTTCCCAATATAGTTCCCAACGCAACCTACCATCGTATCCCTTGTGGGTCCCAGTAATATGTGCTATGTTTTTGCTGTACACGCCCATGACCTAATGTTGACCTGTATAGTAGAACTTCTAATCCCTTGGGCCAAATCCCCCTAATTAATTATCATGGATTGGTATGGTGTATGATGTTGAACATTTAAGATTTCACAATTTTTCTAATTAATTAAGGGCCTAAATTAATTCCTTTAATTTTGTGACTTATGTCAGATTGCACATGATGTACTACTTATATTGATTCATTCTACTTAAGAAATTTATCAGGTGTTCTAAGAAGTGAAATATGGCTGCCCACTAGATTTCCCAATTTTCCCATTTAATTTCAATTTTTATTTTCATTTAACAACAAAATCTCAATTGGCTTACTTTCCAAATGTAGTATAGTATGACTATCACCAAAAATTTTGGGAAATTTAAAATAGATTCATAATTATAAAATCAACCTGAATATCCAAAATGCCATTATTACTAAAATGTCATTAATAGGGTTTTCAACTTACTGAGACATCCACAAATTCTCAGAAAATTACAAAACGATTAGATCATATAAATAAGCCACTGCAAAATTTTCCATTTTATTCAAACAATAATTTCTTTTATTTTTAATTAATATACAATATGCGAAAAATAATAATTCTACTTGAAATCCAAGATAAAATTATATAGCAGCCCCATAAAGTTTTCCAGAGATAAACTATGAGCCATTTACGCTTGTGGCAAAGTTTGAGAATTTAATATCATCATTAGCCTTAGTTTCAAATTTTTATTTCTAAATGGCATAATTTTCAAAAATTACAATTAATTGGATTTTTGATCTGAAAAATCCCATTCTTCCCGTGAGAGGTGTATTTCACCCCTAAAAGCTTCTATCCAGAGTTTCATGGTCATGCAATGTTCTAAATGGGCTGAATTTCTCATTTTGCTAATTTTGCTATATGCACCCCAAACCTAAACCTACCTTTCTCATGCAAGTGTGATTACCCAACATGCATGGGTCAACAGATACTGAAATGTCTACCATGGTCTAACATTGAGCCAATGGACATGCCACCAAAATTTGGGGCCATTTGGAGTTGTATTTCTCCAAATATTCAATTAATCTAAATAAGTGTATTTTACCAAATAGTATAGAAAATATTTTTCCAAAAATTCCATTTTTTGGTCCGTATCAAGGTATGACTTTGTCACATGCATGTCCAAAATCTCTAGACATGAGGACATATAGTTTGGCCTGGGCACACATTTGAATATCTGCCCTAGCCTAGGACCAGTCTGGGTAGAATGGTCCTACAGGGAGCCCTACTACTCCAAATCTCAAGTTTAGGGTTTCAAAATAAAGGTAAGACCTAGCCCTACATGTTTCATGTTGATGTATGGTTCTGAAATTGCCTCTAAGAGGCCTATGTTTAGCATGCCAGAACACTGTAAAAGTGTGACACAACTTTTACTGTTCATAATAATTAAACCATTAAATCAAATCAAATTCAGATGGACGACATCCGTTCATCATCCCAAAGAAGCCAACGACTTAGATTACTTCTTCCTGGGCCATGTTTGTTGGCAAATTCCGGCCACCTGGGACGGCACCACCGTCGACAATTATTACAACCACCTTCGTTGAGGTGGTGGCTAGCGTTTCCCGGCGGTGAGACTACCGGAGGCGGCTCCTCCAGCGATCCCAAGCAAGAAGTAAAACTCGGAAAATACACATATTTACCCATGGTATCGGGCTCGATTGAGCCCGATGTCTCGCCTAATTGATCTAGAAAGCTAGCACGGGGTGAGGTGAGGTGAAACAAACTTGCAGCTGGGCTTGGCGGTGCGTGCGGTGGCGGAGCTCCATGGCTGACGCTTGCTCCAGCGAACTAGCTCAATTCCTGGATTCTCCAGCAAAGGCAGTGCTCCAGATGTCGATCTCCACTCGTTTCCTCCTCCTGAAGCTGATGGTGGGCTCGGATTTGGCTGGGGGTGGCTGTGAGAGGAGTTGGAGTTAAGGGGCGTGGCCGACCAAGCTTTGGAATTTCCTCCTGGCCACCAGGTGTCCCCAAAACCATCCACCTTGCAGGAATAATCCTAAGGAGCTCAGCTAGCTGCTTGGGCAGAGAGAAGGAGGGCCACATGGCCACCATTTCTTCTCTTCCCCCTTTCTCTCTCCTCTTTTCCTTCAAAAAGTCCAAATTTCCCCATATATACATTCTCTCTCCCTTTTCAAGAGGGTAGGGGCTGTCATTGACCCCTTTAGGCTGGTCTTGGGCCTTGGCTTGTGGGCCTAGAATGTGGGGATGGGTTTGGTCTTCAAATCCCTTAAATAGGCCTAAGGTTGACTTGTTGACTTTTGGGGTTAACTTGGTCAACATGGTGAGTGGACTAACCCCATTTGAAGGTCATGGACTCTATGGCACCACCCAACTTGGGTTGGGCCATGGTGGTGCCCCAATTGGACTAATTGGGCCTTTGGATGTGGGTTTGGCCAATTTAAGGTTTACGGTTTACTTGAGTCAACTTGGGTCACTAAATGACTTAGTGATATGGCTTATGGTTCCCTTAGGTTGGTGTTAGGGTTATAGGTGTAGTGGTAGAGTTAATGTGTGGCTAGGAGCCCAATTTGGGCTGGTTTGACTTAGATTACCTTGGGCCCTATTGTGGGCCCCATGTGACTAAACCCTAACCCCATGGTTCAAACCTAGCATAAACCCATGCCCCCACCACAAGTCCTAACCCAACCTAAGTAGAGGGGTCTAATTGAATGTGGGATGTTACAAAATCCAATAAACAAAAGAAATAATTTCGTCCCCGAAATTCAAGTTTGGGTCTACGGTGTTTCCAAGCATAAATATTTTAGTACTTTAGCTAATAATTAAAGTGCTACCTGATGTAAAAGGATCTGGGTGCCGTTCCAGCATTAGATCCCTCGGCTCCCAGGTGTGCTCCTCCCGTCCATGGTTGGACCACAACACCTTCACCAGGGGGACCTTCTTCTTCCGCAACACTCGGACCGCGGTATCATCGATCCGGAGCGGCTCTAGACAAACTGAACTGGCAGATGCTAATGGGCATACTGTAGTGGTGATATGCTGCTCCGGCCGAAGGAGAGCTATTCATAGCGCGGAGATGTGGAAGACATCATGTAAGGTCCCGAGCTCTAGCGGCAGCTCCAGCCTGTAGGCCAAGGGGCCGATCCGCTCCAGAATCAAATATGGCCCCATATATCGAGGGATGAGCTTCTTCTGCCTCCGCACTCGAGAAACACCATGCAACAGACGTATCTTCAAGAACACTCTGTCCCCCACCTGGAACTCCACATTTTGATGCCGCGCATCGTAGTACTTAGCTTATCTACTCTGAGCCTCCAGTATCCGGTCCCTGATTAATCATATCTGAGCGTCCGTATCCTCAATATATTCTGATCCAAGTGCCCTAGGGTCCTCATCCTGCACCCAAGATAGCGGTGTCCGACACTTCCTCCCATAAAGAGCCTCATAAGGTGCCATCACATTGCTTTCCTGGTGACTGTTGTTATAGGAGAACTCAACCAGTGGCAACAGTCTCTCCCAGGGCCTCCCCGTATCCAGTACACACAGTCGTAGTAGATCCTCCATGGTCCTGATGGTCCGTTCTATCTGACCGTCGGTCTGTGGATGGAAAGCGGTGCTAAAAGTAAGCTGAGAACCCAAGGAAGCCTGCACAGTTCTCCACTCCCTGGAAGTGAATCGACTGTCACGATCCGAGATAATCGTCCTGGGGACCCCGTGGTACCTGACGAACTATTCCACAAACAACCTCACCAACACAGTAACTGGGTTGTCCTTCCTGATAGGTATAAACCGGGTCACCTTGGTCAGCTTGTCTACAATGACCCATACAGAATCGTGCCCTGAGTGGGAGTGAGGCAATCCGTGCACAAAATCCATAGCAATATCCTCAAACTTCCACTCAGGGACTGACAGTGACTGTAGCAACCCTCTGGGGCTCTTGCATTCTGCCTTTACTCGTTGGCATGTCTCGTAGTGTGTCACATAGAAGATGATCTCCCTCTTCATCCCCGGCCAGTACATGCTCCTCTGTAGATCCGCTATCATCTTGGTGATACCGTGGTGCACCGAGTACTGAGAACTATGTGCCTCCCTGAGTATATACTCCTGAATACCACCTCCTGCGGGTATATAAACACGACCGCGAAAATGAACAAGGCCATCAAGCAAAGAATAATCACCTGGCCTGCCCCCTTCCAAGGCCCTGAACACCGGCACCAAGGCTGCATCCAACCTCTGCTGTACCCTGATGTGCTCTCATATATCACATTCCACGATCAAGGAGTTCAAATACTTCTGGTAGATCTTCGGCTGGGACTCGGAAATGACCGAAATGTGCATATCCTCTAACATCTGCACCAGCTCCATAGACATATCTCGAGGCTTCGGTACTGAGGTGTCGGCTCTCCTACTCAAGGCATCTGCCACGGTGTTCGCTTTCCCTGAATGATAATGCATGGTGTAATCGTAGTCACATAAGAATTCAAGCCATCTCCTCTGGCGCAGGTTTAGGTCTTTCCACGTGTCAACATATTTGAGGTTCTTGTGATCCGAGAAGATATCACAATGAACCCCATATAAGTAATGTCTCCAGATCTTTAATGCAAACACCACCGCCCCGATCTCTAAATCATGTACGGGGTAATTTTGTTCATGCTTCTTCAACTGCATCGAAGCATACACGTGCTGCATCAAGACCACACTCATCCCCTGATATGAGTCGTCAAGACCACACTTATCCCATGATATGAGGCGTCCGTATATATGTGAAATCCTTCCTTCCCAGATGGAAGTGCAAGGATGGGGGAAGAGGTGAGCCTGTCCTTTAACTTCTGAAATGCCGCCTCGCACTTCTTCGTCCATGCAAAATCTGCTTCGTTCTTTGTCAAGGATGTGAGGGGGCGTGCTATCCTTGAGAACCCCTCCACGAACTTGCGATAGTATCCTGCGAGTCCCAGAAAATTACGTATGTCTGATGCTGACTTTGGTCGCGGCCATTCTCTAACTACCTGCACCATGGCTGGGTCCATGGCCAACATTGCCCCACTGATAGTGTGCCCCAGAAATGCCACTTCTTGCAACTAGAACAGGAACTTGGAGAACTTAGCATACAATTGGTGTTCCCTCAGCTTCCCCAAAACCAAGGCCAAATGCTGAGTATGGTCTTCCTGTGTCTGGGAGTAGATCAGTATATCGTCGATGAAAACTATAACGAATCTGTCTAGATAGGGCTCGAAGATGTGGTTCATCAAGCTCATGAATGCATAAGGTGCATTTATGAGCCCGAAAGGCATCACCGTGAACTCATATAAGCCATAGCGGGAACTGAAGGCCGTCTTCGGTATGTCCTCCTCCTGGATCCGCAGCTGATAATAACAGGATCTCAAATCCAACTTGGAGTACCATAAGGCTCCCTCAAGCTGATCAAAATGCTCGTCGATCTGGGGTAGAAGGTATGTATTCCGGACCGTCAACCGATTCTGCACCCTATAGTTGATGCAGACTCGCAGTGAGCCATCCTTCTTCTTGACAAATAACACCGGTCCTCCCCATGGGGATGAGCTCGGTCGGATAAATCCTCACTCTACTAGCTCCTGTAGCTGTGTCCTGAACTCTGCTAGCTCCTCAGGTCCATCCTGTATGGTGCCCTCGATACGAGCCTTGCTCCTGACACCAACTTAATGCGGAAGTCCATGTCCCTAGCTGGTGGCAATCCGGGCAATTTCTCCGGAAACATGTCGGAGAAATCCCAAACCACTGGGATGTCCACAATAGATGCCTCTGCTCCCGCCATCTCAAAGCAAATAATGTATACTTCCTCTCCTTGTTTTTCGGCCTTGACAGCATGTACAAATGATAATAAGAGATGGGATACAAGTCTAATACCTTCGACGATGATGTAGGAGTCTCTGTTCCTCAGTGTGATCCTCCTCGACGGGAAATTGATCTGGGCATGGTTCCAATGTAACCATGTCATTCCCAATATAAAGTCGAAATCTGGCATCTTCAGAATCATTGCGGGCGCTTCATATGTCTTTCTGCCGATTTTTGCCTCCATATTGCACTTGGCAGATGATAGTAGTACCGATACATCAGGTAGCCTCACTCTGATCATCGAGCCCGTGAATCATTCCACGCCGTCCAATCCTTCAACAAAGGCTTCTGATACAAACGAGTGCGAAACACCCGTGTCGATTAGTGTATGAGTGGGCTTGCTGCTGATAAAGTCTATGTCTGAGGTTGATTAAGTTTCAAATGGATAGTTATTCTTCATGCTTAAGTACTATACATAAAAGAAAATGTTTTAATTTAGTAACATTATTTGTGTACCTGTGATGACGTCTTATGGGTTCCTCGGCTAGCGAGGTCCAATGCATACATCTGCTCCTGTTCTATGCCTCGGCCAAAAGGTCCTCGGCCTCGGCCTCGACCTCAACCTCGCCCTCGACCTCGGCCGTGATGTACTAGAGGGGCCACCAGAGGTGGAGGAGGTGGAGGAGGAAGTGGACGAAACTAATGCGGGTACTCAGATCTAATGTGGCCCGGCTGATGGCACCCGAAGCAAACTATCGGTCGCTGGCCATGATCATTCTGTCTCATTTGGCCATGAATCTGTGGTGGTGGAGGAGCAGGTGCTGCAAGGGGTCTCTGCTCCTACCTGTTGTTGGGATGATAACGTCCCCCACCTCTCTTGTGCCTCATGAATCTGCCCCTCCGTGAGCCCCGACTATTCTCCCTAAAGAACGACCCATCCAGCGGTCTCTTTCCTTTGTTCTGCACCATCAGCTGGTCTGCCTCCAGCTTCTTGGCCATCTTGATAATCTACACTGTAGTGCCATGAGAGATGAACAGTAAGGCCTGCCTCAGATCGTCTCTAAGGCCCCGGTAGAATCTCTTGGCGTACCTCCCGTCATCTGAATCATGTATCCCCGCGAACCTGGCAAGGTGGGAAAACTCCCTCTGGTACTCAATCACCGACCTGGTCCCCTGCTTGAGATTCAAGAACTTCTTCTCTAACTCATCCCGATCCGTGGTGGACACAAAATTGTCAAAGAATACCTCGCCGAACTCCCTCCAAGATATATCTGACAGATCCCTATCTGCATAGGTGGAGTCCATCATGGTCTTCCACCACCTCTTTGCATGGGCATCCAGTGCAGTAGTTGCCAAATGAACTGCCTCGCTGACATGGCAGCTGATGGCTGCCAGCATCTCATATATAGCCTCAAGCAATTCCTCCATTTTTACCGCATTCTCCGTCCCGTGGTATATGGGCGGAGATAAACTCTTGAATGCACTCAGCTAGTTTGATCCCAGATTTGGCAACGGTGCCGAAATCTGCTGGGCCCTAAATGCCTCAAGGGTGGCCGTCAAGGTCTGACCCATATCTGTTTGTAGAAAAGAAGGGTAATCCGGAGGGGGAGGAGCCACATTCTGCGGTACGGCCACCCTGGGAGGCTGCACAAAGGTAAGGTTTATATTAGAATTGGCCTAACTCATTGCATATGTGGACTGTTTTATGTGACTTTTTACACATGGGCACATTATTGCTTCTGCTGCATAGTTTGTCCGCAAACTAATGCTCGTGCGGGGTGGCCCAGTGCTGTGGACTTCTTCTCTTATGATCATTTGTTCAAGTGATACCAGTTTGTAAGACCCCTCCCCCTTACCAAGGGGGCTCCCGGTGTTATGCCCATAACCGCTGTCTTATGGTGGCACTAACACTCGGGTGGGCCGACACCGTAATACGCCGATCCTGCTGGCTAGTACAATCATATAACCTGTTCGGCCAAATAGAGGAAGAAGTAAAGGCAGTATAAAGTAAGCACTAGTCCACAAGTCACATCACTATCACATAATAAATAAGAGTACACCAGTCCATAATGAGTTCATCAAAAAAATAGAGAAAATGGGCTTATGCCCAGTACATAATGACAAATATCTCTCTCATAAATGACAACTTGCGGAAGCTACACTATCATCAGAAGACGCGTCCCACCTGACGCCGGGCTGTAGTAGTAGTTGTAGGTAGTGGTGGTATCAGGTTCTCACGTCCTGCCACCTCGTCCTGCTGGTACTCCCTCTCCTCAAGCTCCTAAAATGATTGGTCACACCGACCATTAGTCAAAAATACTAAGTCGTTTCCTCCATACCTCGCCCCCGCAACTCCTAGGCACCGGGCGGGAGGACGAAGCGGAGGACAACAAGGGGTGTAACAAAGGGAAGCAGGCGATAGTGGAGTTATACTAAGAGTACATATATAACAAATATTCCTACTCTAGCAGTTCTATATATATAGTACAAGAAAAGTAAGAAGAGCTGAACAAAAACAAGTAAAGAACAGTAAGTAAACAAGTATTGTAGGTAAGGTAAGTAAAGACAGAAGTAAAATAAGCTACTACTAACATCACAGAAGTACTTTAACTTATATGAATGTCCAAACAAACTTATAAGTTAATGTTTCCAAAAATATAACTTATCATATAAAAGAGCCCATACTAATTTATATGATAAGGATCTATGGTACGTATGAATGTATGATATGCGTGTGTTTTATGGTTCATGCAAGTGCAACTTACTCACATGACTCTGTGAACAAAGACCTTTAGTTCCCACTTTTTGGAGCTAGCATCACTCTCTGGTACCACCGTTGTCGCTACGACAGTAGTGGAGCGGGCGTCTCCACTCCTAGGCGGGTATGCACACTACCAGACCTAGACCTCCCATACGCCTCTGTACACATCCTAGGTGCACTCTAGAGTCTCTGCGTACTATTTGCTGGCTACCGGGCAGTCTTTTTGGTCGAGTGTGCGTTTTCAGAGATCGTCCTCCAGACCACAGCGTAAAACAACCCACTGGACCCCCAAACCATCAAACCTCGCCAGAGTCACCTTACTGCCATCGGTGTGACGATTGGCCTAGTATTGTATGACCCGCCGCAAGTTTATGCACATGCAAGATATTCTAACTCGAGCCTCCAGCTCGTAGGACCAACTCTTCCCGAATCCATCCAACCAATCATGGGTGAGATTGCACATTAGTGCCTTTATTCAAAATCCCTCAAACCCATCACGGGTGAGATTGCATATTAGTGTCTTTATTCAAAATCCCTCAAACCCATCACGGGTAAGATTTCACAGTGTCTTTATTCAAAATATCTCCAACCCATCACGGGTGAGAATGGACCACAATGTCTTAACCTATTAGACTACTCTTATCTCGTATTAGTTACATCTAGCAGTTCAGTGTTAATCCTAGGACTGCCCAAGGCATGCCCGATGAAGGGCTCTCTAGGGCACTATGAACTACGATGGGTTGAATACCAAAGCTCCCTTTCCCAAGGATATTTACTTTTATTAATGTCTACCCCTTAACCATACCAACTCTCATTGTTACTTTGGACAAACCTAATAATTTAGGATGTTATTAGGAGAGCGGCAGTCTTCCGCCGATCTCCGTTCTAGCCACTATCCTTGGGATTTTGCTCTCTACCACTCGTAATTAAGAAGTGACCTATTCGACACCAACCAGAGTTTGTCTTCCCAATATAGTTCCCAACTCAACCTACCATCGTATCCCCTGTGGGTCCCAGTAATATTTGCTATGTTTTTGCTATACGCACCCATGACCTAATGTTGACCCGTATAGTAGAACTTCTAATCCCTTGTGTTGAGTACATTGGAAAATATGTACCAGATTTGTAGAAGCCTAACTTAGCTCAATGATATTCATCAAGGTGTATTTGATGTTGTTTTGAGCTTATATGTGCAGGTTAAGAATATGCAGGAAACGTTTCTAAGTTCATGAGTCGACACCAGAAGAAGATGTGTCGACACTTGTGAAGACTTATGTCGACACTTTGTCGACACCTGGAGTCAATTGTGTCGACACTTGGAAAAGATGTGTCGACACACAAGACTTGTGTCGACACACAGAAAGTTCCGTCGACATCAACTGTGTCGACACACAGGACTTGTGTCGACACACAAAAAGTTCAGTCGACATCAACTATGTCGACACACAGGACTTGTGTCGACACACAGATAGTTCAGTCGACATCAACTGTGTCGACACACAGGACTTGTGTCGACACACACACACCAGAATTTCTTCTCAGTCAATTGTGTCAAGACAAGAAGTGACTGTGTTGACACACAAGACTTGTGTTGATACATTCTTACAGAAGTTATGTCAAGAAGCAGTATCGACACCATGAGAGCTGTGTCTACACCACCAAGGATTATGTCGACACTTAGTGTACTTGTGTCGACACATGTGAAGTTCAAACTCAACATTTTTCTGACAGAGTCAAAGTTTCAAGAAGTGACTGGAAGACTTGACAGCTTTCATAACCAATAGGTCTACTACAACTGTCAGATCTGTCAGAAGTTGGTTAGCAACCAGATCAGCTGGTAACCTTGCATGAAGTCTATATAAAGACAGATTCTATCAACTGAAAAAGTATAATAGAAGAACAAAAAAAGCGAAGTACACAAATCATAATTACAACAGAAGATCCAACATACACAAGGAAATCCAGTCAGAGATTTCAAGTGCATCTAAGTGAAGAATTTCAACATATCTTCAGAAGAATTTGTAGAGAGAGAGAGAGAGCTCCAACAATTCAAGTGAAGAAAGAGACTATCAACAACTAGTCTCTTAAGAGCAGATCCTGAACTAATCTGCAAAGAAGAATTCAGATTGATTTCTGGATTTTAAGAAGGAAGCTGATTGAAGATCATCTTCAAGAAATTCAACCTTATTATGTTCGGATTCAAGAAGCTTTGAAGAAAGCCAAAGATAGGTGGATTTCTGTGAAATCAGATTCTTCAAGAACTGATCAAGAAAACTTTCTACCCATTCTCTCTCAACTTGGATGAAAGATAAAACTTATTTTTTATCATTTTTCTATAAGATCATTATTGATCTGAGTTGTAAGCCTAATTTATAAAGGCTGAGGTAGGGCTGAGTGCATGAGGTAGGAGATTTAAATCTCTGAGTTGTAGGCCTTGGGAAGGCTGAGGTAGGGCTGTGTGCCTGAGGTAGGAGATTTGATTCTCTAAGTTGTAGGCCTGGGTGAAGGCTAGGGTAGGGCTTAATTGTATGAGTTGTAGGAGTGTGGACTCACTCTGAGTTGTAGAAACCTTGACTGGGTTCTGAGCCGTAAGATCTGTAGATCTGAGAGGAAGGAAGAAGTTAGGACAAATCTAGCACACTGCTAGATAGGCGAAGGGGGAAAGTGGATGTACCTATCATTTAGGTAACCACTATAAAACTGTGTGCCATCTGTGATTGTGTGTGGTTTTGTGATTTCTGTGATGTGGTAGCAGTAGATCTGTTTGATTCTGTTTGATTAACTGAATTAATATTATGCCTTAGAGTAAAAAGGAATTGTACCTATTCACCCCCCCACCCCTCTAGGTGTTTAGGTTATCTTGAAACCAATTCTTTCAAGTGGTATCAGAGGGAGGTTACTCAAAGATAGACTTAACAGTCTGAGTAAGATCTGTGAGGCAAAATAACTTAGAACAGGTGGGTTCAGGAGAAAATCATAAGGAACTTGGTTCCATGAAGTTGCCCATATGCAGGAAGGAAATCTTTGGAATATGGAAAGAAAAGGTCAGATTGTTTATGGAAGCATCTGATCCAAGAATATATATAACTGTTAAGGAAGGGCCTTATATTCAAATGATATTCTCAGTTCTTGATGCTAATCAGAGGACACCAAAAGACTTTTTAGAAATGACTAAGAATGAGATTATCTTGGCTACTTTGGATAAGAGAGCTCAGAATATTATATTGAGTGCCATAGATGACTCGACATTCCAAAATCTAATTCACTGTAAAACCTCCAAGGAGATGTGGGACACTTTGATAGTCTACATGGAGGGATCAGAAGAAGTTAGACAAGATAGAAAGTCAATGCTTAATCAGGAATATGAGAGCTTCAGACAAAGCAAATCAGACAGCATCACTGAATGTTACAAGAAGTTCTTCAGAATTGTGAATGAACTAATGTCATATGGAAGGGTCTTTAGTACATATGAGTTGAATGATAAATTCCTTAGATCTTTGACTAAGGATTGGGACACCAAGATCTGTGTCATCAGGGAAGTGGCCAGACTGGCAGAAATCTCTCCTCCAATACTATTTGACAAATTACTTTCTTATGAAATGCAACTCATGGACAGAAAGGAGGAAGAGAAAAGTACTAAAGTTGACCATAGAGAAAAGTCAGTGGCCTTCAAGGCATAAGCCACAAGAAAGGACAGTAGGATGTCTCCATCTCCTCCTAAGAAAGCTGCAGAAGTGATCTCAAAAAGTTTTGATAGTCACAACTCAGACAGTAATCATTCTGATGAGGACTTTGCTGTCTTCACAAGACAGTTTCAGAGATTTTTGAAGAAGAAGCAGTGGAGAACTAAGCCATCATCCTCTCAGTTCGAGGATGAATATTATCAAAAAAGAAAGTCATCTAGAAAGGACAAGAGTAGGTCAAAACCTAGCAAATCAACAACTACAAAGATTGTGTGTTATTGCTGCAACAGACCTGGACATGTAGTAGCTGATTGTCCAGACAAAAGAAAGGAATCTGCAGATAAGAAGAAGTCTCAGTATAAGAACAAGAAGGAGAAATCCCTTGTAGCAAAGAAAGAGAAAAGCTGGACAGATCCATCATCTTCAGATTCTGAATCTATTGTTGAAGCTTATATTGGTATGTTTGCAAGAGAAGAAGAGACTGAGTTTTTGCAATTGCTGGACTCAATAAATGGAACTAAAGATCATCAGTGCAAAGGGCTGATGGCCTTGACTGATGAAGATCACTGCCAGGATCAGCCTGGTCCAAGTGAGGTAAAAAGCTTATCTGAAGATTCTGATTATTTCACTGGCTCAGAATCAGAAGCATCTGCATCAAGATATGTGGATGGATCTGAATCTGAAGGAGATATTCATCAACTTATAGATGAATATGGTGATTTGTTGCAGGCATTTAAGAGATGCAAAAACCTGACTAAAATTCAGGCTAAGGAAATTACAGCTCTTAAGTTGGCTGCATCTGATTCAGAAAAGCTACTGGATCAGAAGATGAATGAGATTGCCAAGCTGAAAAATATAACTGTTATTCAGATGGGAACAATCACATTCAAGAGTGATCAAATCAAAAGTCTGGAAGTCAGACTTCAGAAGGAAAAAGATCTAGTGGCTAATTTCTCTAAGCCAAAATCTGTCCTACCCTTAATTGATGACTTTGTGTCTCAAAAGGGTAAGGCAGAATTGGGTTTTATGGGAAATACTAGGGCAGCTAATTTCAAAAGAAAAAGGAAAGACCCAGTTAAGCCACTTATCTTTAATCCCCCTATTGCTCTCAGAAAAGTGCAACAGCCTACCAATAGTAATTATCATGATATCATACATGGTCATGGTAAGCCTGACATTCTGAATGACAAGTGGTATCCAGCACTCAAGCAAAGAAACACTGTACCTACAATATTAAGAATAGCTGATAGCAAAGCTGTTAAAACTATACCTAAAAAGAGGTATAATAGATATGAGTGCTGCTGTTGTGGCAAGGTGGGACACTTTGCCATTGACTGTTGGCATAACACTAGTGTCAGGATGAATGCCAGCTTACCTGGAAGAAGGGATGCTACAAATTATGCTAAATTTCAGTCTAACCTGAACCAAGGACCCAATAATAATAGGTTAAGTAATTATTTGTTGTAGATAAGTCCAAGTGGCCATGCCCCTTTATGGTACTTGGACAGTGGATGTTCCAGACATATACTGGAACAAGAGGATTGTTGAAGGACTACTCACCCATATTGAATGGACCTAAAGTAATCTTTGGTGGTTCTGAAAAAGGAGTCATCAAAGGGTTTGATAACATTTCTAACAGCTTAATTACTATCACTCAAGTGGCTTATGTGAAGGGTTTGAAAAATAACTTGATAAGCATAAGTCAACTGAGTGATCTTGGATATGACATTTCATTCATTAAGAATGGTTGTCATATTAAAAGGTCAAGTGATCAGAAGATCATGTTGACTGGTTATAGGAAAGGAATTGTGTATTGCCTAAACTTTGTGAGTGAGAATAAAGATTCTCCTATTTGTGTGGTAGCTGATGAGAAAGCCTCTCATTATGTCAAATGGCACAAGAGGCTAGCTCATCTAAACTACAAGACTATTGGTCAACTCTTTAATAAAGAGTTAGTGAGGAATGGTCCCCAAGTTAAGTGCATTAAGGATGGAATATGCTCTGCTTGTCAAAAAGGCAAGCAGACCAGATCCTCCTTTCGTAGCCTTGAAACCAAAGACTCAGTAAGGTGTTTATACCTCTTGCATATGGATTTATTTTGTCCAATGCCAGTTCAGAGTCTAGGTAGGAAAGTCTACACATTTGTGGTTGTAGATGACTATTCTAGATTTTCAAGAGTTTTCTTTCTGAGGCAGAAATCTGAAACCCCAACTGTTTTCTGCAACTTTATTAAGCAAATTCAGAATGAACTGAACAATTCAGTGGTCAAAATCAGAAGTGACCATGGAACTGAATTTCAATCTGAAAATATGACAAAGTTGTGTGAAGAATTTGGGATTCATCAGGAATTCTCGTCACCTAGAACTCCTCAGCAAAATGGAATTGCTGAAAGAAAGAATAGGACTCTCATTGAGGCTGGTAGAACTCTATTGAGTGACACTTTTCTCCCAGAATATTTCTGGGCTGAGGCAGAAAACACTGCATGTCATGTGTTCAATAGGGCTTCCATCACTAAGAGCCATAAAAAGACACCCTATGAGGTAATGAAAGGCAGAAAACCAAACTTATCCTATTTTAGGATCTTTGGTTGCAAGTGCTATGTGCTTAATAATGGCAAGTCTTACCTAACAAAGTTTGTTGCCAAATCCCAGGATGGGATATTTGTTGGGTATAGCAATAATAGTAAGACATATAAAGTCTATAACTTGACTACTCAAGTTGTAGAAGAGTCTATTCATGTTATATTTGATGAATCAAGACTTATTAACAGTGAGTTGCCAAGAAGATCTTGTAGATCTACAGGTATAAAAGAGAAGATGGACATGCAGACTATCAAAGAAGGTCAAACTGCAAGGCAGGAAGAGGAAAATGATGATTGATGTCCAAGGGGAGTACAAGACTCACAAAATGCTGATGAAGACCATGAAGTACAGCTGAATGAAGAAAATGGAGAAAGTCAAAATGTAGATAGACTTCCTCCAGCAGTTAGACATTTAACAGATCATCCTGTACACCAGATTATTGGTGATCCTAGACAAAGAGTTCAAACTAGAAGAAGGAGCTTGAACACTGTACTATGCTCAAGCTTCTTGTCTCAACAGGAACCTAAAAGATTTGAAGAAGCTATATAAGATCCACACTAGATTGATGCTATGCAGGAGGAGTTAAATCATTTCAGGAGATGCAAGGTCTGGAATTTAGTTCCTAAACCAAAAGACCACAATGTCATAGGGACTAAGTGGATCTACAGGAACAAGCTAGATGAGAGTGGGATCTTAATTAAGAACAAGGCAAGGCTTGTTGCCAAAGGATACAGGTAGGAAGAGGGCATAGACTTTGATCAAACATTTGCCCCTGTGGCAAGGTTGGAAGCAATAAGGCTATTCTTAGCCTATGCAGCCTATCAGGGTTTCAAAGTGTTCCAAATGGATGTTAAGTCAGCCTTCCTGAAT
The DNA here is from genome assembly GCA_039583875.1 of Platanthera guangdongensis. Lineage (NCBI taxonomy): Eukaryota > Viridiplantae > Streptophyta > Magnoliopsida > Asparagales > Orchidaceae > Platanthera > Platanthera guangdongensis. The sequence goes on from CM077157.1 coordinate 127,532,607, forward strand.
GGAGACTTAAAGGAGGAAGTCTATGTAGAACAGCCATCAGGTTTTATTGATCCACTCTATCCTAATTATGTGTATAGGCTTAGGAAAGCCCTATATGGTTTGAAACAAGCCCCAAGGGATTGGTATGAAACCTTGTCTACTTTCCTCATTGAGAACAAATTCTCAAGGGGGAAAATAGACAAAACTCTAATCCTTAGGGAATCCAAAGGGAAGATAATCCTAGTCTAGATATATGTTGATGACATAATATTTGGTTCTACTGAAAACAACATTTGTAGGAAGTTTGCTAAACTTATGCAAGGGAAGTTTGAGATGAGCAGTATGGGAGAACTTAAGTTTTTCTTAGGACTCCAAGTAAGACAGAATGATGATGGACTGTCCATATCCTAGTATAAGTTCACCTAGGAGTTAATTAAGAAGTATGGTATGGAGTCATCCACTACCATGAGAACTCCAATGGGGACAAGTATGCCTTTAAGCAAAGATGAAGTAGGAAAACCTGTATATGACTCTTTGTATAGAGGGATAGTTGGCTCCCTCCTTTATCTGAATGCTAGTAGACCTGCCATCATGTATGTTATATGTGTCTGTGCTAGGTACCAATCCTGCCCAAAAGAATCTCATTATACTGCTGTTAAGAGAATTTTGAGATATCTTAAGGGCACACCTAAACTAGGCCTTTGGTGCCCTAAGAATAGAGATTTTCTACTGACTGGATATTCAGATGCAGACTTTGCAGGATGCAAAGAAGATAGGAAAAGCACAACTGGAACCTGTCAATTTCTAAGAGGAAAATTGGTGTCATGGAGCTGTAAGAAGAAGACTAGTGTGGCAATCTCCACAGCCGAGTCTGAGTATGTAGCTGCAGGGAGCTGCTGTGCACAGCTGTTGTGGATACATCATCAGCTTAAAGATTATGGTATTCAGGTAAGTAGAACCCCATTATTCTGTGAATCTACAAATGTTATTTCTATTGCTAATAATCCCGTTTCTCATAATAGAACAAAGCATATAGAAATAAGATATCATTTTCTTAGAGATCATGTAGAAAAAGAGGATATATATTTAGAATTTGTCAATACAAGTTTTCAAATTGCTGATATGTTCACTAAGACATTAGATGAAACTAAATTCAATAATTTTAAAATTGAATTAGGTATGCTGAACATAGAATAGATTGACAATTTTGTCTAAGTAATTTTGTGTCGACACAAAAAGAGGTCTATGTCGACACAGAGAAGTTGTGTCGTCACATCTAGAAAATTGATGTCGACACTTCAGAGAAGTTGTGTCGACACATCTAGAAAATTGGTGTCAACACTTCAGAGAAGTTGTGTCGACACATTCAGAAGTTGTGTCGACACTTAGAATTAAAGTCAACACATAATTTCTGTTGAATTAATAAGTATGTATGTGTCAACACATTATCAATTGTTGTCGACACATAGGAGTCAACACTTCCATCGATACATTAGAAGTCTGTGTCGACACCATATCATCAGTGTCGACACACTAAGTAAATTTTGACGTGCCTTTTGACCTTCAATGTTTAGACACATATAAATAGGTCAAGAACAAACCCTGTCGACACGCTCTCTAGATTTTTGAGACTAGATTCTTGTGTCGACAAACTCTCTCTTTTGCATTCAAGATTTCTCACCATCCCAATGGCGCCAAAAGTTAACGAAAACGCGAACGAGGGATATGAACTGGTACGGAATTCCTTTGACGATGCTGAACCAGTGATTAAAGCTGTGATAGCTCTAATTGCAGAAAATGGCTTGGAGTATTTGACATCAGAACCTAGAAAGATATGGAAGAAGGAAATCATTGAGTTCTATGGAGCTGCCACTCAGGTTCAACTGGACTAAAAATTAGGTCTTTAGTCCATGGTAATAAAGTCAAACTCACCATGAAAAGCATACGAAAAACTCTTCATCTGCCCAAAACTCAAGAAGACGAAGAAGTTACCTCTTCCAAGACCAGGGAAGCACTCCAGTGGTGTGGATTAGATCCCACCATGAAAATTGGATCATCCATGAATAGAAAAAGAATGAATGTTCAAGGAAAATTCCTTTCTGAAGTAGTTGGCAAAGTCATCTTATGCAAACCAGGTGGACATGATAGGGTCTCAGCCTACATGTTCAGCCTCATGACCAGGATCATCTATAAAATCAACACCAATTGGTCTGCAGTCATATATGACAAGATTAGAGAAAGCATCAAGAAACCTAATCTGGGAAGGAAATTATTACTAGTATCTTTGCAAGTAAAATTAGATGAACAAAGAATAGCCATGGAGAAATATATGGATGAGACCCATAAAGATTTGCAATTCTCCTTGGCTCAAGATATAAAATCAATTAGGGTTGTCTTCTTCTTTTGAAAACCATCAGCTTTCTCTTATTTGCTTGAGTTTCTGCTTCATCTTCAGAAGCTGAGGTACTTGCTATATCAACTCTTTCCTGAGGACTAGGAGGCATTTCCTTTTCAGGTCTAGTTTGCTACACCTGAATTCCAGCTTATTGCCCCTTAATTTCAGCTTGATCCCCCTCAGTCCTGGCTTGCTCCCCCTCAGTTCTTGGTATCTCTATATCAGGGAACAACTCTTCAAGGGTAAACTCTTGTTGAGTTTGGACTGAAGGCACTCTTAACTCTGGAGCATCAGCAGCTGTAGATGTATCCTCCATGATAACATCATTTTCTTGATTGTTGAGTTGAGTGGTCTGGTCAACATCAATCAAGGGCACAGTTAGTGTTTCATCCTCATTATTGAAAATTATTTGATTAACTTCTTGGATTACCTCCAGAATAGTTTGATTAGCCATTTCACTTTCTAAGTGTGTTGTCTCTTCCGTAAGATAAGGTTCCCCCTACATCTGATCATCATGTCTAATGTCTTGAGCAGGTGATTTCTCAGTATTCTTTGTCCTCTCTTCATCAGCCATGTCTTTTATCAGCACTCTATCCCATCTAGAGATTATCCTTAGATTCATTCTCCTCATGTGATTGATCTTGGATCCAGCAGCAATTCCAGAAGTGGTCAAGCAAGGCTATGTCCTAGAAACTCAACTGAGGATGAATGATAATCTTATTGAAGCACATAATGTGATTGTTATAGAATTAAAGCATACTGTAACTGCACTGACCGAGGCCAGGGCTAAAGAAAAATCAGAGTTTGATAAGAAACTTCAAGAGAATTTAGCCACTTTCCAATCTGCAATTCAAGACTCTCAGAAGCTTATATCTGCTCAGCTTCAAAAGTTTAAAGCCTTATTACACAGAGGGAACAAATTATCTTGCTAATCAAATCAGGTTCCAAAAGAATGATCTCAGGGATCATATTGAAAGAGAAGTCATAAAGGGGGAGAGGTTGATAGTCAATGCTAGCTCAAAGCATGCCAAATGGATAACTAATACTGTCAGAGCAACTCTGGGATATCCACCCTTATGTAATGATGACAACACAGATGAGTCAGGAATTCAAGCTGCAGGAAATGAAGGGGGACAGCAGGAAGTAGCTCAAATCATATATCCCCCTTCTAACTTTGAAGAAATTCAACACCTGGTTGATCAGATGTACAACCCTCCAGAGGCTACTAAGCATGTTATCATTGAGAAAGTAGAAATGTCAGAAGCTGCTTTACATAAAGAGCAAGAAGCTCAGCTCTCAAAGAAAAGGTTTAGAGAACAGGCAGAGTTGAAGCCTGATTTTGAGCAATGGAGTCCTACTTCCAGGAACATTATATTGACTGCCTCGAAAGCTGTGAAGGACAAGACCCATGAAAGGGGTAAATGGTACACTGAGCAAGAATGAAACAAGTATGAAGCCAGGCAGGAAGCCATTCTTCAATATAGAAGGAAAGCAAAAGCTGGGAAATTACCTGCTAATGCTCTGGAGCCTAGCAAGTACTTAGCAAAGCGTTTTCATTATTTTGAAAGGCAAAAGATAAGGGCTGAAGAACAGAAAAGGAAAGATCTGAAAGGAAAGAAACCTGCTGATGATGCTGAACCTACTGTGATGGCTCAAGTCAAACCAGTAAAAGGCATAGTCATCAAGGAGCCAGATCAACCTTAGAATAGATTAACTAGATTTTACAACAATGTAATCTTTAGTTGTTATAAAAATCTATGTAAATTGATTGTTGAAAAACTTTTGATAGTTTAAACAAAACAATGATTCATGCTCACTATGTTTGCATCATTCTGTAATGACAAATTATACATGTTTTGTTTATATGTTACTCTGTCATGTAATGTTTATATACATTATAATGTGTGTTTATTATAAATGGTGTATATCATTGACTAAGGGTTATGACTTCTCCAAATAGGGGGAGATTATTGGGTACATTGGAAAATATGTACCAGATTTGGAAAAGCCTAACTTAGCTCAATGATATTCATCAAGGTGTATTTGATGTTATTTTGAGCTTATATGTGCATGTTAAGAATATGCAAGAAAAGTTTCTAAGTCCATGAGTCGACACCAGAAGAAGCTGTGTCGACACTTGTGAAGACTTGTGTCGACACTTTGTCGACACCTGGAGTCAATTGTGTCGACACTTGGAAAAGCTGTGTCGACACACAGGACTTGTGTTGACACACAGAAAGTTCCGTCGACATCAACTGTGTCGACACACAGAACTTGTGTCGACACACAGAAAGTTCAGTCGACATCAACTGTGTCGACACATAGGACTTGTGTCGCCACACAGAACGTTCAGTCAACATCAACTATGCTGACACACAGGACTTGTGTCGACACACACACACCAGAATTTCTTCTAAGTCAATTGTGTCAAGACAAGAAGTGACTATGTCAACATACAGGACTTGTGTCGACACATTCTTACAGAAGCTATATCAAGAAGTAGTGTCGACACAATTAGAGTTGTGTCGACACCACCAAGGATTGTGTCGACACTTAGTCTACTTGTGTCGACACATGTGAAGTTCAAACTTGACATTTTGCTGACAGAGACAGTTTCAAGAAGTGACTGGAAGACTTGACAGCTGCAATAACCAACAGTTCTACTGCAACTGTCAGATCTGTCAGAAGTTGGTTAGCAACCGGATCAACCGGTAACCTTGGATGAAGTCTATATAAAGACAAATTCTATCAACTGAAGAAGTAGAACAGAAGAACAAAAAAAAACGAAGTACACAAATCACAATTACAACAAAAGATCCAACATGCACTAGAAAATCCAGTCAGAGATTTCAAGTGAATCTAAGTGAAGAATTTCAACATATCTTTAGAAGAATTTATAGAGAGAGAGCTCCAACAATTCAAGTGAAGAAAGAGACTATCAACAACTAGTCTCTTAAGAGCAGATCCTGAACTAATCTGCAAAGAAGAATTTAGATTGATTTCTGGATTTTAAGAAGGAAGTTGATTGAAGATCATCTTGAAGAAATTCAACCTTATTGTGTTCAGATTCAAGAAGCTTTGAAGAAAACTAAAGACAGGTGGATTTCTGTGAAATCAAATTCTTTAATAACTGATCAAGAAAACTTTCTACCCATTCTCTCTCAACTTGGGTGAAAGATAAAACTTATTTTTTTTTCATTTTTCTGTAAGATCATTATTGATCTGAGTTGTAAGCCTAATTTATAAAGGCTGAGGTAGGAGATTTACATCTCTGAGTTGTAGGCCTTGGGAAGGCTGAGGTAGGGCTGTGTGCCTGAGGTAGGAGATTTGATTCTCTGAGTTGTAGGCCTTGGTGAAAGCTGAGGTTGGGCTTAATTGCCTGAGTTGTAGGAGTGTGGACTCACTCTGAGTTGTAGGAACCTTGACTGGGTTCTGAGCTGTAAGATCTGTAGATCTGAGAAGGAAGGAAGAAGTTAGGCCGAATCTAGCACACTGCTAGATAGGCGAAGGGGGAAAGTGGATGTACCCATTATTTGGGGAACCACTATAAAATTGTGTGTCATCTGTGATTGTGTGTGATTTTGTGATTTCTGTGATGTGGTAGCAGTAGATCTGTTTGATTCTATTTGATTAACTGAATTAATATTCTGCCTTAGAGTAAAAAAGGAATTGTACCTATTCACCCCCCCTCTAGGTGTTTAGGTTATCCTTAAACCAATTCTTTCACCTTGGGCCAAACGCCCCTAATTAATTATCATGGATTGGTATGGTGTATGATATTGAGCATTTAAGATTTCACCATTTTTCTAAGTAATTAAGGGCCCAAATTAATTCCTTTAATTGTGTGACCTATGTCACATTTTACATGATGTACTACTTATACTGATTCATTCTACTTAAGAAATTTATCAGGTGTTCTAAGAAGTGAAATATGGCTGCCCACCAGATTTTGTAATTTTCCCATCTAATTTCAATTTTTATTTTCATTTAACAACAAAATCTCAATTGGCTTACTTTCTAAATGAAGTATAGTATGTCTATCACCAAAATTTTTGGGAAAACTACTGGAGATTCATAATTATAAAATCAAATTGATTATAAAATTTTAAAGTCCTAAACAGTCATTTGACCAAGCAAATATCCAAAATGCCATTATTACTAAAATGCCTTTAATAGGGTTTTCAACTTACTGAAACATCCAAAAATTCTCAGAAAAATTACAAAAGGATTAGATCATATACATAAGCCACTGTAAAATTTTCCATATTATTCCAACAATAATTTCTTTTATTTTTAATTAATTTACAATATGGGAAAAATAATAATTATACTTAAAATCCGAGATAAAATTATATAGCAGCCCCATAAAGTTTTGTAGAGATAAACTATGAGCATTTAAGCTTGTGGCGTAGTTTGAGAATTTAAAATCATCATTAGCTTTAGTTTCAAATTTTTTTATCTAAATGGCATAATTTTAAAAAATTCCAATTAATGGGATTTTTCATCCCAAAAATCCCATTCTTCCTGTGGGAGGTGTATTTCACCCCTAAAAACTTCAATCCAGAGTTTTATGGTCATGCAATGTTCTAAATGGGCTAAATTTCTCATTTTGCTAATTTTGTTATATGCACCCCAAACCTAAACCTACATTTCTCATGCCAGTGGGATTAACCAACATGCAGGGGTCAACAGAGAATAAAATTTCTACCATGGTCTAACATTGACCCAATGGACATGCCACCAAAATTTGGGTTCATTTGGAGTTGTATTTCTCCAAATATTCAATTAATTTAAATAAGGGTATTTTACCAAATACTATAGAAAATATTTTTCCAAAAATTCCAATTTTTAGTCAGTATCAAGGTATGACTTTGTCACATGCATTACCAAAATATCAGGTCATGAGGACTTATAGTTTGTCCTGGGAACACATTTGAAAATCTGCCCTAGCGTATGACCAGTCTTGGTAGAATGACCTTAGAGGGAGCCCTACGACTCCAAATATCAAGTTTAGGGTTTCAAAATAAAGGTAAGACTAAGCCTACATGTTTTATGTTGATGTCTGGTTCTGATATTGCTACTAAGAGGCTTATTTTTAGCATGCAAGAAGACTGTAAAAGTGTGACACAAATTTTACTGTTCATAACAATTAAACCATTAAATCAATTCAAATTCAGATGGACCGCATCCGTTCATCATCCCAAAGCAGCTAACGACTGAGATTTTTTCTTCCTAGGCCATATTTGCTGTCAAATTTCGGCCACCTGGGCCAGCGCCACCGCCGGCGATTATTGCCACCACCTTTGTTGAGGTGGTGGCTAGCGTTTCCCGGCGGTGAGGCTGCCGGAGGCGGCTCCTCCGACGATCCCGAGCAAGAAGTAAAACTCGGAAAAATCCACACATTCTCCCATGGTATCGGGCTCAATTGAGCTAGAAAGCTAGAACAGGGTGAGGTGAGGTGAAACGAACTTGCAGCCATGCTTGGCGGCGCGTGTGGTGGTGGTGCTCCATGGCCGACGCTTGCTCCGGCGAACTAGCCCAATTCCTGGATTCTCCAGCAAAGGCAGCGCTCCAGATGTCGATGTCCACTCGTTTCCTCCTCCTGAAGCTGATGGTGGGCTCGGATTTGACTTGGGGTGGCCGTGGGAGGAGTTGGAGTTAAGCGGGTTGGTCGACCAAGCTTTGTAATTTCCTCCTGGCCACCATGTGTCCCCAAATCCCTCCACCTTGCAGGAATAATCCTGAGGAGCTCAGCCAGCTGCTTGGGCAGAGAGAAGAAGGGAAACGTGGCCACTATTTCTTCTCTTCCGCCTTTCTCTCTCCTCTTTTCCTTCAAAAAGTCCAAATTGCCCCCATGCATGCATTCTGTCTCCATTTTCAGGACGGTAGGGGCTGTCATTGACCCCTTTATGCTGGTCTTAGGCCTTGTCTTGTGGTCCTAGCCCATGGGGATGGGTTTGGTCTTCAAATCCCTTAAATAGGCCTAAGGTTGACTTGTTGACTTTTGGGGTTGACTTGGTCAACATGGTGAGTGGGCTGACCCCATTTGAAGTTCATGGACTCTACGGCACCACCCAACTTGTGTTGGGCCATGGTGGTGCCCCACTTGGACTAATTAGGCCTTTGGATGTGGGTTTGACCAATTTAAGGTTTAGGGTTGACTTATGTCAACTTGGGTCACTAAATGACTTAGTGATATGACTTATGGTTCCCTTAGGTTGGTGTTAGGGTTATAGGTGCAGTGGTAGAGTTAATGTGTGGCTAGGACCCCAATTTGGGCTGGTTTGACTTAGATTACCTTGGGCCCTATTGTGGGCCCCATGTGACTAAACCTTAACCGCATGGTTTAAACCTAGCCTAAACCCATGACCCCACTACAAGTCCTAATCCAACCTAAGTAGAGGGGTCTAATTGAATGTGGGATGTTACAAACTCCAATAAACAAAAGAAATAATTTCGTCCCCGAAATTCAAGTTTGGGTCTACGGGGTTTCCAAGCATAAAAATTTTAGTACTTTAGCTAATAATTAAAGTGTTACCTGATGTAAAAAGCTCCGGGTGCCGTTCCAGCATCAGATCCCTCGGCTCCCAGGTGTGCTCCTCCCGTCCATGGTTGGACCACAACACCTTCACCAGGGGAACCTTCTTCTTCCGCAGCACTCGGACTACGGTATCATCGATCCGGAGCGGCTCTAGACGAACTGATCTGTCAGATGCTAACGGGCCTGCTGTAGTGGCGATATGCTGCTCCGACTGAAGGAGAGCTCTCCGTAGCGAGGAGACGTGGAAGACGTCGTGCAAGGTCCCCAACTCTGGCGGCAGATCCACCCTGTAGGACAAGGGGCCGATCCGCTGCAGAATCAAATATGGCCCCATATATCAAGGGCTGAGCTTCTTGTACGTCCGCACTCGAGAAATACCATACACAGGACACATCTTCAAAAACACTCGAGAAATACCACTCCACCTTCCGATGCTGCGGATCGTAGTACTTAGCCTGTCTACTCTGAGTCTCCAACAGTCGGTCCCTGATAAATCGTATCTGAGCGTCTGTATCCTCAATATATTCCGATCCAAGTGCCCTGGGGTCCTCATCATGGACCCAAGATAGCGGTGTCTGACACTTCATCCCGTAAAGAGCCTCATAAGTTGCCATCCCAATGCTTGCCTGGTGACTGTTGTTGTAGGAGAACTCAACCAGTGGCAACTGTCTCTCACAGGGCCTCCCCGTATCCAGTATACACAATCGTAGCAGATCCTCCATTGTCCTGATGGTCCGCTCTGTCTGACTGTCGGTCTGTGGATGGAAAGCAGTGCTAAAAGCAAGCTGAGAACCCAAGTAAGCCTGTACCTGACGAATTGTTCCACAAATAACATCACCAAAACAGTAACTGGGTTGTCCTTCCTGATAGGTATAAACCGGGTCACCTTGGTTAGCCAGTCGACAATGACCCATATAGAATCGTGCCCCGAGTGGGATCGAGGTAATCCGTGTACAAAATCCATAGCAATATCCTCAAACTTCCACTCAGGGACCGGCAGTGACTGTAGCAAACCTCCGTGGCTCTTGTATTCTACCTTTACTCGCTGGCATGTCTCGCAGTGTGTCACATAGAAGATGATCTCCCTCTTCATCCCCGGCCAGTACATGATCCTCCGCAGATCCGCTGTCATCTTGGTGATACAGGGGTGCACCGAGTATTGAGAACTGTGTGCCTCCGTGAGTATATCCTCTCGGATACCACCTCCTGCAGGTATATAAACACGACCGCGGAAATGAACAAGGCCATCAAGCAAAGAATAATCACCTGGCCTGCCCCCTTCCAGGGCCCTGAACACCGGCACCAAGGCTGCATCCAACCTCTGTTGTACCCTGATGCGCTCTCGTATATCATATTCCACGATCAAGGAGTTCAAATACACCTGGTAGATCTCCGGCTAGGACTCGGAAACGACCGAAATGTGCATATCCTCTAACATCTGCAACAGCTCCACAGACATCACCCGAGGCTCCACTACTGAGGTGCTGGCTCTCCTACTCAAGGAATCTTCCAGGGTGTTCGCTTTCCCCGAATGATAATGCATGGTGTAATCGTAGTAGCATAAGAATTCAAGCCATCTCCTCTAGCGCAGGTTTAGGTCTTTTTGCGTGTCAACATATTTGAGATTCTTGTGATCCGAGAAGATATCACAATGAACCTCATATAAGTAATGTCTCTAGATCGTTAATGCAAACACCACCGCTGTAAGCTCTAAATCATGTACGGGGTAATTTTGTTCATGCTTCTTCAACTGCCTCGAAGCATTAGCGATGACATCCCCGTGCTGCATCAAGACCGCACCCATCCCCTGATATGATGCGTCAGTATATATATGAAATCCTTCCTTCCCAGATGGAAGTGCAAGGATGGGGGAAGAGGTGAGACTATCCTTTAACTCCTGAAACACCGTCTCGCACTTCTCCGTCCATACAAAAGTTGTTTCCTTCTTTGTTAAGGATGTGAGGGGGAATGTTATCCTTGAGAACCCCTCCACAAACTTGCGATAGTATCCTGCGAGTCCCAGAAAACTGCGTATGTCTGATGTTGAATTTGGTTGCGGCCATTCTCTAACTTCCTGCACCTTGGCTGGGTCCACTGCCAACCCTGCCCCACTGATAGTGTGCCCTAGAAATGCCACTTCTTGCAACCAGAACTGGCACTTGGAGAACTTAGCATATAATTGGTGTTCCCTCAGCTTCCCCAAAACCAAGGCCAAATGCTGAGTATGGTCTTCCTGTGTCTGGGAGTAGATCAGTATATTGTCGATGAAAGCAATAACGAGACTGTCCAGATATGGATCCAAGATGCAGTTCATCAAGCTCATGAATGCAGAAGGCCCATTTGTGAGCCCGAAAGGCATCACCGTGAACTCGTACAAGCCATAGCGGGAAATGAAGGCCATCTTCGGTATGTCCTCCTCCTGGATCCTCAACTGATAATAACCGGCTCTCAAATCCAACTTAGAGAAGCAGAAAGCTCCCTAAAGCTGATCAAAATGCTTGTCGATCCGGGATAGCGGGTATGTATTCCGGAGCGTCACCGGTTCAGCTCTCGATAGTCGATGCAGAGACGCAGTGAGCCATCCTTCTTCTTGACAAATAACATTGGTGCTCCCCATGGGGATGAGCTCGGTAGGACAAATCCTGACTCTACCAGCTCCTGTAGCTGCATCCTGAACTCTGCTAGCTCCTTCGGGGCCATCCTGTACGGTGCCCTAGATACGGGCCTCGCTCCTGGCACCAACTGAATGCGGAAGTCCGTGTCCCTGGCTGGTCGCAATCCGGGCAATTTCTCCGGAAACACGTCGGAGAAATCCCGAACCACTGGGATGTCCACAATAGAAGCCTCTACTCCCGGCATCTTAAAGCAGATAATGTACACTTGCTCTCCTTGTTTGTGGGCCTTAACAGCCTGTACATATGATAATAAGAGATGAGAGACAAGTCTAATACCTTCGACGATGACGTTGGAGTCTTCGTGCCTCAGTGTGATCCTCCTCGACGGGTAATCGATTTGGGTATGGTTCCAATGTAACCAAGTCATGCCCAAGATCAAGTCAAAATCTAGCATCTACGGAATCATTGCGGGCGCTTCAAATGTCTTTCGGCCGATTTCCGCCTCCATATTACACTTGGAAGATGATAGTAGTACTGATCCATCAGGTAGCCTCACTCTTATCATCGAGCCCATGAATAGTTCCACGCCGTCCAATCCTTCAACAAAGGCTTCTGATACGAACGATTTCGAAGGACCCGTGTCGAATAGTGTATGTGCTGGCTTGCCGCTGATAAAGACTATGCCTGAGGTTGATTGAGTTTCAAATGGATAGTTATACTTCATGGTTAAGTACTATACATAAAAGAAAATGTCTTAATTTAGTAATATTATTTGTGTACCTGTGATGACGTCTTCAGGGTTCCTCGGCTCGGTGAGGTATAATTGTAATACCCCCATCCGTCGTATGGCATATAACAGAAGGTCCAGCTGGAACCCGACGCCATATACCACGGACAGACGGAAGGGTTACGTATTAATAACCAAACTATCTAATTAAGACTACACGTCCTAACACAGAGAATTCTAGCGGAAGCTTTTAAAAGTAGAAAGAACCTAAACTGAATAATTAATTTACATGAATGTCCACAATCACTACCACCGGAATGAAATAACAATACACTGAAAGATACATGGCCTTATGGCCTTACACTAGTTCACTTATCAAATAGTGTCTTACATACATCGGCTCGCGGGACAGCCACACATGACAAAATAAAAACAACTATACGCTAAGGCCTTCGAGGGCCAGCACAGCAATATGGGCTCCAACCCGCTATTTTCCACTCGGCTCCGCAGCAACTGCAAGCAACATTCCACCGCACAGTGGCAAACAGGCAAGGGTCAGCTAAAGCCGACCAAATTATAACGACCCTGTCCCTTTCTCGGGACGACGGTGCTCCTTCCCTGTATATCATTAGCCCAGCTAAACAATTATGTATAAACATACTTCGCCACAAGTGTAGGCTCGCACGGTCAAACACCTCGTGCACTCAGGACACATTAATGGTGAATCCTGACACTTCAGCGTCTTCACCACCATCCCCAGGATGGCAACAACATGAACATTTCAGCCTTCCTGACCACTGTCTAAGTCACCCGACTATGCCAATGGCCAGTCCCCTTTTCGGGTCTCTCGCATCGAACCACATAGCCCAGGTCCAATTCCACTTGCCCATTGCTCAACCGCGTAGTTCACATTAAGACGTACGTACGGGCCAAGCTTCTCTCGAATCCTAATATTCCAATCGATCACATCACCCAATTATGTTCAAGGCCGGTTCCCAGACCGCTAAGTTAGCAGAACAACGATTCCGCTCAGTTTTCCGGGTGCACCTTGGAGCTAACCCCCAAGGATCCCTGCTGCAATCTACCGCGTAGAAACCCAAAATCCCAAAGCACGGAGTCTTCTCCGGTAAATAATAACAAATGCAACATCACTGATCCAGACCAACATGTCCGAGTAGGCTTCACACACAATGCATATGCCCGTACTTCGATTCCGGACTCTATATGCAACACAAGGGGGACTATTCCCGTCAACCACAAGGAACACCGCACACTCGCCGCACACTCGCGGGAGCGAGTTTTCCCTACGCAAAAAGGAAGAGCTTCACATGCTCAAGTAGTGAATCGTTACAAATGTAGTAAGCTTTGGCTCCATAGAAAACTACACGGATGGAAATCTTCGCAACAAACTTTCCTCCACAAATCCGCTCTCAGATCTCAAAACGGTGCTCCGATGCTCCGCCGGCGGCCGGAAAACTCCTCCTTCTTCCTCCTCTTTCCAACTCCTTGAGAGAGAGAGACTAAGGGAGAAAATGAGGAATTGATCCTCCATTTCCGACCTTAACAGAGCAGGGTTTCCCCAGGGCCGTCAGATTTAAAATAATGAAATCGAACGGCTCTGATCCACTCAAAAATCAACAGACCTGGGCCGAACACGGTTGTCGAACACAGAGACTCACACGGGCTCTGACACGACCGTGTCTTACTCGACACGCCCGTGTCGGGTCCTCGACACGCCCGTGTCCGGGGGCGTGTCACATATAACCTCCACGCCAACCGACACGACCCTTGGAAACACGGGTACTGACACGGGTAGGCACTCGCCCGTGTCAAATGACACTCCCGTGTCATTAAGCCATGTTCCTTGCCGTGTCCTTCTCGGGATAAAAAAATCGGCCAAAACACCATGCTAGACACGGCCTTGGACACGCCCGTGTCGTAGGCCGTGTACCCCTAAACAGGCACCAAAATCCCTTTTTACGCGACCAATTCAAATACAATTTTCGGGGCGTCACAAATCTCCCCCACTTAAGGAATTTAGTCTCGAAATTAAGTAAAGGTACACAAAATTACAAGCTACCTGAATAGAATAACTCGGGGTATTCTTCCAACATAGTTTGCTCTCGCTCCCAAGAAAGCACCTCACGCCCGCAATTATCCCAACGGACTTTAGCCATTCGGATATCCTTATTGCGGAGTCTCTTGACTTCAACGTCTTCTATACGTATAGGCTTGACCTTTGTCGTCAACTCATAATCAACTGGCACTTGATCAACCAAAACTATCTGCGAAGGCTCTTGCACCGCCTTACGCAACACTGATACGTGGAACACATCGTGTAGCCCATTTAACTCCACCGACAGCTTCAATCTATACGCTGCTTCGCCGACACGCTCCAGGATCTCAAATGGTCCAAGGTATCTTGGACTCAGCTTCATCAAGCATCGAACCCGCGAGACACCCTTGAACGGTTTGATTTTCAAGTACACATAGTCGACAACACTGAACTCCACGTTCCTATGCTTCGCTTTATAGTACTTTGACTGTCTGTCCTGAGCGATCTTCAATCGTTCCTGAATTGTCCGTATCACTGAAGTGGCATCTTCGACCGCTTGACATTTGTAAAGCTTCGACTCGCCCGTCTCCTACCAAGACAACGACGTGCGACACTTTCTCCCGTACAAGGCCTCGAAAGGCGTCATTCAAATACTCGCCTGAAAGCTGTTGTTATACGCAAACTCCACCATGTACAAGTGATCTTCCCACTGCTTTCCAAAATCTAGGACGCACATGCGAAGCTTGTCCTCCAACGTCCGGTTGACCCTCTCGGTTTGGCCATCCGTCTGTGGATGAAAGGCTGTGCTGAACTTTAGCTTAGTACCCAACAGACTATGCACCAACCTCCAGTCATTCGACGTTAAGCGTCCATCTCGATCACTAACAATACTGCGAGGCACACCATGCAACCGTACAATATTCTCCACATAGAGTTTGGCCAACCTTTCCACCGGATCTTCCTTCCTGATCGGGATGAAGTGCGACACCTTTGTCAACCTATCTACGACCACCCAGATGACATCATTTCCCCTCTGCGACTTCGGCAAACCATGCACAAAATCCATAGATATGTCGTCAAATTTCCATTCCGGGATAGGCAAGGACTTTAGGAAAACTCCGGGCTTCTGGCACTCCGCCTTAACCAAGGCACAAGTTTGGCACTTGGCCACATAGAGTGCTACATCCTTCTTCAATCCTAGCCACCAAGATAATTTCTTCATGTCTCTATACATCTTCGTGCTTCCCGGGTGGATTGAGTACTTGGTATGATGAGCCTCGTACATCAACTCCTCCCGAAGATTATCCGTACTAGGAACACATAGGCGACCGTCCTTCCTTACCAACCCATCCTCAACAGCAAACTGGGAATTTGACCCATTCAATGATTCATCTAAGATCTGCTTCATGCTGTTATCCTGAATCAAAGCCCGCCGAACTCTATCAGCTAGGTCACACTGCACCTCAGTCCAAAATAGTTTCACCTCAGTACTAGACTGCTTGTCGACACAAGATATCTCCAAAGCCTCCAACTCACGGACCAATCTATCATTATGTACCGATAACCAGTTGGCATGTGCAGGAACCTTATGACTCAACACATCCGCCATTACATTACCTTTCACTGGCACATAATGTATCTTGAAGGTGTAGTCCCCTAGGAACACCATCCACCTCCGCTGCTTCATGTTCAGATCCTTTTGATCTAATAGGTACTTCAAGCTCTTATGATCCGTGTATATGTCGACTTTCACACCGTACAGATAGTGCCTCCACAACTTTAAAGCAAATATCACGGGCGCTAACTCCAATTCATGGACCGGATAATTTCTCTCGTGAGCCTTCAATTGTCGTGAACCGTAGGCTATCACACTCCCATGCTGTAGCAGAACATAGCCCAAACCACTGCCCGAAGGATCACTATAGATTTCGAACCCTTTGGTTCCACTTGGGGAACATAAAATAGGCGTTGTGGTCAACCACCTCTTCAACTCTTCAAAAGCCTATTCGCACTCCGAACACAACACAAACTTCTAATTCTTCCTAGTAAATGTCGTGAGTGGTAGCGCTATCCGCGAGAAGTACTCTACGAAGCGCCTGTAGTAGCCAACAAGCCCCAGAAAGCTACAGACCTCCTCCACTGTAGTCAAAGCACGCCAGTCCCGTATCGCCACTATCTTCGCCAGATCCACAACTATCCCTTCTCCAGTAACAACATGACCAAGGAACGCTATCGATGATAACCAGAACTCACACTTTTAGCACTTAGCATACAACTGATTTCTCCTCAATGTCTCCAACACCATGTGCAGGTGATTGTAGTGATCCTCTTCACACTGCGAGTACAGCAGGATATCGTCGATAAATATTATCACAAAACGGTCCAGGTACTCTCTGAACGTCCTGTTCATCAGATCCATAAACACGGATGGTGCATTGGTCAAACCAAACAGAATGACTGTGAACTCGTAATGCCCAAACCGGGTACTGAATGTTGTATTTGGGATGTCGCTCTCCCTTATCCTCAATTGGTAGTAATCAGACTTCAAATCTAACTTCGAATATACCATTGACCCAACCAACTGATCAAATAGATCGTCAATTCTCGGGATCAGATACTTATTCTTTACAATAAGCCTGTCCAATTCCCGGTAGTCGATACAAAGACGCAAGCTCCCATCTTTCTTCTTAACGAAGAGAACCGGTGCGCTCCAAGGCGACGAACTTGGACGCACATAACCTTGCTCTAACAACTCTTGTAGTTGCACCTTCAACTCTGCCATCTCTTTTGGCGCTATCCGATACAGAGAGCGTGACACCAGTTTGGCACCCGGTACCAGCTCAATAGTAAAGTCTATCTCCCGATGAGGAGGAGCTCCTAGGAGATCATCTAGAAACAAATCAGGATACTCGGACACAATTAGGATACTGTCCAGACTTGGCTTAGGCGTCGAAGTCTGCACTAGAGTGACGAACAACTCTGCCCCAGACCGAGCTGCCTTAATCACCGGAAGGGCTGACATCAAAACTTTCCCTGACCCCGTCATGCCCACAAACATAGTCTCCCATTAAGAATTTAATCCCAACTTAACCTCCTTTCAGTTGCAATCAATGTGAGCTCGCTGCTCCGAGAGCCAGTCCATACCAACGATTACATCGAACTCTACTAACGGTAGAATCAACGCTCGCAAATCAAACTCTTGATCCCCAATCCGAACACTGACTACGCAGACCTTATCCGCGCGCATTGAGCACCCATTGGGCAACAACACATCCAACTTGTCTTTTAACATCGAGGGAGGGACCCCAATGCGCATCATAAATCGTTCGGACAAGAAGGAATACGAAACTCCAGTATCAAACAAGGCTCTCGCCGGACAATCGAGAATCAATACAAATCCTAGCAACAACCGAAGTAAGCTAACACATAAATGAGGTAACAACTACAAAAGTTAATCTGCTATAAATTAACTCATACCTGTCACCACGCCAGCTTGCTTATGGCCTCTTGCAGACCAAGATTATAAACTTTAGGCTGGACTGGAGCATGATGGGACGCGGTTGACTCCACCGCCTTCCCTTTCTCCTCATAAGTCGCTCTAGACTTCCTCTCGGACTTTGCACGTCCGCTCCAACACTCACGAGCAAAATGCCCCATCTTCCCACAGTTGTAGCAAGCTCCTGGGACTCGACTTGTTGTTGCCCCTAACGCACCAGATGAAGGGGCTGAGTTCGAAGTCCTCTTCTTCTTGTTCCATATGCGGAATCCTGACTTTGCACTAGGCACTTTGAACTCTGCCTTCTTTTCTCCTGGGTACTTCTTCTCTTTCACCCTTTTCACAACCTTTTCCAGAGACCAGGCCGAGTTGACAAAGGCTAGGAAGCCCTGCGCCTTAGGCCCAGCAAGGAGTAACTGTAGGCCACCACGAAGAACCTCAAAAAATCGGTTGGTCTTCCTCTCCTATTCCGTAAACATAGCCCCAACATACCAACCCAACCGTGTAAACTCGTGGAGGTACTCGTCCACGCTTCTGGATTCTTGAGTCAACCCAAGATATTGGTTCTCCATCTCATGCTTCTAAGCAGAGGGTAGATATCTGCCCAGTAACAATCTTGAAAATTCCACCACAGGCACATCAGCAAGCTGCCTACCCACTAAGAGATGAAACTCCAACTCATCCCACCACAGCCTCGCTTCACCCGCCAAAAGAAAGGTCGCTATGGTGGTCTTCTGCCACTCCTCAGTTAACGTGGCTGTCAAAACCCTCTTTATCGTAGAGAGCCAGTCCTCAACTTGAGCTGGCGTTCCAGTCCCGTCAAATACTGGGGGATTAAAGCCCATTACATGCTTAAGTTGCTTCTCCGTAGCTCTCCTCGGCTCTACCAGATCAACTGTTGCGCGCTCCACCACTCTCAGCTCTGCCGCCCTAATCGGTTCTTGCTCCACGACAGAAGGTGCATGGTGCATTTGCCCTACAGTTTGGGCATTAATCATTGCAAATACGGATTCAGCCACCATCCTGATGGTTTCCGCTGAAGGAGATGTAGTAGGCATGTCTCTCGGTGCACTACTTTTCGCCGATTGCGGACGCTCTGATTGACCAGCACCGCTCCTAGCTGCCTATAGAAGCAAAGTCACACGATTAGATGACAACCAAATTGCTAAAAGGAATCATTGGAGCACTCATATTCCACAAAACAAGTCTATTTTCCATTCCTATGTGTACATTCAAGGGTTCTTTTGATGTTATAACGATGACGCACACATGTGCTCACCACCCCTTAAAAGAATTCGTCCACGAATTCATTTAAGCCTGACCGTAACCAGAAGTCTGATACCAAATTGTAATACCCTCATCCGTCATATGACATATAACAGAAGGTCCAGCTGGAACCCGACGCCATATACCACGGACATACGGAAGGGTTACGTATCAATAGCCAAACTATCCAATTAAGACTAAACGTCCTAACACAGAGCATTCTAGCGTAAGCTTTTAAAAGTAGAAAGAACCGAAACTGAATAATCAATTTACATGAATGTCCACAATCGCTACCACTAGAATGAAATAACAGTACACTGAAAGATACATGGCCTTATGGCGTTACAATAGTTCACTTATCAAATAGTGTCTTACATACATCGGCTCGCAGTCCGGCCACACATGACAAAATAAAAACAACTATACGCTAAGGCCTTCGAGGGCCAGTATGGCTACATGGTCTCCAGCCCGCTATTTTGCCCTCGGCTCCGCAGCACCTGCAAGCAACATTCCACCGCATGGTGGCAAACAGGCAACGGTCAGCTAAAGCCTACCAAATTATAACGACCCCGTCCCTTTCTCGGGACGGCGGTGCTCCTTCCTTGCATATCATTAGCCCAGCTAAATAATTATGTATAAACATACTTCGCCACAGGTGTAGGCTCGCACGGCCAAACACCCCGTGCACTCAGGGAACATTAACGGTGAATCCTGACACTTCAGCGTCTTCACCACCACCCCCAGGATGGCAACAACATGAGCATTTCAGCCTTCCTGACCACTGTCTAAGGCTCCCGACTATGCTAATGACCAGTCCCCTTTTCGGGTCTCTCACACCGAACCATATAGTACAGGTCCAATTCCACTTGTCAGTTGCTCAACCGTGTAGTTCACATTAAGGCGTACGCACGGGCCAAGCTTCTCTCGGATCCTAATATTCCAATCAATCACATAACCCAGTTATGTTCAAGGTCGGTTCCCAGACTGCCAAGTTAACAGAATAACGATTCCGCTCAGTTTTTCGGGTGCGCCTTGGAGCTAACCCCCAAGGATCCCTGTTGCAATATACCGCGTAGAAACCCGAAAACCCAAAGCATGAATTCTTCTCCGACAAATCATAACAAATGCAACATCACCGATCCAGACCAACATGTCCGGGTAGGCTTCACACACAATGCCTATACCCGTACTTCGATTCCAGACTCTATATGCAACACAAGGGGGACTATTCCTGTCAACCCTAAGGAACACCGCACACTTGCCGCACTCTCGCAGGAGTGGGTTTTCCCTATACAAAAAGGAAGAGCTTCACATGCTTAAGTAGAGAATCATTACCCTTGTAGTACGCTTTGGCGCCATAGAAAACTACACGGATGGAAATCTTCGCAACGAACTATCCTCCACGGATCCGCTATCAGATCTCAAAACGGTGCTCCGATGCTTCGCCGGCGGCCGGAAAGCTCCTCCTTCTTCCTCCTCTTTCCAACTCCTTGAGAGAGGGAGACTAAGGGAGAAAATGAGGAATTGATCCTATATTTCCGACCTTAACAGAGCAGGGTTTCCCCAGGGCCGTCAGATTTAAAATAAAGAAATCGAACGGCTCTGATCCTCTCAAAAAACAACAGACCTGGGCCGAACACGGTTTGGCACATGGCCGTGTCCCAGGCCGTGTGCCTCGATCCAGCACGATCGTCGAACACAGAGACTCACACGGGCTCCGACACGCCCGTGTCTCACTCAACACACCCATGTCGGGTCCTCGACACGCCCGTGTCCGGGGGTGTGTCACATATAATCGCCACGACCCTTGGAAACACGAGTACTGACACGGGTAGGCACACGCCCGTGTCAAATGACACGCCCGTATTATTAAGCCATGTTCCTTGCCGTGTTCCTTACCGTGTCCTTCTCGGGATAACAAAATCGGCAAAAACACCATGCCAGACACGGCCTTGGACACGCCCGTGTCCTAGGTCGTGTACCCCTAAACAGGCACCAAAATCCCTTTTTACGCGACCAACTCAAATATAATTTTCGTGGCGTTATACCAATGCATACATCTGCTCCTATTCTCTGCAGCACCAGCTCCTCCACCACCACAGATACATGGCCAGATAAGACCGGATGATCATGGACAGCGATCGATAGTTTGCTTCGAGTGCCATCAGCCGGGCCACATTAGATCTGAATGCCCGCATTAGTTTCGTCCACTTCCTCCTCCCACTCCTCCACCTCCGGTGGCCCCTCCGGTACAGCAGGGTCGAGTTCGAGGACGATGGTGAGGCTGAGGACCTTTTGGGTTCATTTGGAGTTGTATTTCTCCAAATATTCAATTAATTTAAATAAGTGTATTTTACCAAATACTATAGAAAATATTTTTCCAAAAATTCCAATTTTTAGTCAGTTTCAAGGTATGACTTTGTCACATGCATTACCAAAATATCAGGTCATGAGGACTTATAGTTTGTCCTGGGAACACAATTGAAAATCTGCCCTAGCGTATGACCAGTCTTGGTAGAATGACCTTAGAGGGAGCCCTACGACTCCAAATATCAAGTTTAGGGTTTCAAAATAAAGGTAAGACTAAGCCTACATGTTTTATGTTGATGTCTGGTTCTGATATTGCTACTAAGAAGCCTATTTTTAGCATGCAAGAAGACTGTAAAAGTGTGACACAAATTTTACTGTTCATAACAATTAAACCATTAAATCAATTCAAATTCAGATGGACCGCATCCGTTCATCATCCCAAAGCAGCTAACGACTGAGATTTTTTCTTCCTGGGCCATATTTGCTGTCAAATTCCGGCCACCTGGGCCAGCGCCACCGCCGGCGATTATTGCCACCACCTTTATTGAGGTGGTGGCTAGCGTTTCCCGGCGGTGAGGCTGCCGGAGGCGGCTCCTCCGACGATCCCGAGCAAGAAGTAAAACTCGGAAAAATCCACACATTCTCCCATGGTATCGGGCTCAATTGAGCTAGAAAGCTAGAACAGGGTGAGGTGAGGTGAAACGAACTTGCAGCCATGCTTGGCGGCGCGTGTGGTGGTGGTGCTCCATGGCCGACGCTTGCTCCGGCGAACTAGCCCAATTCCTGGATTCTCCAGCAAAGGCAGCGCTCCAGATGTCGATGTCCACTCGTTTCCTCCTCCTGAAGCTGATGGTGGGCTCGGATTTGACTTGGGGTGGCCGTGGGAGGAGTTGGAGTTAAGCGGGTTGGTCGGCCAAGCTTTGTAATTTCCTCCTGGCCACCATGTGTCCCCAAATCCCTCCACCTTGCAGGAATAATCCTGAGGAGCTCAGCCAGCTGCTTGGGCAGAGAGAAGAAGGGCCACGTGGCCACTATTTCTTCTCTTCTGCCTTTCTCTCTCCTCTTTTCCTTCAAAAAGTCCAAATTGCCCCCATGCATGCATTCTGTCTCCATTTTCAGGACGGTAGGGGCTGTCATTGACCCCTTTATGCTGGTCTTAGGCCTTGGCTTGTGGTCCTAGCCCATGGGGATGGGTTTGGTCTTCAAATCCCTTAAATAGGCCTAAGGTTGACTTGTTGACTTTTGGGGTTGACTTGGTCAACATGGTGAGTGGGCTGACCCCATTTGACGGTCATGGACTCTACGACACCACCCAACTTGTGTTGGGCCATGGTGGTGCCCCACTTGGACTAATTAGGCCTTTGGATGTGGGTTTGACCAATTTAAGGTTTAGGGTTGACTTAGGTCAACTTGGGTCACTAAATGACTTAGTGATATGACTTATGATTCCCTTAGGTTGGTGTTAGGGTTATAGGTGCAGTGGTAGAGTTAATGTGTGGCTAGGACTCCAATTTAGGCTGGTTTGACTTAGATTACCTTGGGCCCTATTGTGGGCCCCATGTGACTAAACCTTAACCGCATGGTTTAAACCTAGCCTAAACCCATGACCCCACTACAAGTCCTAATCCAACCTAAGTAGAGGGGTCTAATTGAATGTGGGATGTTACAAACTCCAATAAACAAAAGAAATAATTTCGTCCCCGAAATTCATGTTTTGGTCTACGAGGTTTCCAAGTATAAAACTTTTAGTACTTTAGCTAATAATTAAAGTGTTACCTGATGTAAAAAGCTCCGGGTGCCGTTCCAGCATCAGATCCCTCGGCTCCCAGGTGTGCTCCTCCCGTCCATGGTTGGACCACAACACCTTCACCAGGGGGACCTTCTTCTTCCGCATCACTCGGACTACGGTATCATCGATCCGGAGCGGCTCTAGACGAACTGATCTGTCAGATGCTAACGGGCCTGCTGTAGTGGCGATATGCTGCTCCGACTGAAGGAGAGCTCTCCGTAGCGAGGAGACGTGGAAGACGTCGTGCAAGGTCCCCAACTCTGGCGGCAGATCCACCCTGTAGGACAAGGGGCCGATCCGCTGCAGAATCAAATATGGCCCCATATATCAAGGGCTGAGCTTCTTGTACGTCCGCACTCGAGAAATACCATACACCGGACACATCTTCAAGAACACTCGAGAAATACCACTCCACCTTCCGATGCCGCGGATCGTAGTACTTAGCCTGTCTACTCTGAGTCTCCAACAGTCGGTCCCTGATTAATCGTATCTGAGCGTCTGTATCCTCAATATATTCCGATCCAAGTGCCCTGGGGTCCTCATCATGGACCCAAGATAGCGGTGTCTGACACTTCATCCCGTAAAGAGCCTCATAAGTTGCCATCCCAATGCTTGCCTGGTGACTGTTGTTGTAAGAGAACTCAACCAGTGGCAACTGTCTCTCACAGGGCCTCCCCGTATCCAGTATACACAATCATAGCAGATCCTCCATTGTCCTGATGGTCCGCTCTGTCTGACTGTCGGTCTGTGGATGGAAAGCAGTGCTAAAAGCAAGCTGAGAACCCAAGTAAGCCTGTACCTGACGAACTGTTCCACAAATAACATCACCAAAACAGTAACTGGGTTGTCCTTCCTGATAGGTATAAACCGGGTCACCTTGGTTAGCCAGTCGACAATGACCCATATAGAATTGTGCCCCGAGTGGGAGCGAGGTAATCCGTGTACAAAATCCATAGCAATATCCTCAAACTTCCACTCAGGGACCGGAAGTGACTGTAGCAAACCTCTGTGGCTCTTGTATTCTACCTTTACTCGCTGGCATGTCTCGCAGTGTGTCACATAGAAGATGATCTCCCTCTTCATCCCCGGCCAGTACATGATCCTCCGCAGATCCGCTGTCATCTTGGTGATACAGGGGTGCACCGAGTATTGAGAACTGTGTGCCTCCGTGAGTATATCCTCTCGGATACCACCTCCTGCAGGTATATAAACACGACCGCGGAAATGAACAAGGCCATCAAGCAAAGAATAATCACCTGGCCTGCCCCCTTCCAGGGCCCTGAACACCGGCACCAAGGCTGCATCCAACCTCTGTTGTACCCTGATGCGCTCTCGTATATCATATTCCACGATCAAGGAGTTCAAATACACCTGGTAGATCTCCGGCTAGGACTCGGAAACGACCGAAATGTGCATATCCTCTAACATCTGCAACAGCTCCATAGACATCACCCGAGGCTCCACTACTGAGGTGCTGGCTCTCCTACTCAAGGAATCTTCCAGGGTGTTCGCTTTCCCCGAATGATAATGCATGGTGTAATCGTAGTAGCATAAGAATTCAAGCCATCTCCTCTAGCGCAGGTTTAGGTCTTTTTGCGTGTCAACATATTTGAGATTCTTGTGATCCGAGAAGATATCACAATGAACCTCATATAAGTAATGTCTCTAGATCGTTAATGCAAACACCACCGCTGTAAGCTCTAAATCATGTACGGGGTAATTTTGTTCATGCTTCTTCAACTTCCTCGAAGCATTAGCGATGACATCCCCGTGCTGCATCAAGACCGCACCCATCCCCTGATATGATGCGTCAGTATATATATGAAATCCTTCCTTCCCAGATGGAAGTGCAAGGATGGGGGAAGAGGTGAGACTATCCTTTAACTCCTGAAACACCGTCTCGCACTTCTCCGTCCATACAAAAGTTGTTTCCTTCTTTGTTAAGGATGTGAGGGGGAATGTTATCCTTGAGAACCCCTCCACAAACTTGCGATAGTATCCTGCGAGTCCCAGAAAACTGCGTATGTCTGATGTTGAATTTGGTTGCGGCCATTCTCTAACTTCCTGCACCTTGGCTGGGTCCACTGCCAACCCTGCCCCACTGATAGTGTGCCCTAGAAATGCCACTTCTTGCAACCAGAACTGGCACTTGGAGAACTTAGCATATAATTGGTGTTCCCTCAGCTTCCCCAAAACCAAGGCCAAATGCTGAGTATGGTCTTCCTGTGTCTGGGAGTAGATCAGTATATTGTCGATGAAAGCAATAACGAGACTGTCCAGATATGGATCCAAGATGCAGTTCATCAAGCTCATGAATGCAGAAGGCCCATTTGTGAGCCCGAAAGGCATCACCGTGAACTCGTACAAGCCATAGCGGGAAATGAAGGCCATCTTCGGTATGTCCTCCTCCTGGATCCTCAACTGATAATAACCGACTCTCAAATCCAACTTAGAGAAGCAGAAAGCTCCCTAAAGCTGATCAAAATGCTTGTCGATCCGGGATAGCGGGTATGTATTCCGGAGCGTCACCGGTTCAGCTCTCGATAGTCGATGCAGAGACGCAGTGAGCCATCCTTCTTCTTGACAAATAACATTGGTGCTCCCCATGGGGATGAGCTCGGTCGGACAAATCCTGACTCTACCAGCTCCTGTAGCTGCGTCCTGAACTCTGCTAGCTCCTTCGGGGCCATCCTGTACGGTGCCCTAAATACGGGCCTCGCTCCTAGCACCAACTGAATGCGGAAGTCCGTGTCCCTGGCTGGTCGCAATCCGGGCAATTTCTCCGGAAACACGTCGGAGAAATCCCGAACCACTGGGATGTCCACAATAGAAGCCTCTACTCCCGGCATCTTAAAGCAGATAATGTACACTTGCTCTCCTTGTTTGTGGGCCTTAACAGCCTGTACATATGATAATAAGAGATGAGAGACAAGTCTAATACCTTCGACGATGACGTTGGAGTCTTCGTGCCTCAGTGTGATCCTCCTCGACGGGTAATCGATTTGGGTATGGTTCCAATGTAACCAAGTCATGCCCAAGATCAAGTCAAAATCTAGCATCTACGGAATCATTGCGGGCGCTTCAAATGTCTTTCGGCCGATTTCCGCCTCCATATTACACTTGGCAGATGATAGTAGTACTGATCCATCATGTAGCCTCACTCTTATCATCGAGCCCATGAATAGTTCCACGCCGTCCAATCCTTCAACAAAGGCTTCTGATACGAACGATTTCGAAGGACCCGTGTCGAATAGTGTATGTGCTGGCTTGCCGCTGATAAAGACTATGCCTGAGGTTGATTGAGTTTCAAATGGATAGTTATACTTCATGGTTAAGTACTATACATAAAAGAAAATGTCTTAATTTAGTAATATTATTTGTGTACCTGTGATGACGTCTTCAGGGTTCCTCGGCTCGGCGAGGTATAATTGTAATACCCCCATCCGTCGTATGGCATATAACAGAAGGTCCAGCTGGAACCCGACGCCATATACCACGGACAGACGAAAGGGTTACGTATTAATAACCAAACTATCCAATTAAGACTACACGTCCTAACACAGAGCATTCTAGCGGAAGCTTTTAAAAGTAGAAAGAACCTAAACTGAATAATTAATTTACATGAATGTCCACAATCACTACCACCGGAATGAAATAACAATACACTAAAAGATACATGGCCTTATGGCCTTACACTAGTTCACTTATCAAATAGTGTCTTACATACATCGGCTCGCGGGACAGCCACACATGACAAAATAAAAACAACTATACGCTAAGGCCTTCGAGGGCCAGCACAGCAATATGGGCTCCAACCCGCTATTTTCCACTCGGCTCCGCAGCAACTGCAAGCAACATTCCACCGCACAGTGGCAAACAGGCAAGGGTCAGCTAAAGCCGACCAAATTATAACGACCCTGTTCCTTTCTCGGGACGACGGTGCTCCTTCCCTGTATATCATTAGCCCAGCTAAACAATTATGTATAAACATACTTCGCCACAGGTGTAGGCTCGCACGGTCAAACACCCCGTGCACTCAGGATACATTAATGGTGAATCCTGACACTTCAGCATCTTCACCACCATCCCCAGGATGGCAACAACATGAACATTTCAGCCTTCCTGACCTCTGTCTAAGTCACCCGACTATGCCAATGGCCAGTCCCCTTTTCGGGTCTCTCGCATCGAACCACATAGCCCAGGTCCAATTCCACTTGCCCATTGCTCAACCGCGTAGTTCACATTAAGACGTACGTACGGGCCAAGCTTCTCTCGAATCCTAATATTCCAATCGATCACATCACCCAATTATGTTCAAGGCCGGTTCCCAGACCGCTAAGTTAGCAGAACAACGATTCCGCTCAGTTTTCCGGGTGCACCTTGGAGCTAACCCCCAAGGATCCCTGCTGCAATCTACTGCGTAGAAACCCAAAATCCCAAAGCACGGAGTCTTCTCCGGTAAATAATAACAAATGCAACATCACTGATCCAGACCAACATGTCCGAGTAGGCTTCACACACAATGCATATGCCCGTACTTCGATTCCGGACTCTATATGCAACACAAGGGGGACTATTCCCGTCAACCACAAGGAACACCGCACACTCGCCGCACACTCGCGGGAGCGAGTTTTCCCTACGCAAAAAGGAAGAGCTTCACATGCTCAAGTAGTGAATCGTTACCAATGTAGTACGCTTTGGCTCCATAGAAAACTACACGGATGGAAATCTTCGCAACAAACTTTCCTCCACAAATCCGCTCTCAGATCTCAAAACGGTGCTCCGATGCTCCGCCGGCGGCCGGAAAACTCCTCCTTCTTCCTCCTCTTTCCAACTCCTTGAGAGAGAGAGACTAAGGGAGAAAATGAGGAATTGATCCTCCATTTCCGACCTTAACAGAGCAGGGTTTCCCCAGGGCCGTCAGATTTAAAATAATGAAATCGAACGGCTCTGATCCACTCAAAAATCAACAGACCTGGGCCGAACACGGTTTGGCACACGGCCGTGTCCCAGGCCGTGTGCCTCGATTTAGGCACGATTGTCGAACACAGAGACTCACACGGGCTCTGACACGACCGTGTCTTACTCGACACGCCCGTGTCGGGTCCTCGACACGCCCGTGTCCGGGGGCGTGTCACATATAACCTCCACGCCAACCGACACGACCCTTGGAAACACGGGTACTGACACGGGTAGGCACTCGCCCGTGTCAAATGACACTCCCGTGTCATTAAGCCATGTTCCTTGCCGTGTCCTTCTCGGGATAAAAAAATCGGCCAAAACACCATGCTAGACACGGCCTTGGACACGCCCGTGTCGTAGGCCGTGTACCCCTAAACAGGCACCAAAATCCCTTTTTACGCGACCAATTCAAATACAATTTTCGGGGCGTCACAAATCTCCCCCACTTAAGGAATTTAGTCTCGAAATTAAGTAAAGGTACACAAAATTACAAGCTACCTGAATAGAATAACTCGGGGTATTCTTCCAACATAGTTTGCTCTCGCTCCCAAGAAAGCACCTCACGCCTGCAATTATCCCAACGGACTTTAGCCATTCGGATATCCTTATTGCGGAGTCTCTTGACTTCAACGTCTTCTATACGTATAGGCTTGACCTTTGTCGTCAACTCATAATCAACTGGCACTTGATCAACCAAAACTATCTGCGAAGGCTCTTGCACCGCCTTACGCAACACTGATACGTGGAACACATCGTGTAGCCCATTCAACTCCACCGACAGCTTCAATCTATACGCTGCTTCGCCGACACGCTCCAGGATCTCAAATGGTCCAAGGTATCTTGGACTCAGCTTCATCAAGCATCGAACCCGCGAGACACCCTTGAACGGTTTGATTTTCAAGTACACATAGTCGACAACACTGAACTCCACGTTCCTATGCTTCGCTTTATAGTACTTTGACTGTCTGTCCTGAGCGATCTTCAATCGTTCCTGAATTGTTCGTATCACTGAAGTGGCATCTTCGACCGCTTGACGTTTGTAAAGCTTCGACTCGCCCGTCTCCAACCAAGACAACGGCGTGCGACACTTTCTCCCGTACAAGGCCTCGAAAGGCGTCATTCAAATACTCGCCTGAAAGCTGTTGTTATACGCAAACTCCACCATGTACAAGTGATCTTCCCACTGCTTTCCAAAATCTAGGACGCACATGCGAAGCTTGTCCTCCAACGTCCGGTTGACCCTCTCGGTTTGGCCATCCGTCTGTGGATGAAAGGCTGTGCTGAACTTTAGCTTAGTACCCAACAGACTATGCACCAACCTCCAGTCATTCGACGTTAAGCGTCCATCTCGATCACTAACAATACTGCGAGGCAGACCATGCAACCGTACAATATTCTCCACATAGAGTTTGGCCAACCTTTCCACCGGATCTTCCTTCCTGATCGGGATGAAGTGTGACACCTTTGTCAACCTATCTACGACCACCCAGATGGCATCATTTCCCCTCTGCGACTTCGGCAAACCATGCACAAAATCCATAGATATGTCGTCAAATTTCCATTCCGGGATAGGCAAGGACTTTAGGAAAACTCCGGGCTTCTGGCACTCCGCCTTAACCAAGGCACAAGTTTGGCACTTGGCCACATAGAGTGCTACATCCTTCTTCAATCCTAGCCACCAAGATAATTTCTTCATGTCTCTATACATCTTCGTGCTTCCCGGGTGGATTGAGTACTTGGTATGATGAGCCTCGTACATCAACTCCTCCCGAAGATTATCCGTACTAGGAACACATAGGCGACCGTCCTTCCTTACCAACCCATCCTCAACAGCAAACTGGGAATTTGACCCATTCAATGATTCATCTAAGATCTGCTTCATGCTGTTATCCTGAATCAAAGCCCGCCGAACTCTATCAGCTAGGTCACACTGCACCTCAGTCCAAAATAGTTTCACCTCAGTACTAGACTGCTTGTCGACGCAAGATATCTCCAAAGCCTCCAACTCACGGACCAATCTCTCATTATGTACCGATAACCAGTTGGCCTGTGCAGGAACCTTATGACTCAACACATCCGCCATTACATTACCTTTCACTGGCACATAATGTATCTTGAAGGTGTAGTCCCCTAGGAACACCATCCACCTCCGCTGCTTCATGTTCAGATCCTTTTGATCTAATAGGTACTTCAAGCTCTTATGATCAGTGTATATGTCGACTTTCACACCGTACAGATAGTGCCTCCACAACTTTAAAGCAAATATCACGGGCGCTAACTCCAATTCATGGACCGGATAATTTCTCTCGTGAGCCTTCAATTGTCGTGAACCGTAGGCTATCACACTCCCATGCTGTAGCAGAACATAGCCCAAACCACTGCGCGAAGGATCACTATAGATTTCGAACCCTTTGGTTCCACTTGGGAAACATAAAATAGGCGTTGTGGTCAACCACCTCTTCAACTCTTCAAAAGCCTATTCGCACTCCGAACACAACACAAACTTCTAATTCTTCCTAGTAAATGTCGTGAGTGGTAGCGTTATCCACGAGAAGTACTCTACGAAGCGCCTGTAGTAGCCAACAAGCCCCAGAAAGCTACAGACCTCCTCCACTGTAGTCAAAGCACGCCAGTCCCGTATCGCCACTATCTTCGCCAGATCCATAACTATCCCTTCTCCAGTAACAACATGACCAAGGAACGCTATCGATGATAACCAGAACTCACACTTTTAGCACTTAGCATACAACTGATTTCTCCTCAATGTCTCCAACACCATGTGCAGGTGATTGTAGTGATCCTCTTCACACTGCGAGTACAGCAGGATATCGTCGATAAATATTATCACAAAACGGTCCAGGTACTCTCTGAACGTCCTGTTCATCAGATCCATAAACACGGATGGTGCATTGGTCAAACCAAACAGAATGACTGTGAACTCATAATGCCCAAACCGGGTACTGAATGTTGTATTAGGGATGTCGCTCTCCCTTATCCTCAATTGGTAGTAATCAGACTTCAAATCTAACTTCGAATATACCATTGACCCAACCAACTGATCAAATAGATCGTCAATTCTCGGGATCAGATACTTATTCTTTACAATAAGCCTGTCCAATTCCCGGTAGTCGATACAAAGACGCAAGCTCCCATCTTTCTTCTTAACGAAGAGAACCGGTGCGCTCCAAGGCGACGAACTTGGACGCACATAACCTTGCTCTAACAACTCTTGCAGTTGCACCTTCAACTCTGCCATCTCTTTTGGCGCTATCCGATACGGAGAGCGTGACACCGGTTTGGCACCCGGTACCAGCTCAATAGTAAAGTCTATCTCCCGATGAGGAGGAGCTCCTGGGAGATCATCTAGAAAC
Organism: Platanthera guangdongensis; assembly: GCA_039583875.1. Classification (NCBI taxonomy): domain Eukaryota; kingdom Viridiplantae; phylum Streptophyta; class Magnoliopsida; order Asparagales; family Orchidaceae; genus Platanthera; species Platanthera guangdongensis. The sequence goes on from CM077157.1 coordinate 127,564,114, forward strand.
AAATCAGGATACTCGGACACAATTGGGATACTGTCCAGACTTGGCTTAGGCGTCGAAGTCTGCACTAGAGTGACGAACAGCTCTGCCCCAGACCGAGCTGCCTTAATCACCGGAAGGGCTGACATCAAAACTTTCCCTGACCCCGTCATGCCCACAAACATAGTCTCCCATTAAGAATTTAATCCCAACTTAACCTCCTTTCAGTTGCAATCAATGTGAGCTCGCTGCTCCGAGAGCCAGTCCATACCAACGATTACATCGAACTCTACTAACGGTAGAATCAACGCTCGCAAATCAAACTCTTGATCCCCAATCCGAACACTGACTATGCAGACCTTATCCGCGCGCATTGAGCACCCATTGGGCAACAACACATCCAACTTGTCTTTTAACATCGAGGGAGGGACCCCAATGCGCATCATAAATCGTTCGGACAAGAAGGAATACGAAACTCCAGTATCAAACAAGGCTCTCGCCGGACAATCGAGAATCAATACAAATCCTAGCAACAACCGAAGTAAGCTAACACATAAATGAGGTAACAACTACAAAAGTTAATCTGCTATAAATTAACTCATACCTGTCACCACGCCAGCTTGCTTATGGCCTCTTGCAGACCAAGATTATAAACTTTAGGCTGGACTGGAGCATGATGGGACGCGGTTGACTCCACCGCCTTCCCTTTCTCCTCATAAGTCGCTCTAGACTTCCTCTCGGACTTTGCACGTCCGCTCCAACACTCACGAGCAAAATGCCCCATCTTCCCACAGTTGTAGCAAGCTCCTGGGACTCGACTTGTTGTTGCCCCTAACGCACCAGATGAAGGGACTGAGTTCGAAGTCCTCTTCTTCTTGTTCCATATGCGGAATCCTGACTTTGCACTAGGCACTTTGAACTCTGCCTTCTTTTCTCCTGGGTACTTCTTCTCTTTCACCCTTTTCACAACCTTTTCCAGAGACCGGGCCGAGTTGACAAAGGCTAGGAAGCCCTGCGCCTTAGGCCCAGCAAGGAGTAACTGTAGGCCACCACGAAGACCCTCAAAAAATCGGTTGGTCTTCCTCTCCTATTCCGTAAACATAGCCCCAACATACCAACCCAACCGTGTAAACTCGTGGAGGTACTCGTCCACGCTTCTGGATTCTTGAGTCAACCCAAGATATTGGTTCTCCATCTCATGCTTCTAAGCAGAGGGTAGATATCTGCCCAGTAACAATCTTGAAAATTCCACCACAGGCACATCAGCAAGCTGCCTACCCACTAAGAGATGAAACTCCAACTCATCCCACCACAGCCTCGCTTCACCCGCCAAAAGAAAGGTCGCTATGGTGGTCTTCTGCCACTCCTCAGTTAACGTGGCTGTCAAAACCCTCTTTATCGTAGAGAGCCAGTCCTCAACTTGAGCTGGCGTTCCAGTCCCGTCAAATACTGGGGGATTAAAGCCCATTACATGCTTAAGTTGCTTCTCCGTAGCTCTCCTCGGCTCTACCAGATCAACTATTGCGCGCTCCACCACTCTCAGCTCTGCCGCCCTAATCGGTTCTTGCTCCACGACAGAAGGTGCATGGTGCATTTGCCCTACAGTTTGGGCATTAATCATTGCAAATACGGATTCAGCCACCATCCTGATGGTTTCCGCTGAAGGAGATGTAGTAGGCATGTCTCTCGGTGCACTACTTTTCGCCGATTGCGGACGCTCTGATTGACCAGCACCGCTCCTAGCTGCCTATAGAAGCAAAGTCACACGATTAGATGACAACCAAATTGCTAAAAGGAATCATTGGAGCACTCAGATTCCACAAAACAAGTCTATTTTCCATTCCTAAGTGTACATTCAAGTGTTCTTTTGATGTTATAATGATGACGCACACATGTGCTCACCACCCCTTAAAAGAATTCGTCCACGAATTCATTTAAGCCTGACCGTAACCAGAAGTCTGATACCAAATTGTAATACCCTCATCCGTCATATGACATATAACAGAAGGTCCAGCTGGAACCCGACGCCATATACCACGGACATACGGAAGGGTTACGTATCAATAACCAAACTATCCAATTAAGACTAAACGTCCTAACACAGAGCATTCTAGCGTAAGCTTTTAAAAGTAGAAAGAACCGAAACTGAATAATCAATTTACATGAATGTCCACAATCGCTACCACTAGAATGAAATAACAGTACACTGAAAGATACATGGCCTTATGGCGTTACAATAGTTCACTTATCAAATAGTGTCTTACATACATCGGCTCGCAGTCCGGCCACACATGACAAAATAAAAACAACTATACGCTAAGGCCTTCGAGGGCCAGTATGGCTACATGGTCTCCAGCCCGCTATTTTGCCCTCGGCTCCGCAGCACCTGCAAGCAACATTCCACCGCATGGTGGCAAACAGGCAACGGTCAGCTAAAGCCTACCAAATTATAACGACCCCGTCCCTTTCTCGGGACGGCGGTGCTCCTTCCTTGCATATCATTAGCCCAGCTAAATAATTATGTATAAACATACTTCGCCACAGGTGTAGGCTCGCACGGCCAAACACCCCGTGCACTCAGGGAACATTAACGGTGAATCCTGACACTTCAGCGTCTTCACCACCACCCCCAGGATGGCAACAACATGAGCATTTCAGCCTTCCTGACCACTGTCTAAGGCTCCCGACTATGCTAATGGCCAGTCCCCTTTTCGGGTCTCTCACACCGAACCATATAGTACAGGTCCAATTCCACTTGTCAGTTGCTCAACCGTGTAGTTCACATTAAGGCGTACGCACGGGCCAAGCTTCTCTCGGATCCTAATATTCCAATCAATCACATAACCCAGTTATGTTCAAGGTCGGTTCCCAGACTGCCAAGTTAACAGAACAACGATTCCGCTCAGTTTTTCGGGTGCGCCTTGGAGCTAACCCCAAGGATCCCTGTTGCAATATACCGCGTAGAAACCCGAAAACCCAAAGCATGAATTCTTCTCCGACAAATCATAACAAATGCAACATCACCGATCCAGACCAACATGTCCGGGTAGGCTTCACACACAATGCCTATACCCGTACTTCGATTCCAGACTCTATATGCAACACAAGGGGGACTATTCCTGTCAACCCTAAGGAACACCGCACACTCGCCGCACTCTCGCAGGAGTGGGTTTTCCCTATACAAAAAGGAAGAGCTTCACATGCTTAAGTAGAGAATCATTACCCTTGTAGTACGCTTTGGCGCCATAGAAAACTACACGGATGGAAATCTTCGCAACGAACTATCCTCCACGGATCCGCTATCAGATCTCAAAACGGTGCTCTGATGCTTCGCCGGCGGCCGGAAAGCTCCTCCTTCTTCCTCCTCTTTCCAACTCCTTGAGAGAGGGAGACTAAGGGAGAAAATGAGGAATTGATCCTATATTTCCGACCTTAACAGAGCAGGGTTTCCCCAGGGCCGTCAGATTTAAAATAAAGAAATCGAACGGCTCTGATCCTCTCAAAAATCAACAGACCTGGGCCGAACACGGTTTGGCACATGGCCGTGTCCCAGGCCGTGTGCCTCGATCCAGCACGATCGTCGAACACAGAGACTCACACGGGCTCCGACACGCCCGTGTCTCACTCAACACACCCATGTCGTGTCCTCGACCCGCCCGTGTCCGGGGGTGTGTCACATATAATCGCCACGACCCTTGGAAACACGAGTACTGACACGGGTAGGCACACGCCCGTGTCAAATGACACGCCCGTATTATTAAGCCATGTTCCTTGCCGTGTTCCTTACCGTGTCCTTCTCGGGATAACAAAATCGGCAAAAACACCATGCCAGACACGGCCTTGGACACGCCCGTGTCCTAGGCCGTGTACCCCTAAACAGGCACCAAAATCCCTTTTTACGCGACCAACTCAAATATAATTTTCGGGGCGTTATACCAATGCATACATCTGCTCCTATTCTCTGCCTCGGCCAAAAGGTCCTCAGCCTCACCATCGTCCTCGAACTCGACCCTGCTGTACCGGAGGGGCCACCGGAGGTGGAGGAGTGGGAGGAGTAAGTGGACGAAACTAATGCGGGCATTCAGATCTAATGTGGCCCGGCTGATGGCACTCGAAGCAAACTATCGATCGCTGTCCATGATCATCCGATCTTATCTGGCCATGTATCTGTGGTGGTGGAGGAGCTGGTGCTGCAGTGGGTCTCTGCTCCTGCCTGTAGTTGGGACGATAATGTCCCCCACCTCTGTTGTGCCTCATGACTCTGCCCCTCTGTGGGCCGCGGCTATTCTCCCCAAAGAACGAACCATCCAGCGCTCTCTTTCCTTTGTTCTGCACCATCAGCTGGACTGCCTCCAGATTCTTGGCCATCTCGATGATCTGCGCTGTAGTGCCATGAGAGATGAACAGTAGGGCCTGCCTCAGATCATCTCTAAGGCCCCGGTAGAATCTCTTGGCGTACCTCCCATCATCTGAATCATGTATCCCCGCGAACCTATCAAGGTGGGAAAACTCCCTCTGGTACTCAATCACCGACCTGGTCCCCTGCTTGAGATTCAAGAACCTCTCCTTTAACTCATCCCGATCCGTGGTGGGCACAAAATGGTCCAAGAATACCTCGCCGAACTCCTCCCGAGATATATCTGATAGATCCCAAGATATATCTGATAGATCTGGGCCTCACGGTCAGGGCCACCGCCGGCGGTGGCCCCGCCAGAGCACCCACGGATCACTGCCTGCAGTTTCGCCTGCTCCCGGCGAACTTGTCAGGGGTCGCCGGTCAGGCCGCCTGTGTCTCTGCCGTCGGCGGTGGGGGATGCCAAAATTTGGGGGGGGGGGAGTGTTTTTGCTGTGCGGGTTTTAGGAGAGTGAATGTTAGGATTTTTGGGGTATTTTTTTTATATGCAAACCAAATCCGATATTTACAGCCCAAGATCCAACAATTGAGGATTAAAGCAGGCAAATCCGACGGCCACCTATTTTCCCCCGATTTTCGAACTCACGCTATTGGCAGACCACCATATATCGTTTTAAGATAGTGTATATATATATATATATATATATATATATATATATTTTGATTGTACAACGTCGGGCTCGCGAAAGGTCCTCAAAGCGCGAATAGTCGAGGCGGGCGAGTAGAATTGATGGGCGAGTGGGACCATGGGTCCACTCGCAGGTGGCGAGATGAGTGGCCTCTGCAGTAGGCGAGACGCCCCTCCTAAGAAGGCGAGAAGACCTTTAAAATGCGAGAAGACCCCATAGCAAAGGATATCGGCGAGACGAGCAGGAAGGCCCGTCTCGCCGCCAGGTGCTCCCCCACTCACCACTTAGAAAAGGGGTCGTTTTAACATTTCTATGCTCAAGGGGGTTTTAACTCTTCTACCCCGTGTAATTTTTCCCTTCTGCCCCTAATGGTCTGCATATAACTCCTCCGAATAGCGGAGTTTGGCTGTTGGCAGACCCAATCAAGGGTATTCTGGTATTTTCAGGTCAGCCCAGCATGGTTATTTGCAGATCTAATTCAGAAAACTATAAATAGACCCAGAGGGGTTCTTCAGAAGCACACACACTGATATCTTTCCCGGGACTTGAGAGGCTTTTTTCTATGCTTTCTGAGGAGCTCCGAGCCCAGGTTTTGGCTTTGGAGGGGAAGCTCTTAGAGATCTTCCAGGTAAGAGATGGGACCTCCCTGCTGAGGCCTTGGGTCAGTTTCTAGTCCTTCATGACCAGTCGGAGGTCAGAGCTTGGGACGAGTAGGTGTTGGCTACACCCCTATTTTTCGAACTCTTGTCGAAGTCAGATTTTGGCTTCAACAGTTCTGGTGCGGTGAGCGTGGAAGGTAGCTGATACAAGAAAAGCTTGAGTTTAGTCCGATGGCAGGAGGTGAAGGTGAAGGATCTGGTTCAGCAGGTTCCCCCTCCCGGGGAGAAGAGGTGACAAGGAAGATGCTGGATGACTTCATGCGAGAGGTCCTGCAGACCATCATCTTTGCCTTCTCGGCCAGAAGCGAGTGGGCCACACCTCAGGTCCCAATAGAGGAGGTCCCGCTCTTGGGCGAGAACGCACCTGTACAGTGCCCGGGGAAGGAGGTCCCGACGGAGGCTGGGGAGAGGGATGTGGCGGCGAGAGAGCTCTTCTAAGGCCAGCGTCCCGGGAAGGAGATTGCGGCAGAAGTTGGCTAGAGGAGGCTGCTGTGCGAGAGCTCTTCCCTGGGCACGGTCTTTCGGATCGGTCCAGTCAGCCATGGCCGCGAAACGTGCCCTCTCGACAGGCAGGTGACGAGTGCCCATTCAGTGAGCTCATCATCTTGGCAATGGTACTAGAGGGGTTCCGGGAGCCCGACATGTCCTACTACTCGGGGAAGGATGACCCTGTACAGCACGTGTAGTGGTTTGAAGATGTCGTTTCGATAAGGCAGATGACAGATGACTTCAAGTGTCGGCTGTTTGCCATCACATTGAAGGAGAAGGCACGGGACTGGTTCTCCAGATGCGGGCAAGGTCGATCTACTATTTCAAAGATCTGCGAAGAAGTTTCCTATTGAGGTTCTCAACATCGAAGAATCGCAAGAAGGAGGCGGAGTGCCTGTTTGCGGTGAGGCAGAAGCAGGACGAGACGTTGGGACATTACGTGGATCGGTTTCAGGAAGAGGTCCTCCATGAAAGAAACAGTGCCTAATCACCTAGAGGGTGGGTGAATAGGTGACCTATCTCTTTTTAAACTTTAAGGGCAAAAATATAATACAGTAATTGCAATTCTACAAGTATCACATCACAACAACCATACAAGCATACATTCACAGAGAGCACACAGGATTTATAGTGGTTCCCCAAGGTATGTGTACATCCACTTTACCCCTTTGTCTATCAAGTAGTGTACCAGATTTGGCCTAACTTCTCCACTTCTCCTCAGATCCTCAGATCTTACAACTCAGAACCCCAAACAGGTTCCTACAGCTCAGAGTGATCCCGCTCCTACAACTCAGGCACCAAGCCGTACCACTCAGTCTTCAACAAGACCTACACTCAGGCATAACAGCCCTACCTCAGCCTTCAACAAGGCCTACACTCAGAGAAATGATTCTCCTACACTCAGGCTCATAAGACCTACCTCAGTCTTTATATATTTAGGCTTACAACTCAGATCTATACATGATCCTACAGAAATTAGAAAATACAAAGTATATAACCACAACTCTGATAGAGATAGATGAGTTGACTGGTTTCTTGATGAGTTCTTGAAAGAACTTGGCTGAGATCAACCTCCCTTGGCTTTCTTCAAAGCTTCTTGAATTAGAACACAATAGGGTTGTATCTCTATGCAGATTATATTCAATTAACTACTGACTTGAGATTCTGATTTCAATCTGAATCTTCCTTATCAGCCTGGTTCAACAACTGGTATTCTTAGTAGGAGTTCTCTCTCTCCAACTTCTTAGATCTTCTCTTGAAGGTCTACTTCTTGTTGTGTTTTTTTCACTTCATTGATCGATCCTTTTTCTGTTGAAGTAATAAGCCTTTATATAAGCTTTCTTCACGGTGACCGGCTGATCCGGTTTCTAACAACCTTCTGACAGTTCTGACAGTAGCAGTTGACCGGTTGAAATGGCAGCTGTCAAGTCATTCAGTCACTTCTTGAAATCTCTGTCACTGTCTGAAAGTGTCAAGACAGATAGTCTTTATGTGTCGACACAAATAGACTAATTGTCGACACAAGTAGACTAAGTGTCGACACTAGCCTTTATGGTGTCGACACAACTCCTTGTGTTGTTGTAACAGCTTCTCGACACTGCTTCTTCAGAATGTGTCGACACAGATCCTGTGTGTCGACACAAGTCCTTCTTCTTCAATACTTAGTTGATTTCTGCTAAGTGTCGACACAACTCCTTTGTGTCGACACATCTTCTTGTGTTGAAACTTGCTAAGTGTCGACACATTTTCTTTGTGTCAACACATGCCTTCTGTGTTGAAACTTTTGCTGAGTGTCGACACATCTCCTTTGTGTCGACACATTCTTCATGTGTTGAGACTTTGCTGAGTGTCGACACATCTCCTTTGTGTCGACACTTGTACTTAAACTTTGTTGAAGTTTACTGAGTGTCGACACAACCTCCTAGTGTCGACACTTGTACTTGAACTTTGTTGAAGTTTGCTGAGTGTCGACACAGCCTCCTAGTGTCGACACTTGTACTTGAACTTTGTTGAAGTTTGCTGAGTGTCGACACAGCCTCCTAGTGTCGACACTTTTGCTGTAGACAAAGTTTCTCTAGGTGTCGACACTGCTTCTAAGTATCGACACTGATTATGTAGACAATTCTTCATTGTGTGTCGACACTACCTGTATGTGTCGACACTTTCCCTCTGGTGTCGACTCTGCCTTCCTGGTGTCGACACAATTACTCCAAGTGTCGACACAGCTTCTCTAGGTGTCGACACAAGCCTCCTTAAGTGTCGACACTTTTATTCTGGGTGTCGACACATGAACTTAGAAACTTTTTTTTTGCTTTCCTTGCAATTACTTAACCTGCACAAATAAACTCAAAGCACATCAAATACACCTTGATGTATATCATTGAGTAGGATGAAGCTTCTTCAAATTAGGTACATATATTCCAATATACCCAACAATCTCCCCCTATTTGGAGAAGTCATAACCCTTAGTCAATGATATATACCATACAAAACAAATTTTCAGTATGATGTAAAACAGTATTATATGACAGGGAAAATACTTAAACATGTATGAACAGAACATGTATAAAACAATTATCTCAGAACAATTAATGTAATATATTTGAACATGTAACATTGTTCTTACAACTCCAAACATTTTCATTTATCAAAAGTTTACATAGTGTTTAATACAAATGATTACAAATTGTAAACTTAAGAAAATGCTATCCTATGGCTGCTCTGATTCCTTGATTACAATGCCCTTTCCAGATTGAATCTTTGCTTGAACTGGAGCTTCATTGTCACCAGCAGCAGCAGGCTTCTTCCCTTTAAGGTCTTTCTTTTTCAGCTCTTCAGCCTTTATCTTCTTCCTTTCAAAATAGTGATAAGTGTTGAATTCTGTGAAGTGAAAGTGGGTGAATGGAAGGCTTAAGAAACCTATCCGCGTGGACTACGCGGACTGGGTTGGCGGACTGCTAGGTCGGCAGGGATGTTGCAGGCGGTTTGCTCTGTGGCGGCCTGGGCGGTCTGTTCGCGCGGACTGCGCGGACAGCAGCGGCGGTCTGACAGGCCAGTGTATGCTCAGCAGGCGGTTTTCTCCCAGGAAGTAACCGGGCGGATAGGAATGTTATCCGCGGAGTCCGGCTTGAAGCGGACTGAAGAACTGGAGCTCGGCAGACCGGTTTGGCAGATGCCTTGGTCTTGCTCTAGTGAAGCGGCAAGTGAAAGCCGTGGAGACCGCCGGTCAGCGCGGACAGGAACTGGAGGTCGCCCGGTATGGCGGGCTAGATCCAGTGTCCGCCTGTAAGTGCGGACTGGCCCTTGCGGCCAGTGGGCTGGACTTGGTGGGAATTGAACCAAGTCCAGGAGGCTCAGTCCGGGGAAGATCGCGCAGTGGAGCGCGGGCTGGTTTTTCAGTCCGCCAAGCGTAGTAGAAGTGCAGTTGCCTTGTTTGCTAGCTTGGGGAAATGCGGACTGGAGAATTGCTTGTGCAGGAGCGTGCGGACTGGAGCCGGAGTCCGCTGAGTCCGGTTGAGCCTTGTGATGAGGTTATGGACTCAGGGAAGCGGACTGGAGTTCGCTGTATACGCGGACTGGGGTCTGCTGTTAGCGGACTGGATTGGCGTGTCCGCTAAGTCCGGAGGTGCCTTGGCAATGAGGTAATGGACTTGGGATATGCGGACGATAGCCGGGTATCCGCTGAGTCTGGCAGGTGCCTTGATGGCGCGGTTGCGGGCTCGGGTTTTGCGGGCTGATGCCTTGTCCGCAGAATGGCGGATACGGCTGTTGTGGAGTCCGGCTGTGGTGGTCCTGGCTTGGTCTCTGGCGGCAAGGCGGGCTGGATATTGGAGTCCGGCCTTGGAGAAGCTGGGGCGGACTGGCTATCTGCACAGGGCGGCGAACTGGCATGTGTGTCCGCGGGCTGGCGGACACATAAGTTCTTGCTGCGGGTTGTGGCGGTGATCCTATCGGGAAGGGCGGTGACCATACTCATCGTCGTGCCTATAAATAGGACCCATGTCACATCAAGGATATAACCGGAACCTGGACCGAAGTAAGTGAACAGTATCTGAGCTCGCGTAAGTTGCTGCGGCCTGGACTTTGTGTCCGCGCGGATAGAGAGTTGACCCGGTTGTGCTGTGCAGGTTGTGCGGATAGCGCTGGAAAGCCAGGACTTGGCTCTGATTGCGGTCAGGGACAGTGCGGACTCTGCGGTTAAGCAACAGGCGGTAAACAGCAGGTCGCGGATAGCGGCCAGGCGGTCTTCTCTTTGGCGACTTGGTTCGGGGTTCAGGAAGTCGCCGGTTTCTGGCGGACTGTTCCATTCGGTGGCGCAGCTTGTGCGGTCTGGCGGCGTGCAGACCGGCGGTGAAGAGCTAAGCATTGGAGTAAGGGTGAGTCCGCACGGCTTGGGTTGCGGTCTGGCGACCTGGCGGACTGAGCGGACTCCACAGCAGTAGGTCGGCGGCTTGATTGTTTGAGTCCGCGCGGCTTGTTTTTTGTTCTTGTCTTTGTAACTGTCTCTGCTCTCCCGGTGTTGGGTTTTGGTGAAGCATGTCTCGCCATGTATGTCTCGCCTTGTAAAGAAGTTTGCTCTTGATCAATAAAGAAGCTTGTGCTGCATGTGTTGCTGGTTGTTACTGCTTTGTTGAGATAACCACTGTTAACTCCACGATCCGGGAAAACTTTCAACATATAAGTGGGCGTATTCTCCTTCGGTTTGTTGAATTTTCAGCAGGGTATCCAAGGGGGCGTCTGCGGTTTGTTGAATTTTAACAATAAGGCTTAGGGAAATACTTGCTAGGCTCCTGTGCATTAGGAGGTAGCTTTCCTAGTTTAGCCTTCCTTCTATGTTGTACTATGGCCTCTTGCCTATTCTCATGTTTTCTCCACTCCCGGTCAAAATACCACTTGCCTCTATCCAGGACATTGTCCTTAGCAGCCTTCCAAGCAGTCAATATGATATTCCTGGATGTGGGGCTCCATTGTTCAAAATCTGGCCTTAATTCAGCTTTTTCTCTGAACCTTTTCTTAGATAATTGGGCCTCTTGTTCTTTTAACAAGGCCTCTTGCTCTTTTAAGATTGCCTCTGGCACAGGCTGGACAACTTTCTCAAGAATTATATTCTGATTACCCTTAGGAGGACTATACATAGACTATACCTCCTTATGTATCATGTCAAAATCTGCAGGAGGATATATCACTTGAGCCACTTCAGCTTGCTCTCCTCCAAAGTATGCAGGATTTATTCCAAACTCTGTCACATTGTTATCATCACATAAAGGTGGATATCCAAGGGTGGCTCTGATGGAATTTGAAATCCATTTGGCATGATCAGATCCTGCCTTGACTAATACCCTCTCCCCCTTTATGACTTCTCTCTCTATGTGATCCCTCAGATCATCTTTCTGAAACCTGATCTGGGCATTCAGATAGTTAACTCCATCTTTATAAAAAGGTTTCAACCTTTGGAGCTTTTCAGTGATTAGCTTCTGTGAATCCTAGATGGCAGATGTAACAGCAGTGAGACCTTCTTGTAATGCCTGATCAAATTCTGCCTTGGCTGTAGTCATGGCTGCAGTGTGGGCAGTATATAGATTCTTCATTTCAGTGACTATCACATTATGTGATTCAGTCAAGTTTTCATTCATTCTTATTTGATTTTCTAGAACATAGCCTTGCTTTACTGCTAGGTCATCAAGTTGTGTCTTTATCTTCTCTTGATGTGTAGCCAGATAGACCACTACATTGCCTCCTTTATGGAAACAATCAGTCATTTCTTTCTTGTTGAGATTCACTTCAAATCTGATTGATTTGATGTCTTGTGCCAGATCAAATTGCAGGGATTTATGCCCTTCATCCATATATTTTTCTAGAGCTTGCCTTTGCTCATTCAGCTTAATCTGCAAAGCCACCATCAGTGAACTATAATCAGTAGATGGGGCAGGCTGTGGAGCAATGGTCTGTAGTGCTTTCTTGTAGTTCTGGCTCCTTCTTTTGAAGACCTAAAACTTCCTCTTCTTGCCTCTAGCAGCCTCTTCATATTCTGAAGCAGAAGTGCTGACTATGTCCACTCTATCCTTAGTACTAGGAGGTAACTCCTTCTCAGTCCTTTGTGGTTCCTCAGCATCCTTTGGCTCCACAGTCTCCTTGCTTGCAGTTTCTAGATTCTCCACATGCTCCCCCTCAATATTGACCTTCTCCCCCTCAACAGCAGCTATTTCTCTCTCAAGGTCTGTCTGTACAAGATCACGGAATAGCTCTTCTAGGGTAAACTCCTGTTGAGGATGGACTGGTGAATCTTTGATCTCAGGAGAAATTGCTTCCCCTTTATCAGTAATTGATGTGTCCTCCATGACCACATCCCGGGGTTGACTATGTATCTGGGTTTGCCTATTAACATCAGGTAATGAATCAGTCAAAACTTCATCCTCAATATGGAAATTTAATTGATTTACTTCAGTAATTACCTCAAGAATGATTTGGGTAGCCCTTTCACTCTCTAATGGAGTTGGCTCATCCATATGTAGAGGCTCCCACTGGAGTGGATCGAGGAGAATTGGGCTAGCTGATGGTAGCTCCCCTTGCCTTTGTGCATCTTCTTGTCTTGCTGATGTCTGTCCAGCATTTCCAGTCTCTTCATCATCAGGACTAAAGACCACTTGCTCTTCAAAGCTGCTGGAGGATTCTTGAGCCACAATGGCTGTCTTCTTCTTCTTTTTCTTAGGTGTTTTCTTTTCTGGAGATGGCAGTCCCTTTGTTAGAACCCTATCCCACCTTGAGAAAATTCTCAAATCCATTCTCCTCATTTGGTTTATCTTTGAACATATATCTTGGTTCATCACTTCAGGTATACTGCCAGCTAAGTATAGACTCAGAATTCTTCCCAGATTGGGTTTCTTCAAGCTCTCTTTTATCTTATCAAACATGACTGCAGACCAATCAGTATTAAGTTTGAAGATTATCCTTGTCATCAAACTGAACATATAAGCTGAAATTCTGTCATGTCCTCCAGGCTTGCTCAGAATTACCTTGCCAACTATTTCAGATAGAAACTTTCCTTGTATGTTCATTCCTTTTCTGTTGAAAACTGATCCAATTTTCAGATTTGATTCTAATCCACACCATTTCAATGCCTCTCTGGTCTTAGAAGCAGATACATCTTCTTCCTCTTTTGTTCTTGGTAGTTGAAGTACCTTTCTTAGATTTTTCTGTGTGACCTTGACTTTTGTCCCATGGACTCTGGACTTAATCTTGAGTCCAGATTCATCAAGAGTAGCTGCACTCAAGAATTCAAGGACTTCCTTCTTCCAGATCTTGATTGGTTCTGATACAAGGTATTCGAGTCCAGTCTCAGCAATTAGGGTTACCACACCTTTGATTTCGGGTTCCGCGTCATCAAAGGCGTGTTACGAGCTCATATCCTTCATTAATGTTCTCTTCTAGCTTGGGCGTCATTAGGGTTTGAAGAAATTTTGAATTTAGAGAAGAGAGATGTCGACACACAAGTTTGGTCTCGAAACTAAGGTGAGCGTGTCGACAAACAATGGGGAAAATCTATTTATACCTTTCTAAAATTGAAGGTGAAAAGGCGCGTTAACATACTTGAATTGTGTCGACACTGTTGAAAAGTGTCGACACTTACTTATAATGTCTCGACAACTATGTGTCGATACCAATATAGTCGACAGAATATATATGTCGACACTTATATATCTCAGCTCGATACTTAGTCGAGACACTACTAGAATAATTCTGTGTAAATCCTAAGTGTCGACACCACCTTGGATGTGTCGACACCTACACTGCATGTGTCGACAAAAAATCTCTGAAGTGTCGACACAGACTTCCTAGATGTGTCGACACCATTTCTTTGAAATGTCGACACCACTTCTATGTGTCGACACAGACAACTCTGTGTGTCGACACCATTTTACTTAGCCAATTTTTTGTAAACTATTCTAAGTTTATCATCCCTAATTCAATTTTAAATTTATTGAATTTGGTTTCATCTAAGGGCTTAGTATACATATCAGCTAACTGATTATCTGTATTTATATACTCTAAGGAAATGTCTCCTTTTTCTACATGTTCTCTTAGAAAATGTTATTTTATTTCTACGTGCTTAGTCCTACTATGAGAGACAGGATTATTTACAATAGAAATGGCACTAATAGAATCACAAAATAAAGGTGTTTTACTTACTTGAATACCATAATCTTCTAGCTGATGTTGAATCCATAGAAGTTGAGCACAGCAACTTCCTGCAGCCACATACTCTGATTCTGCTGTGCAGATAGCCACACTTGTTTGTTTCTTGCTACTCCATGACACCAGCCTTCCACCTAGGAATTGACAAGTTCCTGTAGTACTCTTTCTATCTTCCTTGCAGCCTGCAAAATCTGCATTTGAATAACCTGTCAGTTCAAAATCTCCATTCCTACGGTACCAAAGGCCTAGATAATGAGTGCCCTTAAGATATCTCAAAATTCTTTTAACTGTTGTCAAATGAGATTCTTTAGGGCAAGCTTGGTACCTAGCACAGACACATGTAGCATATATGATATCTGGTCTACTAGCAGTCAAATAAAGTAGGGAGCTAACTATCCCTCTATACAAAGTTTCATCTACAGGTTTCCCTGCATCATCTTTGCTTATAGACATGCTTGACCCCATAGGAGTTTTCATGGTAGGGGATGATTCCATACCATACTTCCTTATCAATTATAGGGTGAACTTAGACTGGCATATGGATAATCCATCTTCAGTCTGTCTAACTTGGAGACCCAAGAAGAACATAAGTTCCCCCATACTGCTCATTTCAAATTGTCCTTGCATAAGTTTTGCAAACTTTCTGCAAAGACTATTTTCTGTAGACCCAAATATTATGTCATCTACATATATTTGGACTAAGATAATCTTTCCTCTGAATTCCCTAAGGAATAGAGTCTTTTCTATTTTCCCCCTTGAGAATTTGTTCTCAATGAGGAAACTAGACAGGGTTTCATACTAAGCCCTAGGGGCTTGTTTTAACCCATACAAAGCCTTCCTAAGTCTATATAAATAATCAGGTTTAAGAGAATCTACAAAACCTGATGGCTGCTCTACATAGACTTCTTCCTTCAGGTTTCCATTCAGAAAAGCTGACTTAACATCTATTTGATATACCTTAAATCCTTGATAAGTTGCATAGGCAAGGAACATCCTTATTGCTTCCAGTCTTGCTACTGGAGCAAAGGTTTGATCAAAATCAATACCTTCTTCCTGCCTATATCCTTTTGCAACTAGTCTTGCTTTATTCTTTATAATAATTCCATTCTCATCCAACTTGTTCCTAAAGATCCACTTAGTTCCAAGAATGTTGTGGTCTTTTGGTTTAGGAACTAGCTCCCAGACCTTGCATCTTTTGAACTGGTTCAAATCCTCTTGCATGGCCTCAATCCAATTAGGTTCTAGGATTGCTTCTTCAAATTTCTTTGGCTCTACTTGGGATAGAAAGCTGGAGTAGAGAACAGAGCTTAGATTCCTGCTCCATGTTTGTACCCCTTGTCTAAGATCTTCAATAATTTGACTGGCTGGATGACCTTTTAAATGCCTATTTGCTGGAGACAGCCTGTCTTCAGGTTGTACACCTTCATTCTCTTCATTTAGCTACACTTCTTGATCCCCTTTAGCTTCAGGAGTATCTTGTACTCCCCCTGGACAGCAGCCACCTTCTTCTACTTGCTGACTTGCAGTAGGACCTTCTGCAATAATAAGCTTATCCATCTTCTCAGTTACACCTATGGAGCTGCAAAAACTTCTAGGCAATTCATTGTTAATGAGTCTAGCTTCATCAAAAACTACATGAATAGATTCTTCTACAACTTGAGTAATCAAGTTGTAGACCCTATAAGCCTTATTATTGTTGTTATACCCAACAAAGATCCCCTATTGGGATTTGGCAGCAAACTTGGTTAGATAAGACTTACCATTGTTAAGGATATAACACTTGCAACCAAAGATCCTGAAATAAGATAGATTTGGTTTTCTTCCCTTCACAATCTCATAGGGGGTCTTCTTGTGGCTCTTGGTGATAGTAGCCCTATTGATTACATGACATACAATATTGACTGCCTCAGCCCAGAAATATTCTGGGAGAGAAGTGTCACTCAATAGGGTTCTACCAGCCTCTATCAAGGTTCTATTTTTCCTTTCAGCTATGTCATTATGCTGAGGTGTTCTTGGTGAGGAAAATTCTTGAAAAATTCCAAACTCTTCAAACAGTTTTGTCATACTTTCAGACTGAAATTCAGTACCATGGTCACTTCTGATTTTGACCACTGTACTGTTCAATTCATTCTGAATTTGTTTAACAAAACTATACAAGATGCTTGGTGTTTCAGATTTTTACCTTAGGAAGAACACCCAGGAATACCTTGAGTAGTCATCAACTACCACAAATGTGTAGACCTTCCTACCTAGGTTGTGAACTGGCATAGGACCAAAAAGATCCATATGCAAGAGGTATAGACACCTCACAACATCCTTGTTCTCAAGGCTATGAAAGGTGGATTTGGTCTGCTTGCCCTTTTGACAAGCTGAGCATATCCCAACCTTTATACACTTAACCTGAGGACCATTCCTCACTAACTCTTTGCTAAAGATTTGGCCAATTGTCTTATAGTTAAGATGAGCCAGCCTCTTATGCCATTTAACACAATGTGAGACTTTCTCATCAGCTACAATACAAATAGGAGAAACAATGTTCTCACACATAATTTCTAGACAATAGACATTTCTCTTCATATATCCTGTCAGAATGATCTTTTGATCACTTGACCTACTGATATGACAACCATCCTTGACAAATGAGATGTCATATCCTAAATCACTCAGCTAACTTATGCTAATGAGGATATGTTTCAAACCCTTTACATAAGCCACTTGAGTAATTGTAATTAGGTTGCTAGAAATGTTACCAAAGCCTTTGATGATTCCTTTTTTTGAACCACCAAAGGTAACTTTAGGACCATCCTTGATTGGTGTATAGTCCTTCAACAATCCCCTAGTTCCAGTCATGTGCCTGGAACATCCACTGTCCAAGTACCATATAGGGGCATGGCCACTTGGACTCACCTGCAAAACAGATTACTTAACCTTAGAACCCAAATAATTCTTGGGTCCTTGGTGCTGGTTAGTTTGACTTTTAACAAGACTACCTGTAGCTCTTCTAGCAGGTAGTTTGCTAATCTCCTTGACACTAGAATTGTGCCAACAATCTATGTCAAAGTGGCCTACCTTGACACAACACCAGCACTCAAATCTGTTGTATCTTTGTTTAGGTACAACCCTGGCTGTTTTATCTACAGCAGGCTTCTTGTTGAGTACTGGGGCTTTGCCCTTAGGCTTGCACCTAACTGTCCTGGCAGGTTTTGTAAACCCCAATCCAGTCTTACCCTTTTGAGGGATAAACTCATCTATCAAAGGTAAAATTGATTTTGGTTTGGAAAAACTTGCAACAATCTCTCTCTCCTTCTGAAGTCTAACCTCCAGATTCCTAATTTGATCATTCTTAAATGTAATAGTTCCCATCTGAATAACTGTAATGTTCTTCAGCCTGGCTATTTCATTTAGTTTTTTATCTAATACTTTATCTGAATCAACAGCTGCCAACTTAAGATTAGCAATTTGCTTAGTCAGTGTTTTGACCAGATTTTTGCTCTTCTTAAGTGCCTGAAATACATCTCTATATTCATCCATCAACTGATGAATATCTCCCTCTGATTCAGACCCACCCACATCACTTGATGCAGATGTATCTGATTCTGAATCAGTACTATAATCTGAAAAATATTGTACCTTACTTGGTCCAGGCTGATCCTGGATCTTATCTCCTTCTATTAAGGCCATCAGTCCATTGCACTGATTGTCCTCATACTCATAAATTGAGTTCATTAGCTGCAAGAACTCATCTTCTTCCTCTTCAACAAACAAGCCTATATAGGCTTCAGCTTCTGAATCTGTTTCTGATGATGATTGATCAGTCAGACTTTTGTCCTTCTTATCAACAAAGGACCTTTCCTTTTTGCCCTTGAACCGAGTCTTCTTCTTGTCAGTTGACTCTTTCCTTTTTTCTGGACAGTCAGCTACTATATGTCCTTGTCTATTGCAACAATAGCAAACTATCTTTGAGGATGTATTTTTACTTGGCTTGGACTTTCTTTTGTCATTCCTTGATGACTTCCTGTTCTGATAATAGTCATCTTTAGACTGTGAAGTGGATGGCTTAGACCTCCACTGCTTCTTTTTCAGAAACTTTTGAAACTGTCTTGTAAAGGCAGCAAAATCCTCATCAATTTCACTGCTGTCTGAGTTCTGGTTTTCTGATTTTTCTGAAACAGTCTCAGCAACTATTTGTGATGGAGATGGAGACTTGCTTCTATACTACCTAGTGGCTTCAGTCTTGAAGGCCACAGACCTTTCCTTGTGCTCCACTCTAGTAGTCTTCTCTTCCTCCTTTCTAACCATTAACTGCATTTCATAAGATAGCAGTTTTCCAAGCAAGGTTGGAGGAGGTATATCAGCTAATTTGGCAATTTCCCTAATTGCACAAATCTTGTTATCCCAGTCCTTAGTCAGGGATCTTAAAAACTTGTCATTCAGCTCATAGTTGCTGAATTCTCTTTCATAGGACATCAACTCATTAACAATCCTACAGAGAGCACACAAGATTTATAGTGGTTCCCCAAGGTCTGGGTACATCCACTTTCCCCCTTCGCCTATCTAGTAGTGTACCAAATTCGGCCCAACTTCTCCACTTCTCCTCAGATCCTCAGATCTTACAACTCAGAACCCCAAACAGGTTCCTACAACTCAGAGTGATCCCACTCCTACAACTCAGGCACCAAGCCCTACCACTAAGTCTTCAACAAGACCTACACTCAGGCACAACAGCCCTACCTCAGCCTTCAACAAGGCCTACACTCAGAGAAATGATTCTCCCACACTCAGGCTCATAAGCCCTACCTCAGACTTTATAGATTTAGGCTTACAACTCAGATCTATACAAGATCCTATAGAAATTAGAAAATACAAAGTATATAACCACAACTCTTATAGAGAGAGATGAGTTGACTGGTTTCTTGATGAGTTCTTGAAAGAACTTGTCTGAGATCAACCTCCCTTGGATTTCTTCAAAGCTTCTTTAATTAGAACACAGTAGGGATGTATCTCTATGCAGATGATCTTCAATCAACTGCTAACTTGAGATTCTGATTTCAATCTAAATCTTCCTTATCAGCCTGGTTCAACAACTGGTCTTCTTAGTAGGAGCTCTCTCTCTCCAACTTCTTAGATCTTCTCTTGAAGGTCTACTTCTTGTTGTGTTATTTTTCACTTCATTGATCGATCCGTTTTCTGTTGAAGGAATATGCCTTTATATAAGCTTTCTTCTCGGTGACCGGCTGATCCGGTTTCTAACAACCTTCTGACAACTTTGACAGTAGCAGTTGACCGGTTGAAATGGCAGCTGTCACGTCATTCAGTCACTTCTTGAAATCTCTGTCACTGTCTGAAAGTGTCGAGACAGATAGTCTTTATGTGTCGACACAAATAGACTAAGTGTCGACACAAGTAGACTAAGTGTCGACACTAGCCTTTATGCTGTCGACACAACTCCTTGTGTTGTTGTAACAGCTTCTCGACACTACTTTTTCAGAATGTGTCGACACTGATCCTGTGTGTCGACACAAGTCCTTCTTCAATACTTAGTTGATTTCTGCTAAGTGTCGAAACAACTTCTGTGTGTCGACACATCTTCTTGCGTTGAAACTTACTAAGTATCGACACATCTTCTTTGTGTCGACCCATGCCTTCTGTGTTGAAACTTTTTCTGAGTGTCGACACATCTCCTTTGTGTCGACACATTCTTCATGTGTTGAGACTTTGCTGAGTGTCGACACATCTCCTTTGTGTCGACACTTGTACTTAAACATTGTTGAAGTTTACTGAGTGTCGACACAGCCTCCTAGTGTCGACACTTGTACTTGAACTTTGTTGAAGTTTGCTGAGTGTCGACACAACCTCATAGTGTCGACACTTGTACTTGAACTTTGTTGAAGTTTGCTGAGTGTCGACACAGCCTCCTAGTGTCGACACTTTTGCTATCGACAAAGTTTCTCTGGGTGTCGACACTGCTTCTAAGTGTCGACACTGATTATGTAGACAATTCTTCATTGTGTGTCGACACTACCTGTATGTGTCGACACTTTCCCTCTGGTGTCGACTCTGCCTTCCTGGTGTCGACACAATTACTCCAAGTGTCGACACAGCTTCTCTAGGTGTCGACACAAGCCTCCTTAAGTGTCGACACTTTTATTCTGGGTATCGACAAATGGACTTAGAAACTTTTTTTTTGCTTTCCTTGCAATTACTTAACCTGCACAAATAAACTCAAAGCACATCAAATACACCTTGATGTATATCATTGAGTAGGGTGAGGCTTCTTCAAATTAGGTACATATATTCCAATGTACCCAACACTCCTGGTCCAGGAAGTTCCAGGGAATACGCTGATGCTCGCGTTTACTCTAGGACTGAGGCCTGGTTTCTTTAGTATGGAGTTGAAGAGGGTGTCCCCCCTCTCTTTTGAGGAGCTCATGGAGAGGGCGCAAAGGAGAAAGACTTCGAGAGTGCCAATCCGGCATTTATGAGGAAGCTGGCCAGGTTGGCGGAGGATGATGTGAAGGAGCCAAAAGCAGGAAGGCGAAGGGAGGAGAGAGAAGAGAGGAGGAGAGAGGAACCCCGAAGTCAGGGGTAGCAGGGACTGCATCAAGGACGGGGGGCCCGAGAGCCAAACAACTAGATAGGTTGGAGACCTCAGGAGGGTCCCCCCCCAGGAATTAGGAGGAGGTTTTCAGGAAAGGGATAACTTCCACGAGCCTAGAAGGTACGATCAGCCGGCATGGAGGCAGGGGCTGAGGGATCGCTTTTAGCATCAGCAAGAGGCAATGGAGATTGGTCGAGGTAGAGGAGGAAGGAGAGGAGCTTGGGGATGAGATGGAAGGAGAGATGGGGGAGAAGGAAGAAGGGGCTGGGTGGCATTGCCTTTTTGTGACTTTCATCAGGAGGAGGGTCACGCAACGGCCACCTGCCCAGAGTTCTTAGAAGTGAAATAAGCCAGTGGGGTGAGGAGGCAGGAGCCACCAGTGAGGCACGTGGAAGTGCAGCAGGGGGAGACGGAGGATAGATGCAAGGACCAGGTGGATGCAGGAACCCGCGGAGGGATCGGGGTGATCCACAGAGGAGTTGGGATCGAGGCTGCTCGTAAGGGTAGCCTCTAGACCATGTACCAAAGGGTGGTAGCCTCGACCTCCCAGGCTCCGCCCCCAAAAGAAAAAATTACCTTTTCTTCAGAGGATATGCCGGATTATGAAGACCCGTTCTGTGACGCCTTAGTAATCCAGACGACGTCAGAAAACTTCACGGTCTCCAAGATCCTAGTGGATAACAGGAGCTCCATAAATGTGATCTTCAAAAAGTCCTTCGATGAGATGTAGGTTGAGGTCAAGAGAGTACTAGCTTCGGACAGACCATTGTTCGGTTTATCAGGAGAGAGGAAGGAAGTGGAAGGGGGAGTAGGGTTGCACGTAAAGTTGGGGGGCGTGCCACGGAACTGCTTGTTCTTGATCGTGGATTCCCCGAGCAGCTATAGCGCCATCTTTGGGCACCCCCTCATCAGCGCCTTTCGCTCCGTCCCCTCCTCGTTTTATCAGTGCCTCAAGTTCAACAATGGGGGGGTGCAGGTCAGGGTCAGAGGGGACCCAAAGGTGGCAAGACAGTGCTACGTTACGACAGTCAACACCATATGTTTGATGGCAGAGGCGGAGGAGATAGAGAAGGGGATGGCGGCGCATGAATAAGTAGTCGGAGAGGATGAGATGAGCCTAGAGGAGGAGAGAGAGGAAGCCGAAGAGGAAGTTGGAGGGGAGGAGATTGAGGAGGAGCAGCGGGGAGGAGATGTGTAGGAGGTCCAGAGGAACAAAGAGTTGGAGCCGTAGGAGGGTCAGCAGTTGGAGGTGGAAGAAGGAGCTGAGAGGGAAGCCCAAATAGGTGTGGAGATTGAGCAGCAGCAGCGTGAGAGCCTTGAGGAGGCGATGGAAGTTTAGGGAGCAGGAGGAGAAGAGGAGTTGGGGCAGGAAGAGGAGGCAAGGGCCGGCTGTGAGCAGTCACGGCTGGAGCCGACAGAGGAAGTGGTGGAGATGGAAGTCTTCACCAGCACCGAACAGGTACAAAGGTGCAGATCAGCGGGGGGCTGAGCCCCGAGGACCAAGAGAACGTGCAGGCTTGCATCCAGAGCAACGTCGACATCTTCGCTTGGAGCGCGGCTGACATGCCGGGCATCAATGCGAATGTGGCCTGCCACCGCCTAAAACTGGATCCCAAGATGCGCCCCATACGCCAGAAGATGAGGACCATCGCAACCAAGCTGGAACAGCCAATCCGCGAGGAGGTCAAGAACCTTCTGGAGGCCGGCTTCATCTCGGAGATCCAGTATCCAGGCTGGGTCTCCAACATAGTAATGGTGAAAGGCGGGGGTGGGGGGGGGGGGGGGAATGGCGCATGTGTATCGACTTTTCATTATTAAATAAATCGTGCCCCCAAAGATTTCTACCCCCTGCTTCGAATCCACGCGCTGGTTGATTCAGTCGTTGGTTTTTCAATTATGAGTTTTTTGGATGCTTTTACAGGTTACCATCAGATCCGAATGCACCCTCCCGACATCATGGATGTCTCCTTCATCACAAGGGAGGGATGCTTCAGTTATAAAATGATGCCCTTTGGGTTGAAAAACACAGGGGCTACATTCCAACGCATGATGGATCGGGTCTTCCAGGGCCAGAGGGGGAGGAACCTGGAGGTCTATGTTGATGACCTTATGGTTAAAAGCAAGGGTGTGGGCTCACACCTTCGAGATCTGGAGGAGACGTTCTCCACCTTTCAGAAGTTCAAAATGAGGCTGAACCACTTAAAATGTGTTTTGGGGCAAGCCGTGGGAAGTTCCTCGAGCATCTTCTGACCCCGGAGGGGGTAGAACCCACCACGGGTAAAGTGAAAGCCATCCTAGAGCTCGAGTCGTCACGTAATGCTAAGGAGGTCCAGCGCTTGACAGGAAAGCTGGCCGGCCTGAGTAGATTCCTCTCTAGGTCGGGAGAGAGATGTTCATCATTCTTCAAGGTGCTGCGGGGTAATCAAAGATTCAAGCGGACTGGTAAATATGAAGAAGCTTTACAAGGGCTAAAGAAGTAGCTCTCCCTGGCTCCTCTACTTCAAAGCCCGAAGGAGGGGGGGATCTAACCTTGTATCTTGGAGTGGGAGCAGAGGCAGTGAGCTCTGTCCTAGTTAGGGAGGAGGGGAGGAAGCAGCTGCCAATTTATTACGTCAGCAGGATCCTAAAGAAGGCGGAGCTTCGCTACCCTATCCTAGAAAAGCTGGCATACGCCTTGATCATTTCGGCTAGGAAGCTCCGGCCATATTTCCAAGCACACTCGATTAGGGTGGTGACAGACCATCCCCTCCATAAGATTTTTGAAGGAGTGGAGCACTCGGGTAGACTAGCCAAGTGGTCTATCGAGTTGAGCGAATTCGAAATCTCGTTCGTACCAAGGCTCTCCATAAGGGGCAGGTGGTGGCCGACTTCTTGGCAGACCACGTTGTGGAGGTAAGGGCCGAGGAGTCGGGGCCGCAGGAGGCATGGAAGATGACGGTGGATGGGGCCTCGGGAAAGCACTCCCTAGGAGCAGGGGTGGTGTTGACAAGTCCTCAGGGGGTCACCATAGAGCAAGCGGTGGTCTTGCACTTTTCTGCAACTAACAACCAAGCAGTGTACGAGGACGTGATAGCCGGCCTTCCTTTGGAGAGGGAGCTTGAGATCTAGGATATGGAGGCTTTCACGGACTCGTTGGTGGTGGCATCACAAAATCGAGGAGAGTTCGAAGCTCGGGAACCCACCCTTGTGAAGTACTTGTCCAAGGAGAGGGCGATCATGGGGCGGGGGGGGGGGGGGGGGGGGGGGGGGGGGGTTCCAAACTTTCTCAATCCAACACGTTCCAAGAGAAGAGAGTGTAGCAGCCGATCGACTGACTAAATTTAGACCTCGGGGAGGAGGAACCTTGACAGATCTGTTCCATCTAGCGATCAAGGAAGGGGAGCTAATGGAAGTGTATCAGAGACCCTCATGGGTGGATCCCTTCATAACCTTCTTCGTCACAGGCAACCTCCCTGACGGGATCAAGGAGGCAAAGAACTTTCGACACAAGACTGCCCATTATCTCATGCATGAAGGGAGTCTACATCGGAAAATGCTTTCGGGTCTTCTGGCATGATGCGTAATGGAAGGGGAGACCTGATAGATTCTGGAGGAGGTACACTCCGGGGAATGTGGAAGCCATTCCGGAGGTAGGATGTTGGAAGCAAGGGTGGTCAGGCAGGGGTAATTCTGGCCCACCCTAAGTAAGGATGCTGCAGAGTTTGCAAGGAGGCGCCAAAAGTGTCAGCTCTACGCCCCCTCCAGCTCCAAGAAGCTTAAACGCTTCGAAGCATCACGATGCCGTAGCCGTTAGCTATCTGGAGGATGGATTTGGTTGGGCCTTTCCCTCCAGCTAGTGGGCAAAGGAGATTCCTTCTGGTTATGATCGACTACTTCTCAAAGTGGCTGGAGGTTACGGCACTGGCCAAAGTCACCTCCCAAGTCATCAGGAACTTCATTTGGGGAGAGATCATCTGCAGGCACGGGCTGCCTCAGGCCATTGTCACGGATAATTGTCCTCAATTTGTAAGCGAGGAGTTTATAAGTTTGTGCACCCGGTTGGGCATCGACCGCAGGTTTGCCTCTGTCCACCACCCTAGGAGCAATGGCCAGGTGGAGGCGGCGAACAAAATTATCGTGAACCTACTCAAAAAGAAGGTGGAGAACTTGAGGGGGAGCTGGGTGGAGCAGCTCCCCTCGGTTTGGTGGGCCTTGCAGACAACCACAAACACGGCCACCAGCGAGACCCCCTTCAAACGTTCCCATGGGTGTGAGGTGATCCTGCCTGTGGAATTCGAGGTCCGATCCCCACTAGTTGTGGCTGGAGGTGATGGAGACGAAGCTTGGAGGCTAGAGAATGAAGGACGCTTACGCCTCTCACTGGACATGGTGGAAGAGCTGCACGACGTAGCATCTATCAAGTAGGAAGATGTCAAGCGGCAGATGGCAAGATACTTCGACAAGCACATCAGTATCAAACAATTTGCAGAAGGAGATCTGGTGCTAAAGTAAGTTGATGTTGCGGGGAGGTCCGCTCCCTTGGGCAAGCTCAACCCAAATTGGGAAGGACCTTATATTGTTGAGAAGGTCCTAAGAACAGGAGGTTACCACCTCCAGGATGTGGAGGGTAGGACCATGATCCACACCTGAAGTGGCGATGACTTGAAGCGCTTCTACCCATGAGAAGGGAGGGCAAAAATTGTATATTCAAATCAAGTTCATTATAATAAATTTCTCAAATTACTTCTTGTCTTTATCTATCATGAAGTTCTAACGACAGGAAGATGATCGCTTTTGTAGTACCCCGAGAGCGGCTCGGCCCCAGTTAGACCCACTGCGCAGGCTCTCATTAGCTGGCAGGTCTGAAGGCTTGCCTGTGGGGGAGAGGTCTAGTCCTTTGTTCTGCACTACCACGAGTGCGGCTCGGCCCCAGGTAGACCCGCTACACAGGCTCTCATTAGCTGGCAGGTCCGGAGGCTCGCTTGTGGGGGAGATGTCTTGGTCCTTGGTTCTACACTACCCCGAGCGCGGCTCGGCCCCAGGTAGACCCGCTGCGCAGGCTCTCATTAGCTGGCAGGTCTGAAGGCTCGCCTGTGGGGGAGAGATCTGGTTCTTGGTCCTTGGTTCTGCACTACCCCGAGCGCGGCTCGGCCCCAGGTAGACCCGCTGTGCAGGCTCTCATTAGCTGGCAGGTGCGAAGGCTCGATAGTGGAGGAGAGGTCTGGTCCTTGGTTCTGTAATAACTCGAGCGCGGCTCAGCCCCAGGTAGACCCGCTGCGCAGGTTCTCATTAGCTGGCAGGTCCGAATGCTTGCCTGTAGGGGAGAGGTCTTGGTCCTTGGTTCTGCACTACCCCGAGCACGGGTCAGCCCCATTTAGACCCACTGCGCGGGCTCTCATTAGTTGGCATGTCTGAAGGCTCGCTTATGGGGGAGAGGTCTTGGCCTTAGTTCTGCACTACCCCAAGCGCGGCTCGGCCCCAGGTAGACCCGCTGTGCAGGCTCTCATTGGCTGGCAGGTCCGAAGGCTTGCCTGTGGGGGGAGGTATGGTCCTTGGTTCTGCACTACCCCCAGCGCAGCTCGACCCTAGGTAGACCCGCTGCGCAGCTCTCATTAGCTGGCAGGTCCGAAGGCTCGCCTGTGGGGGAGAGGTCTGGTCCTTTATTCTGCACTACCCCTAGCGCGGCTCGGCCCCAGGTAGACCCGCTGCGTAGGCTCTCATTAGCTAGCAGGTCCGAAGGCTCGCCTGTGGGGGAGTGGTCTGGTCCTTGGTCCTTAGTTCTGCACAACACAGAGCGCGGCTCAGCCCCAGGTAGACCCGCTGCGCAGGCTCTTATCAGCTGGCAGGTCCGAAGGCTTTCCTGTGGGGGAGAGGTCTTGGTCCTTGGTTCTACACTACCCCGAGCGCGGTTCGGGCCCAAGTAGACGCGTTGTGCAGGCTATCATTAGCTGGCAGGTCTGAAGGCTCTCCTGTGGGGGAGAGGTCTTGGTCCTTGGTTCTGCACTACCCCGAGCACGGCTCGGCCCCAGGTAGACCCGCTGCACATGCTCTCATTAGATTGTAGGTACGAAGGCTCGCCTATGGGGGAGAGGTCTTGGTCCTTGGTTCCGCACTACCCCCAGCGCGGCTCGACCCCAGGTAGACCTGCTGCGCAGGCTCTTATTAGCTAGCAGGTCCGAAGGCTTGCCTGTGGGTGAGAGGTCTGGTTCTTGAAGTCTTGGTTCTCGACTCTTGGGGATAGTTCTAAGTTTCGGGCAATTCTACACCACTTCAAGCCCGGATCAGTCCCTGGTGGACCCGTTGCTCAAGCTCTCGTCAGGCTAGTAGGGCAGTGAACTCACTCAATGGCAGAAGGGTTGGGAAAATCTTTTCAAAACAACATCCCAGTTTAACCTTTTGAAAAAAAGAAATAAACTAAGGCACTCGCAGCTAGCAGTTACAAGGATGGTCTCGCTCACGGCGAGTGGGCACTCGTGCGAGACAAAAGGCTCACTCTAATAATCGGAGGGCAGGTTGCATCACCAAGAGCCACTCGCACATAGAATACCTAAAGGTAAGGCGAGAAGATTATACCAGTCAGGTATCACGCGCAAAGGTAAGGAAAGCGACGACTCGCGACCTGGGCCAACTCTCCGGCATGACAACGAGACAAGACGCAACACCACCTCGCGCGCGTAAGCGCATCGGAGGGTCGTCTCGCAGTAAGCAAAATAAAGCAAAATAAAGAGTAAGGGCAAGGCTGCGAGATGGATGGGTAGCACCGTCTCGCAGGACAAAGCAAACCAGTAATTCATTTCGCATAATAAAGAACAACAACAAATAATATATACATTTGATCATCTTTATGTATCACAAAATGGGGGACAAAAGGTAAGTCTTAAGTTTTACAAACAGCAGTAAAAGGAAGAGGAGAGAGGGATTCTGGATCTTGGGAGTTGGCACTTCATTTCTCCTCGCTGGAAGAAGAATCCTCGCTCTCCTTGCCACAGAGCTGGGGCACTAGGTCGCGGACGGTCACCGATTCTGAGTCATCCTTCATAACCCCCAGATATTTCATCATCTTCAGGACCAACTCTGCCGCCCTGATGCCAGCATCTCGGCATTGATCCTCAACCTCGTCAAAAGAATAGTGTGGCGGAGGTGTCCGAAAGGGCTCACTGCGAGATGATGACGCAGCGTCGGCCTAGAGGCGAGTATTTTGGGCTTTTAAGTCCTTGACCTCCTCCTCAAGGGCCGCTGCTCGCGAGTGCAGCCGCTCCACCGTCTCGGCATCCTACGAGACGTCAGGTTTTTAGTTGACAGCTTCTAAAGGAAAAGAGTAAGGGTAAGGATAGCGCTTTACCACGCCGCCTTGAGATTTTGTGAGGAGGCTCTCGGCATTAAACAACCTCTTGGCGAGATCTTCTGACTGCTCCCACTCCGCCGCCAGGCTCGTCTCGCTCTCTGACCATTTTTTGTTGATATATATCAGACGGTGCTCGCCGCGGTGCGAGAACTCCAAATCCCGCATCTAGGCATGGGAGGACTTCATGACAAGGTCTCGCGTAGACTCTCTCTCATGGGAGACTGCGTGGAGACCACCATAGAGGTCGTATCGCACGGAAAAAGCATGACTGGTGGGCTCCTCCTGCTCCTTCCAAGGGGGAGGAGTGTGGAGATGGAGACGTGGTTGGCGTCCTGCCCCCACAGCAGAATAGGCTCCCCAGCTGCATCGGAAATCACAGGCCCCAAGTTATAATTCATGTGGGACGAGGGGGCGGGACGGCTGAAGGAAGTGCCTTCATAAGAGGCGGTAGCGGCTGGTTGATTGGAGGCAGCAGCAGGCTGAGTGGGAAGTGCCATCTCGCGTGTCGGCGAGACGGCCTGTCGAGGAGGCGAGCGGGTCGATTGAGACCCTACAGAGATTGGGCTCAAGGACCCCGATATCTCCTTCTCCTTTGGGGTCATCTTCTTCTTCCCCTTGAAGACCACCACAACCTTCTTCATTCTCTTTGGAGGGCTGGAGCGAGAGGGCGCCATGTCTCCTGGAGGCCTCTTGAGAGGGGAAGGAGTCAGGGACTCTCTCGCTGCCTCAGCTGCCGCGTTGGCAAGATCAAGGCCCTTGGAGGGGTAGATGTTGCTTTTATAAGGAGGGTGGACTAGGACAACTCGCTCCCCTAAAAAACAAAACGAAGCAAGACGATGAGAAGGCGAGATGGAGAAGCATTCAGACACAGCAAGAC
This sequence comes from Platanthera guangdongensis, assembly GCA_039583875.1. Classification (NCBI taxonomy): domain Eukaryota; kingdom Viridiplantae; phylum Streptophyta; class Magnoliopsida; order Asparagales; family Orchidaceae; genus Platanthera; species Platanthera guangdongensis. The sequence continues at coordinate 127,593,273 of CM077157.1, forward strand.
GAGAAAGCGAGAGTACCTTCGCCAGGGAGCACTGAAATAAGCGAGTCGAGGCCTCGCCGCAGGAAGTTGACTTCGAAGTTCTTGCCGACGAAATGTTCATACAGCAGCTTCTCTGGGCCGCTGACCTGTGGAGTGGCATAGAAACTTTTTGGAGGAGACATCGGCGCGAGCGGGATGCCACCAAAGTCAGCACGGTCACCACGGATGAAGACGAACCGCGTGTGCCAGTGGTGATTTTTTTTGGGCATCTCGCACACCTTGAGCCCTTGGCCGGTGAAGTACGAGACACCGTCAGCGTTGGCATGATAGATAAAGAGCTTGTGGAAGACCGTCAAGCTGAACTCAATGCGCTCCCAGCGCATATAGCAGGCAAAGGCGATCAACTCCGAAATAGCATTCGGGTTGAACTGCGCCGGGACGACGCCGAAGTATTTAAACACTTGTTTTACCTCAGGCCATAGAGGCAGCCTTAACCCCGCCTCAAAGTGCGAGACGGGGAAGGCAAGCTCTCCCGGGTAATAGGTGTTGATGGACTCGCTGACTTTGTGGGGACGCGACTCGATCCCTTCCCACAGGTACTTGCGGACGAATCCGCGGTAATCTTCTTCAGGGAGCCTACCGAGCGGGAAGTCATGGTCAGTTAACTGCTTCCTGCAGCGGTTGCGCCCCTCGTCTTCCTCAACTCTCTTCTTTCCCATCCTTGGCGAGATGGTGTTTGCGAGACGGTTTTGGCCATACGGCTTTCGGCGAGACGGAGAGATAGAGGAAGAGTAAGAAAGGATGGACGAGATGATCGAGAGGGTAAATGGCGAGAAAGGTCAGCGAGACGAAAGAAACAGAGAGGCAAGAGTTTGGGTGCAGCAGGAGTGAAGAATGCATGTATCCTTTTGATCCAGGGCCGGGTGTATTTATAGCAAGTATGGTGAAATGATTGGTAGGCGGGAAAAAGTATAGGGGAAGGGGAAGAGTCGGCGGTAGTCTCTCTCTCTCTCTCTCTCTCTCTCTCTCTCCTGAACCTCGATCGGCACGACCCGTCACAATCACGAGGTTATTAAATAAGGAAATTAAAAGAAAAATAAAGTTAAAATAGCAGTAATGAATAAATCAAAAACACCATCAAGTGTTTTAGCATCAACAGTTCTGATAAATACCAGCGAGACGACAACGAACAACATTATTTAATTATTATTACATCATTCAGAGAAAATAGAAGAAGAGGGGCGAGACGGACTACCTTCAGTACGGGTGTCATTTCCAGCGGCCACCGCGAGCTCCCACGCAGGGAGGTCTACTGCGTGAGTGGAAGGCACGAACGGACTCAAGTCCTCGACGCGCGAGACGGAGCTGCATGTCGGTCTCATTAATGATGGCGTCAAGGTCGGTTTAATCAACATCTATCTCGGTATTAGTCTCAGAAGATATGCGAGCTCACTCGCTCTCCAGCTATTCGATGAGCCTATCCGCCACCTACTTATCCAGCGCCAGTGAGTGGGTGATTCGCGCGTGTTTTTGGAACTGCTCGGCAGTCTTGCACCTCATTTCCACCCGATTCGCAGGGCGCTAAGAAAATCTTCAATCCCATCAAGAGGAAGAAGATGTAACATCCCATTTCCAGCTAGACCCCAAATGGTGGTTTTGGCCATGACTAGGGCAAGACAAAACCCTGGGAAACTAAAAAGGGCCAAGTGATATAAGGCCAAAGTGAAAATCACCTTGGTCTACCTGTGGCACAACCTCATCACAAAACCTAGGGCTTGACCTTAGGGCTTCACCATGACTCCATTACCCCACCACAACATCACTAACCTATCAGAGGGTCCACTGGAGCCCTAATGGTCCATTGGAGTCAACCCAAAGTGGCCAATTTGACCTAGGACCACCATAGGCCTAAATTGGGTAAGGTGCCCTAACAAAGGGTAGTTGGCCTCTAATTTGCCCAACCAACCTTGCTCAGGTCTTCCTAGACCTAAAGTGAGGTCAATGGGTCACTAAGGACACATTGGGTTTAGTCCTATAGGACAAGATGACCCAAGTCAACTCTAGCCCCTAATCTGGTCAAAGTACCCTTACTAAGGGTAGGTGACCTCCAAGGTGCAAGGTAACCCTACATAACCCTTCCTAGACCTTAGGGGAAGCCATGGGGTCACCAAGGAATCCTTGGGGTCAACCCAAATGGTCATGTTGACCCAAGTCAACACTAGACCTAAAGAGGTCAAAGTGCCCTTACCAAGGGACAAGTGACCTCTAAGATGCCAAGTCAACCCTATACAACCCTACCTAGGCCTTAGGGGAGAGCAATGGGTCACCAGGGACTCTTTAGGGGCAACCAAAAAGGTCAAAAAGACCAAGGTCAACCCAAGCCTACCTTGGGTCAACCTAGCCCAAATAGGCTAGCCCAAGTTCAAGCCTCCTCATGTGGCTTCTTTAGGAGATGATGTGTATGGATGGGCTGCCAATAGACCTCCAGATTGACCAAGTCAACTTGGTGACTAGGAGAGATAAAAATGAAAGAGGAGGGAAGGAAGGGGCTCGGCAAAGGGAAGGCCAAAGGCCACCTTTAATGGCTGAATTCAACTCCCCTAATGAAGGGGAGAAGTTTCCAGCCGCTTCCCTGGCCACCAAGGGCCTGGTTCAGCCCCCTCTACCATGGCTGAATGTAGTCATTAATGTACTTAATGGCCATTGATGATCTAGCCTCTCCCCTCCCCATCTGAGGCTTTAAACACCTTCAGTGGGCCGAGGGGAGGATTTCCCAATACTTACCTGAAGAAACTGAGCCTCCCCACTGTGTAGTTGCAGAAACCGAGCGGCGCCTCCTTCAAAGATGGATTCCCGACGATCTTCTCAACTTCATGCCGCCAGCAAGGTCCTCCTCCACACCTTCTTTCATGGGTAGATCTTAGGAATCTTTAGGGCCAAGGTTCGGGCTCAATTGAGCCCGATCCAAAGGGAAATTTTTCCTGGTTTTTCTACAAAAATGCAACCATCGAGATCGCCAGAATAGGGCTCTCCGGCGGCTGTGATTCCGCCTGGCGACAGCCACCACCTCAATGGAGGTGATGGTGGCGGTGGCCGGCGGAGGAGGCGGCTGGATGGCCGGCGGCAGCCGCTTGAAAATGGCCCAGGAAAAATGAATCCTGGTCGTCGGCTAAATGTAGAAGATGAAGGGATCCCGTCCACTTTGCGCCAAGATTCGTGCCATATTAGATTTTAAACTATAGTATATAAATTTCTGATTATTTAATTCTGTCACAAATTTTGTATTTAATGGTTTTAATTATTAAAAATACTTATGTGTTGTTTCATAAAACATGGTCAACATAAACTTTGTAGCCTGGAAGGTCTAGTGTATGCCAAAATTTATTTGAACACATTTGGGTGCATGTTTTGACCAGGGCACCCAGTTTGGGGAGGTCTATCCACAGGGCTATCCTGAGATTCAAATGGATGCCCACCCTTCATCCCCTGTCCAAATGACCTGCGATTTGGACAGGGAGTCTACCCAGCTATACCTAGGGCCTGTCCAAAATTCAGAATTTTTGGAAAGTATTTTTCTATAGTTTTTAGAAAAAATTTAACAATCCATGAATAAATTAATTAGGTGTCCTAAACATCTCAAAACACCCCCAAATTTGGGTTGTTAGTCTTAGAGGGCATGTTAGGGCTCTGGTAAAAGTTTCATCTCATTTGGAGATGTTTTGGTTAGGTATTGATCCAACCCTACGTTGACCCCTTTTAGGGTTAAATAGGTCAAGCATCCCCTTTGGGTTTTGAGTGGTCAAATCACCTTAACAGAGGTTGATATTTTGGCCTCTAACCTTTTATAGTATGACTCACCCTCCAATGGAATTTGGGGTGGTTAAGAGTAGGGAAGCCGTAGAACCCTAGGGTAGGTCCCTTAATGGGGATTTTTAGGGTTTGAAGATCATGGGGTCAAAAGACCTTGGAATGACTTGAAAATTTGTGGGGAGCACCTTAGGATTAGTATAGTTCTCTGGTTAAAATTTTAGGGAATTTGGAAGCCTTAAACCCCCCTCAAAACCCTAACCCTAGCTCAGGGCACAAACTTTGTATGGATATAAAAAGTCACGAAAACTCTTTGAAAAGTGATGAGGTTTGGGTTGAGTAGTTTTTGAGGTTAGTACATGCTTTGGAGATTTTATTATGAATTTTGGATTATTATTTTGGATACTTCTTTAACAAATTGGTAATTTATATTATTTACTTAGAAATTTATTAGGAAGAAACTTCTTGCTGGAAATTGATGAAATTTAGCCAGAGGACTTTTATTATGTTTTAAAGCTCTATGAATTTTTATATAATTTTTGGATGATTATTTTTAAAGGTTGCTTCATTAAGTATGGTTTCCCATGAAAATTTAATTTAATTTATTTTGGAGTCTAGCAAGCCTGTAAAATTCTAATGTTTGTAGAATGATCTTTTCTGAATCATATTAAGATTTTATAATTTTTACATAATTGTCTGATGAGTAATTTTGGTACTTCCTTCTTTACATATGATTAAGAGAGTTATTTTGGATAAATTAATTAGAGGTCAAATATTCTCTGAAAAATTATGGAAATTAATATCTTGTCATATATCTCTGATATTTAGTGATCAAAATTTTTGGGTGGACATTACTTGAGTAGATCATATAGTTCATGTTCAAAATTGCCCATGACCAAACATTTGGGAAAATTCAATAAATATCAAATTAATTAGAAAAATTATGGATCTCTGATTTTAGACTAAATTTGTTATGATAGACCTCTGGTAAATTTTGTAGGAGATTTGAAAGACAATCCGGAGTACCTCCTTTAAACATCTCATATAGTATAGGGTGGTCTGCATATAGTAGCTGCGGAAACTGAACTAGAGTGGGTAATGAATTTTGAAGAGTTGAAACCTCAGTAGGTTGTTGGTTTGGGTAAATAAAGCAGTTCATCATTGGAATACAGGATTAGTAGAGTGAGAGGTTGATTAGTGTTAGGTGGTGCTCTAGATCAGCGAAAGATCGTCCTTCCTGTAGGGAGGAAGTGTTTAATGCACTAGGGCTAGATTCAGTAAAATTAATTAACGGTCGGGAAATCGGGTAGCAACTAATAATAGTAAGTATCATCTGAAAGGGAGTTTTGGGCGTAATCCCATCGTTGTTCCAAGTGCCTTCGAGAGCCCTTCACGGGGTATACCTTGGGCAGTCCTAGGCTAACATAAACTGTAGGAGTGATAAATCTTAAAGAGAAACTAGAATAAATAGGGGTTCACTTTCACACACCCCGGTGTCTCGGGATGTTGGTTTGACTCGGTTGATATTTGTGAGGGGCAGGATGGCCCGACGAGCTTTGGCTCGGTTGATGTTTGTGAAAGACAGGATGGTCCGGGGAGCCTTGGCTCGGTGCTGATACATAAGGTTGCATGTGCATAAAGTAAGGTGGTGGGTCTTCATTATTGGAGTGTCGATGCACCGACGCCATTACGTTGACTCGGCAGGTGTGGCTAACACTTCGCTAACAGAAGTCCGGTGCGCCAGCCGGCAAGAGTACGCAGGAGCTCTGCTTAGTGCACCAGCGTTGAGGCATACGATAGGTCTGACCGGTAGTGCTTTACTGGTTTAGAGGTGGGCGAGGCCCAACTCACCGCTTCCGTCTGCTACTACAGAGGTATCCTGGGAGGTTCGGCTCCAGAAAGGGGGAACTAAAGGTGTGTGTGCACAAAGTCGGGTGTGTGATTTGCACTTGCATGATCGCATCATAACCCACTTGCATGACATAGCATAATCATAGCATAAAACCCCTGTCACCTATTGTATAAGTGGTATGGGATGCTTATACAATAGGCCCTACAAAAGGACCCCTTGGTCTATAAGCTTGTGTGGGCAAGTTTATAAATTAAGGTATATATATATATATATATATATATATATATATATATATATATATATATATATATATATATATATATATATATATATATATATATATATATATATATATATATATATATATATTGCTGATAATAACAGACACCCCCAACGTATAAATTGGTATGAGACTTTTTATACGATGGTAGCCATATAAAAGATACCTTGCTTATATGCTTTCTTATAAGTTAAGGTTACTTTTCATACTTTACTTTACTGCCACATGTACTATAAAAATTGCTAATATAGGTCCGCTGCCATCTGTTTCTTGATTACTCTCCACCTTCAAGTCCTGTTCTTTCTTCCTCTCCGCTCGGTGCCTAGGGGCCATGGGGGAAGGGGTGGGGGATGATAGGACTTAGTCTTATAGACTAACGATTTTCGAACCACTTCATTTAGCGGATCGTGGAGCCCAACATGGAGGAGCAGCCCCGCAGGTCGGCACGCTTGGAGATGGGGCAGTCTAGCACCGTAGTTGAGATGGCGGGGACTGTGAGCCCCTCACCTTAGTTGTGTTTATTTTTCTTCCGCTTGAGTGACTATGTAATGAGGATTTGATGTAGCGGGCTTAAGCCCTTATTTTCAGTACATTATATTTTGTGGACTCTCCCTTCGTGGAGATATATTTACTCTGATGTGATATTATTGTGGACATTTGGTTAGAGTTTTTACCTCACTTGTGTTTACTCTACTTTTGTTGCTTTTCTGTGATCGAATCGACTGACAGAATTGGCGATTTGTGGTGATGACCCTTCGGGGCGTGAAGGTGTCACCGCAAAGCGGCGGTTCTGGGCCTAAGACCCCGGTGTTTCAAAAAGAAAAAAAAGATGGTCTTACAAGTGGTATCAGAGGAAACCTCGATCTAAAAGTAACAGTCCACAACCCCTGGGTCACCCCCGCGCGAGTTTAGTTTCGGGACAAACTAAGCAGCGGAAGCAGTGGTGTGCCGATGTGAGGGATCACATGTAAATTGTCCACTTTAGTTAGGTTTGAGTCGATTACCTACTAATGTAGTTTGTTTTGTATCCCACAGCTCAGCCCACTCCACAAGGTGGAGCCCAGTAGACTCCGGACGTTGCACCACCTCCCCCGGACCCCACTCCATTCCTACAGTCGGAGATGGTACAGACACTGACGTACATCTTGGAAGATTTTAGGGCCCAACAGGTTCCGGCTCCGTAGCCAAACCCGGGGGCCAACTGGCTGAGCATTTTCCGAGGACTTGCTCCCCATCCTACTTGGGGACTGAGTCAGCCGTTCGGACAGAGGCATGGTTGTATATTATGTATGATATTCTCACCGGGATACGGTGCCCTTGGGAGCAGAGGGTGCCCTTGGTGATCTCGTACCTGGAGTCGCATGCAAATAGATGGTGGAAGACCTCGCTGGACACGACATTTGCGGACAGGGAAGTAGCAGAGATTTCTTGTGAGGATTTCAGGGGCGCGCTGTTGGAACACTTTATTCCACAGTCGACCAGGGATGAGCTGGAGGATAGATTTTTGCAGTTGAGACAGGGTAACAAGACGGTGGTGGAGTACTACCGAGTGTTCAACCATCTAGCCCGGTTTGAAGACTCTTATTAGTTAGACGAGGCAGGATATATCAAAAGGTTCTACAAGGGCCTGTGAGAGGAGCTGCGGAAGACTCTACTATTTATATCCGACGGGCCCATTTCCCGGATACTAGAGATGGCAAAAAGGATAAAGGTTGATTGGCAGGCTACTCGGGGCCGGAAACGACCAGTGGAGGAACAGGGTCGACGAGAAAGGAACGATCAGAGATGAGCCCGTATCACGGACGGGAGGGGGGTCGAGGACCAGCCTCGTCAGGAGGCAAGACAGGAGGCAAGGTATCCAGTGGTGGTGGCTCCACCACCTCTTCAGATACGGGAGGGATAGAGACCGGGGAGAATGGCATATCCCTCGCCAGAATGCTTCAATTTCCATCAGGTGGGGCACATCAGGAGGAACTGCCCTATGAGGGGGCACCCCCAACAGAACCACCGGCTGCCCAGCCAGCGCAATATCTTGGAGGTCGAGGTTGTGGTCGAGGACGTGGATACCAGGGTGGGGATCGTAGACAAGAAAGGGAGCAGGTGTATACTTTGGACCTGGCGCAGCCTCGGAACCCAGAGCAGGTCATAACAGGTACGCCAAGATGTGTAATTGTTTAAATAGAATCCCTTTTCTCAGTTGTTAAATTTGTAGAACTGCACTAGGTAGATTAAATAGGAAAGAAAACTCGTTATAGAATACTAAGACATTTAACCGCCCCAGGTATAGTCTTCATCACCGACAAGCCCTCCTATACACTGTTCGACACGCGTGCTTCGCACTCATTTGTGTCAGAGGCCTTCGTGGAAGGGCTGGAAGGAGTGGGGCGGTTCACAGGCCTGATGAGGAGGGTGTGTCTACCCGACGGATCAGAGCTATTCACCTCTGCCCACTGCAACATGGAGGCGGAGATTGGTGGAAAGTCATTCGAGGTATCAACAACGATCCTAATGATTTCAGTCTTCGAGCTGATCCTGGGCATGACATGGTTGCACTGGAACCATGCCCAGATTGATTGCCAAGCAAAGAGGATCACTGTGAGGCACAGGGACTCTGACAGTATCATCGAAGGTATAAGACCTGCCTCTCGTATAGTCTTATCTTCAGTACAGGTTGTTAAGGCCCATCTGCAGGGAGAGGAGGTTTATCAGATTCTATTTGAGATGGCGGAGGCCAAGGAGTCTGTGGCAGACATCCCGGTGGTGCGAGACTTTGCTGACGTCTTTCCAGAGAAACTGCCAGGACTACCTCCGCACCGAGAGCAGTACTTCCAGATACAGCTTGTGCCGGAGGCCAAGCCGGCATCTAGGGCACCTTACCGGATGCCCCCGAAAGAGTTGACAGAGTTCCGAAGTCAGTTGTAGGAGCTAGTAGAGGCAGGGTTTGTCCGGCCAAGCTCTTCGCCGTGGGGATCCCTGGTGGTATTTGTCAAGAAGAAGGACCGAAGTCTTCGCTTGTGTATTGATTATCGAGCGCTGAACAGACTGATGGTCCGGAATACATACTCGCTGCCATGGATTGACGAGTTGTTCGATCAACTGGAAGGAGCGCATTTCTTCTTGAAACTTGACTTGAGGTCAGGTTATTACCAGCTACAGATTCGAGAGGAGGACATTCTGAAGACCGCCTTCAGTAGTGGGTACGGACTGTTCGAGTTTACAGAGATGCCCTTCGGGCTCATTAATGCGCCGTCAGCTTTTGCAAGCCTCATGAATACGGTATTCGAGGAGTATTTGGATGTGTTCGTCATCGTTTTTATTGACGACATCCTCATCTACTCAAGGACAGAGGAGGAGCATACACGACACCTGACTTTGACTCTAGAGAGGCTACGAGAACACCAACTGTATGTGTAGTTCAGCAAATGCCAGTTTTGGCTAAAGGAGATGGCCTTCTTAGGCATATCATCAGTGGTGCAGGGTTGGCAGTAGACCCGGCCAAGATTCGGGCAGTTCAGGATTGACCACCGTTGAAGATAGCCACGGATGTACGGAGCTTCCTGGGACTTGCCGGATATTACCGGAAGTTCGTCGAAGGATTCTCCCGGATTTTACTCCCTCTTGCATACCTGACGAAGAAGAAACCGTCGTTTATTTGGACGCCACAGTGCGAGGCGGCCTTTGTGGAGTTGAAAGGTCGGCTTACCTCGGCTCCCATTATCGCTCTTTCGTCGGGAAGGGAGGGATTCCAGGTCTACACGGATGCCTCCTAGCAGGGGATGGGTGCCGTTCTGATGCAAAACGGGCATGTAATAGCGTACGCCACCCGACAGCTGAAGATACATGAGAAGAACTATCCGGTGCATGATCTGGAGATGGGTGCAGTGATCTTTGCTCTGAAGATTTGGTGATACTAGCTCTACGGGGTTCAATGTGACATCTTCTCCGATCACAAGAATTTGAAATATGTGGACACACAGAAGAAACTCAACATCAGACAGAGACGTTGGGTGGAGTTCCTGTCGGATTACCAGTACACCATGCACTACCATCCCAGGAAGATGGGCGTGGTGGCAGATGCTCTGAGCCGGAGAGGAGATACCGCAGGGAAGGGACCACAACTGATGTCCATGGAGCTAGTCCGGTCTTTCAGAGATAGGTAGATATCCCTAGTGTCTGAGAATGATCCAGAGCTGTACATGGAGTATCTATCATCAATGGTTGCCATAGATGATATTCATGACCACATCCGGGACGGATAGAAGGCAGATGCATGGGCAGAACCGATATTCTAAGCCTTGGAGGAGGGTTCGACTGGGGATTTTTCACTAAGAGATGGATTGCTATATTTCAGAGGCAGAGTCTACATACCCGCAGGAGTTTAGATTCAGGAGGACATCATGGCAAAAGCATATTGTAGCAGATATTCTATACACCTGGGGATCACCAAGAAGACGGCAGACTTGAAGAAGACGATGTTCTGGCCGGGGATGAAGAAGGACATTACATACTTCATGACTCATTGTGAGGCATGCCACCTAGTGAAGACGGAGTGCAGAAACCCCGCAGGATTACTACAGCCACTTCCAGTGCCGGAGTGGAAATTTGAGGACATCACGATGGATTTCATTCATGGCCTTCCCCGATCACGGATGGGAAACGATTCGATTTGGGTCATCGTCGATCGGCTGACGAAGGTGGCTAGATTCATTCCAATCAAAAAAGATGACTCGGTTGGGGAACTAGTGCGGAGATTCGTAGAGCAGTTCATTCGATACCACCGGGTGCCCATGACGATCGTGTCAGATCGGGATGGTTGGTTCACATCCAGGGAGTGGAGATCCGTGCAGGCTTACTTAGGCACGTGACTGACCTTCAGTACAGCATTTCATCCCCAGACAGATGGGCAGACAAAGCGCACCAACCGGACATTGGAGGACCTCCTAAGGCTATGCATTCTGGATTGAAACGAACCTTGGGAGAAGCTTTTACCACTGGTCGAGTTCTCATATAACAACAACTACCAGTCCAGCATAGGGATGGCTCCTTATGAAGCCTTGTACGGAAGGAGATGTAGGACTCCACTTTCATGGATTAAGGACGAGGATTCGAAGGCGTTGGGATCGGATTTTTTCAAAGACACCGAAGCTCAGGTGAAACTGATACGGGACAGAATGCTGGAAGCGCAGAGCTGACAGGCTAAGTATTACGGCGTCCGACACCGTCAGGTAGAATTTCAGGTGGGAGACTGGGTTTTCTTCAAGATCCGGCCCATGTACGGAGTTTCACGGGTGCATGGTCGGAAGAAGAAGCTCAGCCCTAGGTATATGGGCCCTTACAGGATCTTAGAGCGAATCGTGCCCCTTGCTTATAGGCTGGAGTTGTCACCGGAACTGACAGGTTTACATGATGTGTTCCATATTTCTTCACTTAGGAGGTCTCAACTATGCCCGGAGCAGCGGATTTCGACCATAGATGGGCCAGTAGCTTCAGACCGGTCAGTTCACTTGGAGCCGGTTCAGATCAATGACAGAGGAGTACGGATCTTGCGTCACAAGAAGGTTCTGTTAGTCAAGGTTCTATGGAGAAACCACGTCCAGGAGGAGCATACCTTGGAAGCGTAGGACCTGATGTGACAAAAGTATCCAGAGTTGTTCAGTCAGGTATACCTCACAACCTCTCAAGATGTTCAATTTACTTTACTATTTTAAACTAGTAGGGCTGCTCTAGGAAGAGTAGAGGATAATCTTTTGTTTGTTGGGATCTTGGCTTCACCAATTGGGCGAATTGGTCATAGATTTATGTTTCCATATAAACCTCACTTAGCAAACATGGCGTCGAGATGTAATCTTTCACTTCTTATGGGATGTTTCAAGTTTCCTTTTCTTCGATAGAAATTCTCTTAGGCTTAACCTTGATTTCGGTGACGAAATCTTTGTTTTGTTTATTGGGATTTGTAACACCCATTTCCAACTAGAACCCTAAGGGTGGTTTTGGCCATGACGAGGGCATGAAAAAACCCTAGGAAACAAAAAAGGGCCAAGTAATAGAAGGCCAAGGTGACAATCACCTTTGTCTACCTGTGGCACAACCTCATAACAAAACCTAGGGCTTGACCTTAGGGCTTCACGATGACTTCATGACACCACCACAACATCACTAACCTATCATAGGGTCAACTAGAGCCCTAAGGGTTCATTGGAGTCAACCCAAAGTGGCTAATTAGACCTAGGACCACCATAGGCCTAAATTGGGCAAGTTGCCCTAACAAAGGGCTGTTGGACTCTAATTGTTGGGTACATTGGTTTAAATGCACCTCATTTGAAGAAGCCTCACCCTACTCAATGATATACATCAAAATATATTTGATGTATTTTGAGTTGCCTTGTGCAGGTTAAGTATTTGCAGGGAAAGCTGAAAGTTTTCTAAGTCCATGTGTCGACACCCAGAAGGAAAGTGTCGACACTTAAGAAGACTTGTGTCGACACCCAGGCAAGCAGTGTCAACACTTGGAGTAATTGTGTCGACACCAGGGATGCAGAGTCGACACCAGACAGAAAGTGTCGACACATGAAGGCTGTGTTGACACTCAATGAAGAAATGTCCAGTGAAGCAGTGTCGACACTTAGAAGCAGTGTCGACACCCAGAAGAACTGTGTCTACATCAGAAAGTGTCGACACTTGGAGGCTGTGTCGACACTCAGCAAAAGTCAGCAGAGTCTAAGTACAAGTGTCGACATAATAAAGAATGTGTCGACACTCATCAGAAGACTCAACACTTGAAGAAAATGTCGACATAAGAAAGAATGTGTCGACACACAGCAGAAGACTCAATACATGAAGAAAGTGTCGACACTAGGAGGCTGTGTCGACACTCAGCAAAGTTCAACAAAAATTCTAAGTACAAGTGTCGACACAAAGGAGATGTGTCGACATTCAGCCAAAGTCTCAACAGAAGAAGAATGTGTCGACAAAAAGAGCAGTGTCGACACTCAGCAAGTATCAACACAGAAGGCATGTGTCGACACCAAGAAGATGTGTCGACACTAAACAAGTTCAACACATGAAGATGTGTCGACACAAAGGAGTTGTGTCGACACTTACAAGAATTCAACTAAGTACTGAAGAACAAGGAGTTGTGTCGACACTCAATATCAGTGTCGACACATGATGAAGAAGCAGTGTCGAGATATAAATTCTACAACACAAGGAGTTGTGTCGACACCTTGAAGGCTAGTGTCGACACTTAGTTAACTTGTGTCGACACTTAGTCTATAGGTGTCGACACTTAAAGACAGATTGTATCGACACTTTCAGACAGTTACAGTTATTTCAAGAACTGACTGGATGACTTGACAGCTGCCATTCCAGCCAGTCTACTGCACCTGTCAGAGTTGTCAGAAAGCTGTTAGGAACCGGATCAGCCGGTCACCATGAAGAAGGCCTATAAATAGGCTTATACTATCAACAGAAAGAGATGATCAACACATCAAGTGATACACAGAAGATCTAGCTATTCATTGAAGAATCAAGTGAAGATCTAAGTAGTTGGAGAGAGGGAGCTCCATCCAAGAAGACAGCCGTTGGAACCAGGCTGTGAAGAAGGGTTCAGACCTACTTCTGAATCTTAAGTTGCAGTGATTGAAGATCAGCTGCAGAGAATCAATCTTATTGTGTTCTACATTCAAGAAGCTTTGAAGAAAGCCAAGTGAGATTGATCTCAGCAGAGTTCTTTCAAGAACTCATCAAGAACCTATCAACTCATCTCTCTATTCAGAGTTGTAGGTATATACACTTTGTATTTTATAGTTTTTGTAGAATTCTTAGGGATCTGAGTTGTAAGCCTGCAATTATAAAGGCTGAGTGATAGGGCCTGTGTGCCTGAGTGTAGGAGATCTGTATATCTGAGTGTAGTCCTGTTGTGGCTGAGTGTAGGCGTTGTGGATGAGTGTAGGCTTTGTGAAGAAGCTGAGTGTAGGTCTTTGGAGAAGACTGAGTTGTAGGGCCTTGGGCCTGAGCTGTAGGAACCTGTTTTGGGGTTTTGAGTGTAAGATCTGAGGATCTGAGATAGTGGAGGAGTTTGGCCGAATCTAGTACACTACTAGATAGGAGAAGGGGGAAAGTGGATGTACCCAAACCTTGCGGAACCACTATAAATCTGTGTGTCCACTGTGTGCATGTGTGATTCTGTGATTGCTGATTGATTTCTGTGTTAAAGTAATTATAACTCTGTGATATAATCTGAATTCTGCCTAAAAAAGTGTAAAAAGATTTAGTCACCTATTCACCCCCCCCTCTAGGTGATTAGGTACAATTTCTTTCAAGTGGTATCAGAGGGAGGTAACTCAAAAAAGGACTTAACTGTCTGAGTAGATATAGTTGGCAGATTCAAACTAAGTAAAGTGCAGAATTAAGAAAATCAAGAAACATGGGTTCAACTGAGAATCATAAGGAACTTGGATCCATGAAGTTGCCGATTTGCAGAAAAGAGATTTTTGGCATCTGGAAAGAAAGGGTGAGACTGTTTATGGAAGCCTCAGACCCTAGAATATATATCACAGTTAAAGAAGGGTCATATGTGCCTATGAAGGTTTTAGGCCTGGATGCAAATTAGAGAACACCTAAAAACTTCTCTGAAATGACAAAAGATGAGATAATTCTAGCCACAATGGACAAGAGGGCTCAGAATATCATTGTGAGTGCCATAGATGATGCTACCTTTTAGAACTTGATACACTGTAAGACATCTAAGGAGATGTGGGATATTCTTATAGTGTACATGGAGGGGTCAGAAGAAGTGAGACAAGATAGAAAGTCTTTGTTAAACCAGGAATATGAAAGTTTCAGGCAATGTAGGTCTGATAGCATAACAGAATGCTATAAGAACTTATATAGGATTGTGAATGAGCTAATGTCCTATGGAAGAGAATTCAGTAATTATGAACTAAATGATAAATTCTTGAGGTCTCTAACAAAGGATTAGGACACCAAGATCTGTGTCATAAGGGAAATCGCAAAGTTAGCAGATATCCCTCCTCCAACATTGTTTGGAAAACTGCTATCCTATGAAATGCAGTTGATGGTAAGGAAGGAAGAGTAGAAGACTACAAGAAGTGATCATAAAGAAAGGATAGTGGCATTCAAGACAGAAGCCACCAGGAAATACAAAAGTAAGTCTCCATCTCCACCTCCTAAAGTGGCTGAGACTGAGTCAGATGATTTAGAAAGCAGAAAGTCTGAAAGCAGTGAAAGTGATGAGGACTTTGCAGCCTTCACAAGACACTTTCAGAAGTTCCTAAAGAAGAAACAGTGGAGGACTAAGCCATCCACAGCACAGAGGTCATCAAAGAATGACAGAAGAAAGCCCAAGTCAAATAGAACTTCATCTTCAAAGATAGTTTGTTATTGTTGTAACAAACAAGGACATGTTGTTGCTGACTGTCCTGAGAAGAGAAAAGAATCTACTGATAAGAAAAAGACACAATTCAAGGGCAAGAAGGAAAGGTCTTTTGTTGCCAAGAAGGACAAAGGCCTGTCAGACATGTCTTCTTCAGAAACTGAGTCAGAAGCTGAAGCTTACATAGGACTGTTTGCTGAAGAAGAAGAAGAGGAGTTCATCCAGATAATGAACTCTATATATGAGCAAGAGGACAGTCAGTGCCAAGGACTGATGGCATTAACAGAAGGTGACAAAATCCAGGAGCAGCCTGGACCTAGTAAGGTACAAAATTGTTCTTTAAGTTCAATTTCTAGTGCTAGTTCTGATTCAGTTACATCAGCATCAAATGATGCCAGTGGATCTGAATCAGAAGGGGATATTCATCAATTGATTGATGAATATAGAGTTCTGTTGCAAGCTTTTAAGAAGAGCAAGTCCCTAGCCAAGAGTCAGGCAAAGGAAATTGCTAGTCTCAAAGTGGCTGCAACTGATTTTGAGAAGATGATTGATCAAAAACTAAATGAAATAGCCAGACTGAAGCACATAACAGTGATTCAGATGGGGACTATAACATTTAAGAATGATCAAATCAGAAGTCTGGAGATTAGTCTTCAGAAGGAGAGAGACATTGTTGCAAGGTTTTCTAAACCTAAGTCTTTTCTACCTTTGATTGATGATTTTATACCTCACAAGGGTAAAACTGGATTGGGGTTTACTAACCCTGCTAGAACTGTCAAGTCCAAGTCTAAGGGCAAAGCCCCAGCTCTCAACAAGCCAGCTGTAAATAAAATAGCTTGGGATGTACCTAAGCAAAGGTACAATAGATTTGAGTGCTGGTGTTGTGGCAAGGTAGGCCACTTTGCCATGGACTGTTGGCACAATTTAAGTGTCAAAGTGAGTAGCAAACTGCCTGTTGGAAAATCTGCAGGTAGCTTTGTTAAGAGGCAAACTAACCAGCACCAAGGACCCAAGAATTCTTTGGGTTCTAAGGTCAACTAATCTGTTTTGCAGGTAAGTCCAAGTGGCCATGCCCCAATATGGTACTTGGACAGTGGATGTTCCAGGCACATGATTGGAACTAGGGGATTGCTAAAGGACTACACACCTATCAAGGATGGTCCTAAAGTCACCTTTGGTGGTTCTGAAAAAGGAATTATCAAGGGTTTTGGTAACATTTCTAGCTCCCATATAACAATTACTCAAGTGGCTTATGTTAAAGGTTTGAAACATAATCTTATTAGTATAAGTCAACTGAGTGATTTAGGATATGACATCTCATTTGTCAAAGATGGTTGTCATATCAGGAGATCAAATGATCAAGAGATCATTTTGACTGGTTACAGAAAAAGGAATGTCTATTGTCTAGACATTATGAGTGAGAACAATGCTTCTCCAGTGTGTCTTGTAGCTGATGAGAAAGACTCTAATTGTGTCAAATGGCACAAGAGGCTAGCCCATCTTAACTACAAGACAATTGGCCAACTCTTTAGCAAAGAGTTAGTGAGGAATGGTCCTCAAGTTAAGTGTATTAAAGATGGAATATGCTTAGCTTGTCAAAAGGGCAAGCAGACTAGATCCACCTTTAATAGCATTGGAAACAAAGATGCTATGAGGTGTTTATACCTCTTGCATATGGATCTCTTTGGTCCTATGCTAGTTCACAGCCTAGGTAGGAAGGTTTATATCTTTGTGGTTGTAGATGACTACTCAAGGTTTTCCTGGGTGTTCTTCCTTAGACAGAAATCTGAAACACCTAGTATCTTCTATAGCTTTGTCAAACAAATTCAGAATGAGTTCGACAGTACAGTGGTCAAAATAAGATGTGACCATGGTACTGAATTTCAGTATGATAGTATGGCAAAACTATGTGAAGAATTTGGGATATTTCAGGAGTTTTCTTCACCAAGAACACCTCAGCAAAATGGCATTGCTGAGAGGAAAAATAGAACCTTGATTGAGGCTGGTAGGACCCTATTAAGTGACACATCTCTCCCAGAATATTTCTGGGCTGTTGCAGTTAATACTGCATGCCATGTAATTAATAGGGCTACCATTACAAAAAGCCACAATAAGACCCCCTATGAGATTGTGAAAGGCAGAAAACCAAACCTATCCTATTTCAGGATCTTTGGTTGTAAGTGTTTTATACTTAACAATGGAAAGTCTTACTTGACCAAGTTTGCTGCCAAGTCCCAAGAGGGGATCTTTGTTGGGTACAGCAACAATAGTAAGGCTTATAGAGTCTACAACTTGTCTACTCAAGTTGTAGAAGAGTCTGTACATGTAGTATTTGATGAAACTAGACGTATTAACAATGAGTTGTCTAGTAGTATTTGCAGCTCCACAGGTGTGACTGAGAAGATGGACAAGCTCACTATAGAAGAGGGACCTACTGCAAGACAGCAAGTAGAAGATAGTGGCTGTTGTCCAGGCGGAGTACTACATGTACCTAATGCAGAAGAAGTCCAAGGAGTGCAGCAAGTTGAAGAAACTGAAGAAGTTCAACCTGAAGCCAGGATGCCTCCAGCTAATAGGCATCTAAGAGATCATCCAGCAGATCAAATCATTGGTGATCTAAGACAAGGGGTACAAACAAGGAGCAGAAATCTGAGTACAACACTCTACTCCAGTTTTCTATCCCAAGTAGAGCCAAAGAAGTTTGAAGAAGCCATCCTAGACCCTCATTGGATTGAGGCAATGCAAGAAGAGCTGAATCAGTTCAAGAGTTGCAAAGTCTGGGAGCTTGTTCCTAAACCAAAAGACCACAACATAATTGGAACCAAGTGGATCTTTAGGAACAAGATGGATGAACATGGAGTAATTGTCAAGAACAAAGCAAGATTGGTTGCTAAAGGATATTGGCAGGAAGAAGGTATTGACTTTGATCAAACCTTTGCTCCAGTAGCCAGACTGGAAGCCATAAGGATGTTCCTGGCCTATGCAACCTATCAAGGATTTAAAGTATACCAAATGGATGTAAAGTCAGCCTTTCTGAATGGTAATCTAAAGGAAGAAATCTATGTGGAACAGCCATCAGGTTTTGTTGATTCAACTCAACCTAATTATGTCTATAGACTTAGAAAGGCTTTGTATGGGTTAAAACAAGCCCTTAGGGCTTGGTATGAAACCTTGTCTAGTTTCCTCATTGAGAATAAATTCACAAGGGGGAAAATAGACAAGACTCTATTCCTTAGGGAATCCAGAGGCAAGATCATACTAGTCCAAATATATGTAGATGACATAATATTTGGGTATACTGAAAGTAGTCTTTGCAAAAAGTTTGCAAAACTTATGCAAGGACAATTTGAGATGAGCAGTATGGGGGAACTTAAGTTCTTCTTGGGTCTCCAAGTTAGACAGACTGAGAATGGTTTATCCATATGCCAGTCTAAGTTCACCCTAAAACTGATAAGGAAGTATGGTATGGATTCATCCAGTACCATGAAGACTCCTATGGGGTCAAGTATGTCTCTTAGCAAAGATGATGCGGGGAAACCTGTAGATGAGACTTTGTATAGAGGGATAGTTGGCTCCCTACTCTATTTGACTGCAAGTAGACCAGATATCATGTATGCTACATGTGTCTGTGCTAGGTACCAAGCATGCCCTAAAGAGTCTCATTTGATAGTAGTCAAAAGAATACTGAGATATCTTAAGGGCACTCCTTATCTAGGCCTTTGGTACCCTAGGAATGGAGACTTTGAACTGACAGGTTATTCAGATGCAGATTTTCCATGCTGCAAAGAAGATAGAAAAAGTACAACTTGAACCTGTCAATTCCTAGGTGGAAGACTGATCTCATGGAGTAGCAAAAAGCAAACAAGTGTGGCTATCTCCACAGCAGAATCAGAATATGTGGCTGCAGGAAGTTGCTGTGCTCAACTTCTTTGGATACAACATCAGCTAGTAGACTATGGAATTCAGGTAAGTAGAACGCCACTATTTTGTGATTCTACTAGTGCTATATCTATTGCAAACAATCATGTTTCCCATAGTAGAACTAAACATATTGAAATAAAATATCATTTTCTTAGGGAACATGTAGAAAAAGAAGATATTTCACTAGAATATGTAAATACAGATAATCAACTAGCTGACATGTATACTAAGCCTTTAGAAGAAACCAAATTCAATAGGTTTAAAATTGAATTAGGTATGATAAACTTAGAATAAGTTTATAGAAATGTTTAAGTAAAATAGTGTCGACACACAGAGTTATCTGTGTCGAGACAGAAAATTGGTGTCGACACTTCAGAGAAAAGGTGTCGACACATCTAGGAAGTTGGTGTCGACACTTCAGAGAATTAGTGTCGACACATGATAAGTAGGTGTCGACACATCCAAGGTGGTGTCGACACTTAGACTTTATGCAGAATTAGTGAAGTAATATCTCGACTAAGTGTCGAGCTAAGCGGTGTCGACACATAAACAAGTGTCGACACATATATTCTATCGACTATAATTGTGTCGACACATTGTTGTCGAGATATTATAAGTTTGTGTCGACACTTTTCAACAGTGTCGACACAATTTGAGTTTGTTGACGTGCCCTTTCATCTTCAATCCTAGAAAGGTATAAATAGGATTTCGTAATTGTCTGTCGACACGCTCACTAAAGTTTCGAGACCAAACTTGTGTGTCGACACCTCTCTTCTCTCATTTCAAATTCTTCAAACCCTAATGGCGCCCAAGCTCGAGGAGAACGTAAATGAAGGCTATGAACTGGTGTGGCATGCGTTTGATGACGCAGAATCTGAGATCAAGGATGTGGTAACCATAGTTGCAGACTCAGGGTTAGATTTTCTTGTTTCAGAGCCAACCAAAATATGGAAGAAAGAAGTATTAGAATTTCTGAATGGAGCAACCCTAGACGAATCTGGATTCAAGATAAAGTCAAGGGTTCATGGAGAAAAGGTGAAGGTCACATTTAAGAGTTTGAGAAAAGTACTTCAGTTACCAAGGACTAAGGAAGAAGAGAATGTTTCTGCTTCTAAAACTAGGGAAGCATTAACTTGGTATGGTCTGGATTCCAATATGAAAATTGGATCAGTGTTCAATAGGAAGGGGAGGAAAAACAAAGGAAAATTCCTCTCTGAAATTGTTGGAAAGGTGATCTTGAGTAAGCCTGGAGGACATGACAGGGTATCAGCCCATATGTTCAGTATCATGACAAGGATTATCTTCACATTGAAAACTGATTGGTCTGTAGTAGTGTTTAATAAGATTAAAGAGAGCATGAAGAAGCCCAATTTGGGTAGGATACTAAGTCTTTACTTGGCTGGTAGTATATCAGAAGTAATGAGTCAAGCTGGATCAAAGATCAATCACATGAGAAGAATGGACATGAGAATCTTCTCAAGATGGGATAGGGTCTTGACTAAGGAGATGCCAACACCTGAGAAGGAAACACCCCTAAAGAAGAAGACGAAGACAGCCCCAGTGGCTCAAGATTCCTCTAGCAGCTCTGAGGAGCAAGTTGTCTTCACTCCTGATGAAGAAGATACTGGAATTGCTGGAAAGTTTCCAGCTCAACAAGATGATGCAGACAGGCAGGTGGAGCTACCTCAAGCTAGCCCAATACATCAAGATACTATCCAGGGGGAGCCTCTAGTAGTGGAAGAGCCAACTCCACTAGAAAGTGAGCAAGCTACAAACACCATACTTGAGGTACTCACTGAAATCAATAACTTAGTTTTCCCTATTGAGGATACTGTTTTGTCTGATTCATTAAATAATGTTAATCAGCAACCTCAGATTGATAGTCAACTCCCAGATGTTGTCATGGAGGACACATCTGTTGCAGCTCAAGTTGTATCTGATCAAGTTGTTGATGAGACAAAGGATTCTCCATCACAACCTCAACAAGAATTTACAATGGAAGATCTCTTCCTTAATCTGGATCAAACAGACTTTGAGAAAGCAAGTGCTGCTGCTGAGGGGGAGAATGCTCCAGTTGAGGGGGAGCAAGTAGTAATTGTTGAATAACCTGTAAGGAAAGAGCCTGAGAAGCCAAAGAATGTTGAGGAGCTACCTAGGGAGAGGGTAGAAATAGCCAGCACATCTGCTCTGAAGATGAGGAGGCTACAAGAGCAAAGAAAAGGAAATTTCAAGTCTTGAAGAGGAGGAGCCAGAATTATAAGAAAGCTCTGCAAACCATAGCACCACATCCTGCACTACAGCCAGCACCATCTGTAGATTATAGTTCTCTGATGGTTGCTATGCAAATAAAGCTTGATGAGCACAGGAAAGCCATAGAAACATATATGGATGAGTGGCATAAGTCTTTATAGTTTGATCTGGTCTAGGACATTAAGTCTATTAGATTTGAGATGAATCTAAATAAGAAGGAGATGACTGACTGCTTCCACAAGGGAGGGAATGCAGTAGTCTATCTAGCTACTCATCAAGAGAAAATTAAAGCTCAAGTGGATGAACTTGAGGTAAAGCAAGGATATGTACTGGAGAATCAAATCAGAATGAATGATAACTTGACAGCATCTCACAATGCTATTGTCACTGAACTTAAGAATATAGCCACTGCACAGAATGCAGCCCTGACCACTGCCAAAGAGGAGTTTGACAAAGAATTGCAAGAAAGTCTAACTGCTGTAACTTCTGCAATTCAAGATTCCCAGAAGCTCCTCACTGAAAAACTCCAAAGGTTAAAACCTTTCTACAAGGATGGAGTCAATTATCTAAATGCCCAAATCAGATTTCAGAAAGATTATTTAAGAGATCACAAGAAAGAGAAGTCATAAAGGGGAAGAGGGTGTTAGTCAAAGCAGACTCTGATCATGCCAAATGGATTTCCAATTCAATCAGAGCCACTCTTGGTTATCCTCCTTTATGTGATGATGATAATGTTGCCGAGTCTGGTATTAATCCTGCCTATCTTGGAGGTGAGCAAGCTAAAGTAGCTCAGGTGATCTATCCTCCACCAGACTTTGATATGGTTCAAGCTGATATACAGTCCATGTATAGCCCACTTGAGGTACAGCAAAATGTTATCATAGAGAAGGTGGTTCAGCCAGTATCTGAAGCTATACTGAAAGGATAAGAAGCCAGACTGTCTAAGAAGAGGTTCAGAGAGCAAGCTGAACAAAGGCCTGATTTTGAGCAGTGGAGCCCCACTTCAAGAAATATTATTTTGACTGCTTGGAAGGCTGCCAAAGATAATATACAAGACAGAAACAAGTGGTATTCTAAACTAGAATGGAGAAAGCATGAAAACAGGCAATAAACCATTGTACAATACAGGAGAAAGGCAAAGATGGTAAAGCTACCTCCTACTGCCCAGGAGCCTAGCAAGTACTTTCCCAAGCCTTATCATTACTTTGAGAGGCAGAAGATTAAAGCTGAAGAGCTAAAGAAGAAGGATCTGAAAGGAAAGAAGTCTGCTGATACTGAAGATGCTGAAGCCCCTGTGCAAGCAAAGATACAGACTGGGAAGGGCATAGTGATCAAGGAGGCTGAGCAAAAATAGAATAGCATTATCTTAAGTTTACTATGTAATCACTTGTATTAAAACATTCTGTAAACTTTTGTATAATGAATATGATAAAGTTGTTAGAACAATGTGATGTATTATA
The DNA here is from genome assembly GCA_039583875.1 of Platanthera guangdongensis. Lineage (NCBI taxonomy): Eukaryota > Viridiplantae > Streptophyta > Magnoliopsida > Asparagales > Orchidaceae > Platanthera > Platanthera guangdongensis. The sequence goes on from CM077157.1 coordinate 127,616,216, forward strand.
AATCTATTTCATAATTGTTCTGAGATGATATCTGTGTATACATGTTTTGTTTAATACATGTTTATGTACTTTCCCTGATTGCATAATCCTGTTTTACATCATTCTGTAATTTTATTATGTATGGTGTACATCATTGACTAAGGGTTATGACTTCTCCAAATAGGGGGAGATTGTTGGGTACATTGGTTTAAATGTACCTGATTTGAAGAAGCCTCACCCTACTCAATGATATACATCAAAATGTATTTGATGTATTTTGAGTTGCCTTGTGCAGGTTAAGTATTTGCAGGGAAAGCTGAAAGTTTTCTAAGTCCATGTGTCGACACCCAGAAGGAAAGTGTCGACACTTAAGAAGACTTGTGTCGACACCCAGGCAAGCAGTGTCGACACTTGGAGTAATTGTGTCGACACCAGGGATGCAGAGTCGACACCAGACAGAAAGTGTTGATACATGAAGGCTGTGTCGACACTCAATGAAGAAATGTCCAGTGAAGAAGTGTCGACACTTAGAAGTAGTGTCGACACCCAAAAGAACTGTGACTACATCAGAAAGTGTCGACACTTGGAGGCTGTGTAGACACTCAGCAAAAGTCAGCAGAGTCTAAGTATAAGTGTCGACACAATAAAGAATGTGTCGACACTCATCAGAAGACTCAACACTTGAAGAAAGTATCGACACAAGAAAGAATATGTCGACACACATTAGAAGACTCAATACATGAAGAAAGTGTCGACACTAGGAGGCTGTGTCGACACTCAGCAAAGTTCAACAAAAATTCTAAGTACAAGTGTCGACACAAAGGAGATGTGTCGACACTCAGACAAAGTCTCAACAGAAGAAGAATGTGTCGACACAAGGAGCAGTGTCGACACTCAGCAAGTATCAACACAGAAGGCATGTGTCGACACCAAGTAGATGTGTCAACACTGAACAAGTTCAACACATGAAGATGTGTCGACACAAAGGAGTTGTGTCGACACTTACAATAATTCAACTAAGTACTGAAGAACAAGGAGTTGTGTCGACACTCAATATCAGTGTCGACACATGATGAAGAAGCAGTGTCGAGATATAAATTCTACAACACAAGGAGTTGTGTCGACACCTTGAAGGCTAGTGTCGACACTTAGTTAACTTGTGTCGACACTTAGTCTATAGGTGTCGACACCTAAAGACAGATTGTCTCGACATTTTCAGACAGTTACAGTTATTTCAAGAACTGACTGGATGACTTGACAGCTGCCATTCCAGCCGATCTACTGCACCTGTCAGAGTTGTCAGAAAGCTGTTAGGAACCAGATCAGCCGGTCACCATGAAGAAGGCCTATAAATAGGCTTATACTGTCAACAGAAAGAGATGATCAACACATCAAGTGATACACAGAAGATCTAGCTATTCATTGAAGAATCAAGTGAAGATCTAAGTAGTTGGAGAGAGAGAGCTCCATCCAAGAAGATAGCCGTTGGAACCAGGCTGTGAAGAAGGGTTCAGACCTAGTTCTGAATCTTAAGTTGCAGTGATTGAAGATCAGCTGCAGAGAATCAATCCTATTGTGTTCTACATTCAAGAAGCTTTGAAGAAAGCCAAGTGAGATTGATCTCAGCAGAGTTCTTTCAAGAACTCATCAAGAACCTATCAACTCATCTCTCTATTCAGATTTGTAGGTATATACACTTTGTATTTTATATTTCTTGTAGGATCCTTAGGGATCTGAGTTATAAGCCTGCAATTATAAAGGCTGAGTGGTAGGGCCTGTGTGCCTGAGTGTAGGAGATTTGTATCTCTGAGTGTAGGTCTGTTGTGGCTGAGTGTAGGCCTTGTGGCTGAGTGTAGGCTTTGTGAAGAAGCTGAGTGTAGGTCTTTGGAGAAGACTGAGTTGTAGGGCCTTGGGCCTGAGCTGTAGGAACCTGTTTTGGGGTTCTGAGTGTAAGATCTGAGGATCTAAGATAGTGGAGGAGTTTGGCCGAATCTAGTACACTACTAGATAGGCGAAGGGGGAAAGTGGATTTACCCAAACCTTGGGGAACCACTATAAATCTGTGTGTCCACTGTGTGCATGTGTGATTCTGTGATTGCTGATTGATTTCTGTGTTAAAGTAATTATAACTCTGTGATATAATCTGAATTCTGCCTAAAAAAGTGTAAAAAGATTTAGTCACCTATTCACCCCCCCCCCCTCTAGGTGATTAGGTACAATTTCTTTCACTAATGTGCCCAACCAACCTTGTCAGGTCTTCCTAGACCTATAGTGAGGTCAATGGGTGACTAAGGACACATTAGGTTTAGTCCAGAGGACAAGTTGACACAAGTCAACTCTAGCCCCTAATTTGGTCAAAGTACCCTTACTAAGGGTAGGTGACCTCCAAGGTGCAAGGTAACCCTACATAACCCTTCCTAGACATCAGAGGAAGCCATGGGGTCACCAAGGACTCCTTGGGGTCAACACAAATGGTCATGTTTACCCAAGGCAACACTAGCCCTAAGGAGGTCAAAGTGCCCTTACCAAGGGGCAAGTGACCTCTAAGATTCCAAGTCAACCCTATCCAACCCTACCTAGGCCTTAGGGGAGAGCAATGGGTCACCGGGGACTCTTTAGTGGCAATCAAAAAGGTCAAAAAGACCAAGGTCAACCCAAGCCTACATTGGGTCAACCTAGCCCAAATAGGCTAGCCCAAGTTCAAGCCTCCTCATATGGCTTCTTTAGGAGATGATGTGTATGGATGGGCTGCCAATAGACCTCCAGATTGACCAAGTCAACTTGGTGACTAGGGGAGAGAAAAATGAAAGAGGAGGGAAGAGGCTCGACCAAGGGAAGGCCAAAGGCCACCTTTAATGGCTGAATTCAACTTCCCTAGGGAAGGGGAGAAGTTTCCAGCCACTTCCCTGGCCACCAAGGGCCTAGTTCAGTCCCCTCTACCATGGCCGAATGTAGCCATTAATGACCTTAATGGCCATTGATGATCCAGCCTCTCCCCTTACCATCTGAGGCTTTAAACACCTTCAGTGGGCCGAGGGGAGGATTTCCCAATCCTTACCTGAAGAAACCGAGCCTCCCTACTATGTAGTTGCAGAAACCGGGCGGCGCCGCCTTCAAAGATGGCTTCCCAGCGATCTTCTCTACTTTAGGCCGCCGTCAAGGTCCTTCTCCACTCCTTCTTTCATGGGTAGTTCTTAGGAATCTTTAGGGCCAAGGTTCGGGCTCAATTGAGCCGGATCCAAAGGGAAATATTTCCTCATTTTTTCGCAAAAATGCAACCATCGGGATCGCCATAATAGGGTTCTCCGGCGGCTGTGACGCCACCTGGTGACAGCCACCACCTCAACGGAGGTGATGGTGGCGGTGGCCGGCTGGGGAGGCGGCTGGATGGCCGGCGGCAGCCGCTTGAAATTGGCTTAGGAAAAATGAATCCTGGCCGTCAGCTAAAGGTTGAAGATGAAGGGATCACATGCACTTTGCGCCAAGATTCGTGTCAGATTAGATTTTAAACTATCGTATATAAATTTCTGATTATTTAATTATGTCACAGATTTGGTATTTGTTGGTTTTAATTTGTAAAAATAGTTAGGTGATGTGTCATAAAAAGTGGTCAACGTAAACTTTGTAGCCGGGATGGTCTATTATATGTCAAAATTGAGTTGAACCCATTTGGGTGCCTGGTGTGACCAGGGCACTCAGTTTGGTGAGGTCTATCCCTAGGGCTATCTTGAGATTCAAATGGATTCCCACCCTTCATCCCTTGTACAAATGACCTGTGATTTGGACAGGGAGTCTACCCTATCTATACCTAGGGCCTGTCCAAAATTCAGAATTTTTGGAAAGTATTTTTCTATAGGTTTTAGAAAAATTTAATAATCCATGAATAAATTAGTTAGGTGTCCTAAACATCTCAAAACTCCCCCAAATATGGGTGGGTAGTCTTAGAGGGCCTGTTAGGGTCATGGTAAAATTTGCATCTCATTTGGAGATGTTTTGGTTAGGTATTGATCCAACCCTAGGTTGACCCCTTTTTGGGTTAAATGGGTCAAGCATCCCCTTTGGGTTTTGAGTGGTCAAATCACCTCAACAGAGGTTGATATTTTGGCCACTGACCTTTTATAGTATGACTCACCCTCCAATGGAATTTGGGGTGGTTAAGAGTAGGGTAGCCCTAGAACCCTAGGGTATGTCCCTTAATGGGGATTTTAAGGGGTTGAAAATCATGGGGTCAAAAGACCTTGGAATGACTTGAAAATTTGTGGGGAGGACCTTAGGATTAGTATAGTTCTCTCGTTAAAATTTTAGGGAATTTGGAAGCCTTAAACCCCCTCAAAACCCTAACCCTAGCTCAGGGCACAAACTTTGTAAGGATAGAAAAAGTCATGAAAACTCTTTGAAAAGTGATGAGGTTTGGGTTGAGTAGTTTTTGAGGTTAGTACAAGCTCTGGAGATTTTATTATGAATTTAGAATTATTATTTTGGATACTTCTTTAACAAATTGTTAATTTGTATTATTTATTTTTGAAATTTATTAGGAAGAAACTACTTGCTAGAAATTGATGAAATTTAGCCATAGAACTTTTCATTATGTTTTAAAGCTCTGTGAATTTGTATAAGGAGCTAGGGGCCGTGAAGCTGCCCATTTGCAGGAAGGAAGGATTTGGCCTATGGAAGCAAAGGGTCAGACTGTTCATGGAAGCATCTGACCCTAGGATTTATGTAAAAGTAGTGGAAGGTCCTTTTGTCCCCACAAAGGCTTCAACCATAGATCCTACTGTGAGAGTGCCTAAGGCATATTCAGAAATGGACAAAGACGAAGTGATTTTGTCCACCATGGACAAAAGGGCACAATATTATAGCCAGTGCCATTAATGACTCAACCTTCCAAAATCGTGTACACTACAAGACCTCCATGGAATTATGGGACACCCTTGTGGTCTACATGGAAGGCTCTGAAGAAGTTAGAGATGATATAAAGTCCATGCTCAATCAAGAGTATGAGGCCTTCAGGCAAAGCAAGTCTAAAAAAGTTGCTGACAGTTTTGAAAGGTTCTTTAAGATAGTCAATGAACTAACAACCTATGGTAGGTCCTTCAGCAACTATGAGCTGAATGACAAGTTCCTTAGATCTCTTACTAGAGATGGGGACACCAAGATTTGTGTCATTAGGGAAATGGCTAAGCTAGCAGACACTCCTCCACCAACACTCTTTGGAATGCTGCAGTCCTATAAAATGCAGCTGGTTGCTTCATTAACTATGATTTCCCATTAAAATTTAATTTAATTTATTTTGGATTCTAGCAAGCCTGTAAAATTCTGATGTTTGTACAATGATCTTTTCTGAACCATTTTAAGATTCTATAATTTTTACATAATTGTCTGATGAGTAATTTTGGTACTTCCTTCTTTATATATGATTAAGCGAATTATTTTGGATAAATAAATTAGAGGTCAAATATTCTCTGAAAAATTATGGAAATTAATATCTAGTCATATATCTCTGATATTTAGTGATCAAAATTTTTGGGTGGCCATTACTTGAGTAGATCATATAGTTCTTGTTCAAAATTGCCCATGGCCAAACATTTGGGAAAATTCAATAAATATCAAATTAATTAGAAAAATTATGGATTTCTGATTTTAGACTAAATTTGTTATGATAGACCTCTGATACATTTTATAGGAGATTTGGAAGACAATCCGGAGTACCTCCTTTAAACATCTCATATAGTATAGGGTGGTCTGCATATAGTAACTGCGGAAACTGAACTAGAGTGGGTATTGAATTTTGAAGAGTTGAATCATCAGTAGGTTGCTGGTTTGGGTAAATAAAGGAGTTCATCATTAGAATACATGATTAGTAGAGTGAGAGGTTGACTAGTGTTAGGTGGTGCTCGGGATCGGCGAAAGATCGTCCTTCCCGTAGGGAGGAAGTGTTTAATGCACTAGGGCTAGATTCAGTAAAATTAATTAAGGGTCGGGAAATCGGGTAGCAACCAATAATAGTAACTGCCTTGCGAAAGGGAGCTTTGGGCGTAATCTCATCGTAGTTCCTAGTGCCTTCGAGAGCGCTTCACGGGGTATACCTTGGGTAGTCCTAGGTTAACGTAAACTGTAGTAGTGATAAATCTTAAAGAGCAACTAGAATAAATAGGGGTTCACTTTCACACACCCCGGTGTCTCGGGAAGTTGGTTTGACTCGGTTGATATTTGTGAGGGGCAGGATGGGCCGGCGAGCTTTGGCTCGGTTGATGTTGTTGAAATTTGTGAAGTGGAAGTGGGTGACGGGACAGGCCGGGCGGCCTGGGGCGGACAGCTTTGGCGGACTAGGCGGACTGGGCATACTGAGATGTGCGGCCTGGTGGAAGGTCTAGTGGAAAGCCGGCTGTCTTCTGAGCGGCTTGTTGCATGGAGTCCGCGGACTATGCAGCCTGACTTTTGCGGATAGGGTGTTTACTGTTTGGCTTTGCCAAGGAGCGGCCTGAGCGGATGGAGGCTTGCGGACTGGTGCATTGCTTAGTGGTCGCGGGTGCAAGCTTGTGCTGATAGGCGGGTTGGCTCATGTCCGCGGGAAGCTTGCGGACTGGAGTGTCCGCGGTATGGGCTGTTGCGGACTGGGCTTGGAGCTGGGCTGAGGCCTTGTCGAGCTCTGGTAGCACAGCAGGCGATTTGCTGTGAAGATCGATTGGCGGACTAGGTTTGGAGTCCGGGGTTGGCTGCTGCGTTGGACAGGAGTACGAGGAGCTCGCGGACTCATGGCGGTCTGTGCTAGGGTGTTTGGCGGACGGGAGTTTGTGTCCGCCATGCTCGCATTGGCCCTTGATGGTTTTGGACTTGGTCACACTTTGTGCCAAGGCCATGGTGTCCGCGGTATCCGCCAAGTCCCCTGTGACCGGGCGGATGGTTGATGTCTTCCTTTGGTTGTGAACTTGTGGCGGATTGAGGTGTGAGTCTTGCGGACTGCCTCGGGTTGGTGCGGACTGCCATTGAAGGGGGTTGCTGTCTTGCAGTGGTTGGAGCTTTGCGGGCTGATGCCTTGTCCGCATAGCTTGGGCGGACTGGAGAGGGTTCACCAATGGTAGCCTTGCTCCTGGCGGTTTGCCTTGATATCCGGCTAAGTCCTTGCGGACTCAGCGGACGGTGTTTTTGCTATCGCGCGGGCTGGGGTGGTGTCGCTATCTCTTGGGCGGTGACCACACTCCTCACCTTGCCTATAAATAGGACCCCCCTGGCACATCTAAAGTAACAAGAGTGAACAGTAAGTTGGGTTGAGCGAAGTGCTGCGGTCTGTGTTTGTCAGTCCGCGCGGATTGTTTCAGGCTGACGGTTTGCTGTGTGCAGGTCGCGCGGGTAGCTTCAAGGAGCCAGGAGTTTGGCTGTGACTTCGGTCAAGTACTTGGAAGTGTGCGGTCTCTGCGGACTCAGCAGGAGGTCACTCTGCGGCTTGTCAGTTCTGTTTCATCTTTGCCAGCTTCAATAACATGTCCGCCGGCTTCAGGAGGGTAGGGGTGTTCCTCAGTTCAAGTTCAGCAGGAGGCGAATAATGGTGTGTCCGCGCAGCCTCGCGGCTTCGGCGGACTCCGTGTCTATTCGGCGAATTGCAGCATAGCTTGGGCGAGCTTAGCGGACTCGGCGACCTCGGCGACCTCGCGGTCTCGGCGGACTCGGGTTCTGTCCGCCCGGCTTGTTTTTTGGTGCTTTCTGTTTACAGCTGTTATACTAGCGAAATCATGTCTCGCTATGTATGCCTCGCATTGTAAAGAAGTGAATGAATAATAGACCTGCTTGTGCTTCCATTGTTTGTTGGGATTTACCTTTGTACCTCTAGTCCTTGGTTTCCGCTGGTTCAACGTGCGAACTGGGTAGTTCCGAAGATATTAATTTGGCGTTTGGGCTATCTTGCTGACCACATTGAGAAAATTTAACATGGTATCAAAGCGAGGTTTCTGAGGTTCAGCTGCGTGAGCGGAAGTCAGCCAGTGTTGTTACTCAGTGATTGAGTGGTGATCAACCTGTGTTGTTGCTCGGAGCTGCTGAAAGGTTGCCAACAGGTGTTGCAATGGAAGGGAGCGTTACAAGAGGTCTGCGCATTGAACTCTTAACGCCGACTAACTTCAAGAAGTGGAAGTCGTGCATGAAGAGTTATCTTCTTGGCGAGGAGCTGTGGGACGTCGTCGGTGGAGACGACAGACAGGAAGTCACTGCTGCGTTCGGTACTGCTGAGCAGGTTAGGCTCTGGAGAAGAACAAATGCTAAGGCAGAGTTCATTCTGAAGAGAGCCGTGTCTCCGGAACTGTTTGATCACATCGTTGGATGTGAGTCGGCTGCTGATATTTGGAAAACCATTGATGAGTTGTTCAATAGGAAGAATGTGGCGTGGCTTCAGTTCCTGGAGAATGAGTTGGCCAGGGCAACTCAGGGAGACCTTTCCATCTCCAAGTACTTCTTAAAGATGAAGAGCTTGTATGCTGAGCTGTCGGCACTGGATCCTGATGAGCCTATATCTGAGGCAAAGATGAAAAGGCACATTATCCGCGGCTTGCGGAAGGAGTATGTGGCCTTTGTAACATCTGTTCAAGGGTGGGCTACTCAGCCGTCGTTGCTGGAGCTGGAGAATCTGCTTGCCTCGCAGGAGAGCTTAGCAAGGCAGATGGCTGGAGTGAACCTGAATCAGGAAGTCAACGAAGCTCTCTTCTCAGGCAAGAAGAAAGGATGGGAAGGGAAGAAGAAGAAGAAGGTGCAGGCCGCTGTTGAGAAGGAGACTTCAACTTCATATCCGCCGGAGAGGAGCAATGCTCCTAAGGACTGGAAGAAGAATCTGAAGTGCTACCGGTGTCATCAGCGAGGGCACTTCAAGCGGGACTGCAAGGTCAAACTGCAGCCTGAGCATGCTGCGAGAAAGGAGGAAGCTTGCTCAAGAAGTGAAGAAGCAGAATGGGACGGAGCTTTCATGACGGGCACTTGTGTCCGGGCCTTGTCTGCTGAGAACTTCAACAGCGAGTGGATCGTGGACTCCGTGTGTGGTCATCACCTCACCGGAGACAAATCGAAGTTCACCTCCATGCAGGCTTACTCAGGTAATGAAGCTATTATCACTGCTGATAATACTGTTTATGTAGTAGAGAAAGAGGGGGTCGTGTCATTGGGTAGTGATCAGGGGCCACTCACGTTAAGGAGTGTGTATCACGTGCCGGGCATGAAGAAAAACCTCTTCTCGGTGACCAATGCGGTGGACGCTGGGTATCACATTCTGTTTGGGCCAACAGACGTGAGGTTCCTTCGCAACGTATCAGCGGTAAAGGCTGATGTTGCTCATGTTGGGAGGAGGGTGAAGAACTTATTTGTTCTTTCCACTAGTGCTTATGTTGATAGAATGAGGGCCAATGATAGTGTTGCTATCTGGCATGAGAGGCTGGGGCATGTTGGCATGGACAAGCTGAAGGCGATGGCAAGTAGAAGTTTGGTGAGGGGGTTGCCGAAGTTGTCCTCCTTTGGTGATGGGCATGTTTGTGTTGGCTGTCAATACAGTAAGGCACATCGCCTTCCGTTTGATAAATCACAAACAAGGAGCAAGAAGCCATTGGAGTGTGTTCATGGCGAACTGATGGGACCAACGGTTACTGCCAGCCTTGGCGGAAGCAGATACATGCTTGTCTTGGTTGATGACTACTCAAGGTATACTTGGGTGTACTTCTTAAAGGAGAAGTCGGAAGCCTTCTGTTTGTTCGTGGAGTTCAAGGAGTTGGTAGAAGGCCGGCTTGGCTTGCGGATTAAGAAGTTTAGAACTGATAACGGGGGTGAATTTGTTTCCTCCGAGTTTTCTAACTTCTGTAGGAAGCACGGGATCCAATGAGAGCTTACTTGTGCTCACACTCCACAACAAAATGGGGTAGCGGAGCGGAAGATCCGTCATCTGACGGAGACCTGCAAATGCTGGCTTCATGCGAAAGATATCCCAAGGTCCTTTTGGGCGGAGGGAATGTCTTGTGCTGCTTATGTTATCAACCGGATGCCACTCAGCCCTATCAACATGAAGACTCCTATTGAGCTGTTGCTGAAGGAGAAGCCGAGTGTTGGACACCTTAGGGTGTTCGGTTCAACTTACTACGTGCATGTCTCGGATGCTTCACCGACAAAGCTGGATGCGAAGGTAAGGAAACTTGTCTTTGTTGGCTATGATGAGCGGAAGAAGGGATGGAAATGCATGGACCCTGTGACGAAGAAGTTTGTGGTGTCAAGAGACGTTGTCTTTGACGAGCTGACGTTATATGGAGGTGGCTCGGTGGAGCTAACCGGAAGTAGCAAGGTTGATGAAGCACCGGTGGTGGCTGCTGAAGGCTTGGAAGAGGAGCTTGCTGTTTCACCAGCAGCTCCTGTTGCTTCGAACTCCAAGGCTGAGCCTTCTGGCTAAGGAAGCAGGGGGAGCACTTCTAAATGCTTGCCCCAGGTAGGAGTGGAGCCCGAAGAAGCAACGGAAGCCATGAGCAAGGAGCCATGTCTTTGGAGATCGAAGAGGGTGGTTAAGCCACCGGCTCGGTACTGTGATGGGAATGCAGTGAGCTTTGTCTCCTGCTTCTTTGCAGGTCCTCTGGATGAGCGAGAGCCTGCTAACTTCAACGAGGCCACTGGAGTAAAGGAGTGGGATGATGCCATGAAGGAAGAGATTGATGCTCTGAATAAGAATGAAACCTGGGACCTTGTGCCCAAGGTTGATGGCGTTACTCCGGTTACTTGCAAGTGGGTGTATAAGTTGAAGAATAAGGCTGATGGGAGCATTGATCGGTTCAAGGCTCGCCTGGTCGCTAGAGGATTCTCACAGCAGTATAGAGAAGACTATGAGGAGACATTCAGTCCAGTTGTGAAGATGACTTCTGTAAGAGTGGTGATCGCCTTGGCTGCTAGCAAGGGATGGAGGTTGTGGCAACTCGATGTGAAGAATGCCTTTATTTACGGAGAGATTGACAAGGACATCTTCATGGATCAGCCGCTTGGTTTTGTCTCTGAGAAGCATCCGGACTATGTCTGCAAACTCAGGAAGGCTCTCTATGGGTTGAAGCAAGCTCCTAGAGCGTGGTATGGGAAGATTGCAGAGTACTTGCAATTCTGTGGATACCTTGCTTCCAACTCGGATTCAAGCTTGTTCGTCAAGAAGAAGGGAGAGCTACGAGTCTTGGTCCTGCTGTATGTGGATGACATGATCATCACGGGGAACTCGGAGGGGGAAGTAGCAAGGCTCAGGGCTGAGCATGCTATACGATTCGAGATGAAAGACTTGGGAGAGTTGCATCACTTTCTTGGTCTGGAAGTGGAGAGGAAGGAGTGCGGGGTTCTCATTAGCCAGAAAGGGTATGCTGATCGCATTGTGCAGCGGTTCGGCATGGGCGAAGGGAAGAAGTGCTCTACTCCACTGGAATCTGGGCTGAAGCTTCGACGAGATGAGGGAAGGGTTCTTAATGATCCCTTGGTGTTCAGGGCTCTTGTTGTGAGCTTGATTTATCTGACGATTACAAGGCCGGATATTGCTTATGCTGTTGGCCGAGTAAGTCAGTATATGGCTGAACCAAGGCAATCTCATCTAGTGGCGGCGAAGGGAATTCTGAAGTATGTCAAGTCTTCTTCTGACATGGGACTCCTCTATAGAAGGGACACGGAGGTTGCGTTGCTCAGGTACACGGATGCTGACTATGGCGGTGATTCAGATGATCGAAGGTCTACTTCAGGTTATGTGTTCACTTGCGGTTCAGCTAGCATCTCGTGGTGTAGCAAGAAGCAGGACTCGGTGTCGGTTTCAACCACGGAGGCGGAGTATAAGGCTTCGGCCTTGGCTGCTCGGGAAGTCGTTTGGTTGAGGAGGCTTATAGAGGATGTTCATGAAGAAGTGCAAGGGCCTACTTTACTCCGGGGTGACAATGAGAGTGCTCTCAAACTGGTTAACAATCCAGTGTGTCACGCCAGGACCAAGCATATAGAGATTGATCACCACTTCATCAGGGAGAAGCTGTTGGAGGGGTCTCTGCTGGTTGGGCATGTTCGGAGTGAAGATAATCTTGCTGACATCTTCACGAAGCCACTGTCGAAGGGCCCCTTTGAACGCTTGCGCAGCTTGCTGGGCTTGGTCACCACTTCCCACTTCAAGGGGGAGTGTTGAAATTTGTGAAGTGGAAGTGGGTGACGGGACAGGCCGGGCGGCCTGGGGCAGACAGCTTTGGCGGACTAGGCGGACTGGGCGGACTGAGATGTGCGGCCTGGTGGAAGGTCTAGTGAAAAGCCGGCTGTCTTCTGAGCGGCTTGTTGCATGGAGTCCGCGGACTATGCTGCCTGACTTCTGCGGATAGGGTGTTTGCTGTTTGGCTTTGCCAAGGAGCGGCCTGAGCGGATGGAGGCTTGCGGACTGGTGCATTGCTCAGTGGCCGCGGGTGCAAGCTTGTGCTGATAGGAGGGTTGGCTCATGTCCGCGGGAAGCTTGCGGACTGGAGTGTCCGCGGTATGGGCTGTTGCGGACTGGGCTTGGAGCTGGGCTGAGGCCTTGTCGAGCTCTGGTGGCACAGCAGGCGATTTGCTGTGGAGATCAATTGGCGGACTAGGTTTGGAGTCCGGGGTTGGCTGCTGCGTTGGACAGGAGTGCGAGGAGCTCGCGGACTCATGGCGGTCTGTGCTAGGGTGTTTGGCAGACGGGAGTTTGTGTCCGCCATGCTCGCATTGGCCCTTGATGGTTTTGGACTTGGTCACACTTTGTGCCAAGGCCATGGTGTCCACGGTATCCGCCAAGTCCGCTGTGACCGGGCGGACTGTTGTTGTCTTCCTTTGGTCGTGAACTTGTGGCGGATTGAGGTGTGAGTCTTGCGGACTGCCTCGGGTTGGTGCGGACTGCCATTGAAGGGGGTTGCTGTCTTGCAGTGGTTGGAGCTTTGCGGGCTGATGCCTTGTCCGCATAGCTTGGGCGGACTGGAGAGGGTTCGCCAATGGTAGCCTTGCTCCTGGCGGTTTGCCTTGGTATCCGGCTAAGTCCTTGCGGACTCAGCGGACGGTGTTTTTGCTATCGCGCGGGCTGGGGTGGTGTCGCTATCTCTTGGGCGGTGACCACACTCCTCACCTTGCCTATAAATAGGACCCCCCTGACACATCTAAAGTAACAAGAGTGAACAGTAAGTTGGGTTGAGCGAAGTGCTGCGGTCTGTGTTTGTCAGTCCGCGTGGATTATTTCAGGCTGACGGTTTGCTGTGTGCAGGTCGCGCGGGTAGCTTCAAGGAGCCAGGAGTTTGGCTGTGACTTCGGTCAAGTACTTGGAAGTGTGCGGTCTCTACGGACTCAGCAGGAGGTCGCTCTGCGGCTTGTCAGTTCTGTTTCATATTTGCCAGCTTCAATAACCTGTCCGCCGTCTTCAAGCGGGTAGCGGTGTTCCTCAGTTCAAGTTCAGCAGGAGGCAAATAACGGTGTGTCCGCGCGGCCTTGCGGCTTCGGTGGACTCCGTGTCTATTCGGCGAATTGCAGCATAGCTTGGGCGAGCTCAGCGGACTCGTCGACCTCGGCGACCTCGCGGTCTCGGCGGACTCGGGTTCTGTCCGCCCGGCTTGTTTTTTGGTGCTTTCTGTTTACAGCTGTTATACTAGCGAAATCATGTCTCGCTATATATGCCTCGCATTGTAAAGAAGTGAATGAATAATAGACCTGCTTGTGCTTCCATTGTTTGTTGGGATTTACCTTTGTACCTCTAGTCCTTGGTTTCCGCTGGTTCAACGTGGGAACTGGGTAGTTCCGAAGATATTAATTTGGCGTTTGGGCTATCTTGCTGACCACGTTGAGAAAATTTAACAGATGTTTGTGACAGACGGGATGGTACGGGGAGCCTTGGCTCGGCGCTGATACATAAGGTTGCATGTGCATAAAGTAAAGGTGGTGTGTCTTCGGTATTGGAGTGTCGATACACCGACGCCAGTACAGTGACTCGGCAAGTGTGGCTAGCACTTCGCCAATAGAAGTCCGGTGCGCCATCCGACAAGAGTATGCAGGAGATCCGCTTAGTGCACCAGCGTTGAGGCGTACGATAGGTCTGACCGGTAGTGCTTTACTGGTTTAAAGGTGGGCGAGGCCCAACCCACCGCTTTCGTCTGCCACTACAGAGGTATCCTGGGAGGTTCGGCTCCAGAAAGGGGGAACTAAAGGTCTGTGTGCACGGAGTCAGGTGGATGAGTTGCACTTGCATGATCACATCATAACCCACTTGCATGTCATATCATAATCATAGCATAAACCCTCTGTCACCTATTGTATAAGTGGTATGGGATGCTTATACAATAGGCCCTGCAAAACGACCCCTTAGTCTATAAGCTTGTGTGGGCAAGTTTATATATTAAGGTTAAAATTCTTTATATATATTGCTAATAATAACCGACACCCCAACGTATAAATTGGTATCAGACTTTTTATACGAAGGGAGCCCTGTAAAAGATCCTTTGCTTATATGTTTCCGTATAAGTTAAAGTTACTTTTCATACTTTACTTTACTGCCACATGTACTATAAAAATTACTAGTATAGGTCCGCTGCCATCTGTTTCTTGATTACTCTCCACCTTCAAGTCCTCCCCTTTCTTCCTCTCTGCTCGGTGTCTAGGGGCCATGGGGGAAGGGGCGGCGGATGATAGGACTTAGTCTTATAGACTAACGGTTTTCAAACCACTTCATTTAGGGGATCGTGGAGCCCAGTATGGATGAGCAGCCCCATAGGTAGGCACGCTTGGAGATGGGGCAGTCTAGCACCAGAGTTCAGATGGCGGGGACTGTGAGCCCCTGACCTTAGTTGTGTTTTATTTTGCTTCTGCTTGAGTGACTATGTAGTGAGGATTTGATGTAGCGGGCTTAAGCCCTTATTTTCAGTACATTATATTTTGTGGACTCTCCCTTCGTGGAGATATATTTACTCTGATGTGATATTATTGCGGACATTTGGTTAGAGTTTTTACCTCACTTGTGTTTACTCTACTTTTGTTGCTTTTCTGTGATCGAATCGGCCGGCAGAATCGGCGATTTGCGGTGATGACCCTTCGCGGCGTGAAGGTGTCACCGCAAAGCGGCGGTTCTGGGCCTAAGACCCCGGTGTTTCAAAAAGAAAAAAAAGAGGGTCTTACAGAAGAGGCGGGACGACAGGTTGCCCAAGGTGCTCCTCAACAGGCGAGTCTGTCCGGGCGCCTGCGGAAGAAATAAAGGAGCAGGGTTAGAGAGGCTCCGCAAGAGGGTGTGAGAGTAGCAAGTGGGACAGCGAAGCGAGAGGGAAGATTCCTTACCAGGGGGACGAGAGGTCCCGACAGCCTGGGAAGGTTCGTTCCTCCTCTCGCTGGGAGGAGTAGTTGGAGTAGTGGAAGGTGGTTGCGAGTCGCAATCTTCACGATGGGCGGCGGAGTCATCTCGCGGGCTTTCTAGTAGATGTATAGCCGCAGGAGCTCCCTGGAGGAAACCATTAAGAAAGCAGATACAAATATTGAAGGAGTAATAAAGATAGAAGTGAGAGCTCACCTCTTTCCCTTTGGAAGATGTGGGAGGAGGGGTGGGGCAGGTCTCCGGTACTACGCGAGACGGATCCTCTGTATAGGAGGGGCCACCTTTTTTTCCCTCTTCAAGCGAGACGGAGAGGATGGTACCGAAGGAAGGGGGCGAACTAGGGTTGAGGTATAAGCATCCACGACAACCTTGTTCTATCGGGGCACTTTGGCAAGGCACTCGCAAAAGCTCTGGCTATGAGACATGATGAACAGTGCTGCAAGGAAGGAGTAAGTGTGCAAAGGGGCAGTCTCTATTCGGGATAGGAATCCCATATTTATAGGTTTTGATGGGGGGACTCAGAAGATTCTCTCATAAATACGTCAATAAATACGTATTAATAGCGAGCCTCGGTTGGATGTTCTTTCTGAGCTTAGAATAATCTCGAAAAGAGCGGGGATTGTGTACAACCTCGGGCTCGCAAAAGGTCCTCAAAGCGCTAATAGTCGAGGCAGGCGAGTGGAATTGATGGGCGAGTGGCACCATGGGGTCCACTCGCTGGTGGCGAGACGAGTGGCCCCTGCAGTAGGCGAGATGCCCCTCCTAGGGCGGCGAGAAGACCTTTAAAATGCGAGAAGACCCCATAGCAAAGGATATCAGTGAGACAAGCAGGAAGGCCCGTCTCGCCGCCAGGTGCTCCCCCACTCGCCACATAGAAAAGGGGTCGTTTTCACATTTCTATGCCCAAGGGGGTTTTTACTCTTCTACCCCGGGTAATTTTACCCTTCTGCCCCTGGTGGTCTCCTTAGAACAGCGGAGTTTGGCTATTGACAGACCCAACCAGGGGTATTCTGGTATTTTCAGGTCAGCCCAACATGCTTATTTGCAGATCCAATTCAGAAAACTATAAATAGACCCAGAGGGGTTCTTCAGAAGCACACACAAAGATATCTCTCCTGGGACTTGAGAGGTTTTTTTTTGTGCTTTCTGAGGAGCTCCGAACCCTGCTTTTGCCTTTGGAGGGGAAACTCGCAGAGATCTTCCGGGTAAGCGGTGGGACCTCCCTGCTGAGGCCTTGGTTCAGTTTCTAGTCCTTCACGACCAGTCGGATGTCAGAGCTTGTGACGAGTAGGTGTTGGCTATGCCCCTATTTTTCGAACTCTTGTCGAAGTCAGATTTTGGCTTCAACATCGAGGGTCTAAACAGATTCAAAACAAAAAATAATTAACTTGAAAGTTAATTGTATTGATCAGATCTACAATCTTCATCGTCATCACTTTTTGAAATAAGATATATTTGGACGATTTTCTCTCGGTTTTCTTCATAAGCGGGAGAGAACCGGTTCTCTACCTAAAATTCTGTATATATATATATATATATATATATATATATATATATATATATATATATATATATATATATATATATATATATATATATATATATATATATATATATATATATATATATATATATATATATATATATATATACACACACACGCGTGTGTCAGGCACGGACCTCCGGCCCAATGACCACGCACCACAGTACCCGGCCGACGATGGCGGGCTTCGCCGGCCCCCCGTCGGACATTGCCCCCTCACCCCCACCCCCCCCCCCCCACCCCCCCCCCCCCCACACCCCCGCCCGGCGGGCTTCGCCCGCCCCCTGTTTTATTAATATTTTAAATAAGATTTATTATATTACATTTTTGTATAATATTTTAAATATGATTTATAATATAATATTTTGTGTTACATTTAATTTTTTTAAAATTTTGTTTTTTTAATTAAAAAAACCTAAAATTACGGTCTTCACCGCTGCCAGCGGCTCTAACTGGAGACACCCGGCGGTTTCGCCGGGAGCCGGCGAACCATCCGGCGGTGTTCCGGTGGAACTCCGGTGGGCCAGATCTGGGACTCACGGTCATGGCCACCGCCGGCGGTTGGCCGCCTGAGTGACACCGGAACACCGCTGGAAGGTTCGTTGTCTACCAGCGAACCCGTCGGGGATCTCCGATCAGGCCTCCGACGGCTCTGACGGCCGCGACGGTGAAGGGCGTTTTTTGGGGGGGCGATAATGGTGATCGGGAAATAGGAGAGAGAATAAGTGAATTCTTTTTCGGATTTTCTTTATTGGCAGACCCAATCTGATATTTGTAGCCCCTGGTCCAACGGCTTTGTATCAAAGCACTCAAATCCGACGACCACCTATTTTCCCCTATTTTAGAACTCACGCTATTGGCAGACCACCATATATATTTTTAATATAGTATATATATACGAGTGACATGCACGGGCCTCCGGCCCGATGGCCATGCGCCGCAGTACCTGGCCAGCGACAGCGGGCTCCGCCCGCCCCACCACCCCCTATCGTGTTTGGCACGGGCCTCCGACTCGATGGTCACGCGGCACAGTACCTGGCCAGCGACAACTGGCTCCGGCCGCCCCACCACCCCCAGGTAGGTTCTGCCCGCCCCCTGGGACGACGTGACACTCTTTTTAAAATTTAAATTTTACTTTTTTAATTATTTTTAATGTTTTTAATATATCTATTTTATATATTTTTTATATTAATTTTAATTTACAATTTTTGAATATTTTATATATTAATATTTTAATTTACGTTTTTAATATATTTTATGTATTATCATTTTAATTTTTATATAAAAAAACACAAAAAAAACATCTCCCCCCACCCCCGCGAAATGTCGGCCTCCCCCACCGCCGGCGGCCTGACCGGCGACCCCCAGCAGGTTCGCCGGGAGCAGGCGAACCTACCGGCGGTGATCCGGTGGCGCTCAGGCGGGGCAACCGCCGGCGGGGGCTCCGCCGGAGCACCACCGGATCACAGCCGGCAGGTGCACCTGCTCCCAGCGAACCTGCTGGGGGTCGCTGGTCAGGCCGCCGGCGGATCTACCACCGGCGGTGGTGGAGGCCAAAATTGGGGGGGGGGAGCGTTTTGCTGTGCGGGTTTTAGGAGAGAGAATGTTGGGATTTTTTGGGTGTTTTTTTATATGCAAACCAAATCCAATATATACAGCCCAAGATCCAACAATTGAGGATTAAAGCAGTCAAATCCGACGGCCACCTATTTTCCCCCTATTTTCGAACTCACGCTATTGGCAAACAATGTTATATCTTTTTAAGATAGTATAGATATACATATATAATATATATATATATATATATATATATATATATATATATATATATATATATATATATATATACATTCTAGATTATACAAGCATCTTCGCATAGGCTCCGCCCGTGCTCGATGCTCTCAGGCGGCCATCGGCCGCATCAGGCGGGTTTTGCTCGCCTGCGCATGGGGCTCGTCCGTGCTTGATGCTTCGGGTTGTCTTCGGCGCAGCACCAGCTACTCGCGGCACCCAGAGTCTGAATTGAAATAATTTTGCTTCGGGGGGCCGCGAGTGGCGGGTGCAGCGGCGAAGACTACCTAAAGAATAAAGCACAGGTGAAGCCCGTGCGCAGGCGGACAAAGCCCGCCGGATGCGGCCCAAGGCCGCCTGAGAGCATCGAGCACTGCCGTAGCCTGTGCGAAGATGCTCCTGTATATATATATATATATATAAACTTTTGCACCACATTCCGCCATACTCGACGAACGGCCGAACACCCCCTTCATCTGACGAAATCATCGACCTCACTTAATTAAATCGTAGGTTATAAGTTATTACTAGTATTATTATTCTTATTATTATCATCTTCTCTCTTAAGTTTAGACAGAGCAGCCCGAACTCTTTCCTCCCCCCTGTTCATTCGTCAAACCAGAGCTTTTCGGAAGCCCTTCCGGTCACCGCCACTGGGGCCTTGTTGCTCGAAATCATCGCCTTATCATAGATCCGAAAAGCTCTCGTCGAGAGCTACACGTTCACGGTAAGATTTGTCTGTTTCATGAACTTTTTAGCGATAGGGTTTTCGTCCCTAACCATCGTTTTGGCCAAATCTTTGTAGGTTTCGCCTTCCCGCGCCTTCGTTTTGTTTGATCTGCGTCGTGGAGTATTTCGCAGGGCGGATTTGGGTAAAAATCGAGGCAAGTGTGGTTTAGCTTGCTTTTCTTCCCATGCGTGTACCTCCGATTGTTAGGTGTTTAGTACGTTTATTTCATCGAGTATTAGTCCCTTTCATCAGTGTTTGTTTGTCGAGTCGTTTGTCCGCCGTGTCGTTTGGATCATCGCGCCGTTTCGGCCACATAAAACACTTGTTTTGTAGTAATTATAGTAGGTATTCTGAAAGTCTTAGTGCGTACCGTTTGACTTGAAGATTATCGTTGTGAAAGCCTTGGAGCCTTGCCAGGCTATTTGTGTCGTCGTGTCGATCGTGTGTCAAGATTTTTTATTACGTCTGATATCGACTGCATAATTTAGAAGTTTATAATGTGACTTATAATAACAGATATATTTACAGAATGTTTGTTTGGTTGTGCACGTTGGGGTTACTCCCTTGGCGCAGTGTCATGTTTGTTTGGTCTGTGCGCGTCGTGGTTACTCCCCGGTGCAGTACATCTCTTGTTGTGGATCATACACATAACATTGCCCAGTGTTTTCATATCATTCTTGAGCGGATCCGTCTCATTGAAATTGACAAATAATATCTAATATATATGACTCTTTTAGCACTTGGTATTGAGGTGGCATAGTTTTCGACTACTCAGTTAGTTCTTTTCTTGTTGTTTCTTCTTAGTTATTACTGACTTTTGCCTCTAGTTTGCACGCTGTGTTCCTGTCTACTTGGAGGTTTGTTATCGCTGCCTGGTTTCTTTTACCCCTACTTGTTACTGAGGTGTTCTTTTTTTTGAATGCCTCAGGTTCGGGGCAGTAGCAGGTGTGACTGGTAGTGTTCGTGTAGAGATGCGGCTTGTTGTTGTTGCATGTTCCTTTTCAGTGAGGTAGTTGTTTCTTTATTTCTGATTAGACTTGTTTCTGAAAGATAATAGTTGCCAACCTAAATCACCTAGAGGGGGGTGAATAGGTGAGTTGTGCGTCTTTATGCGGAATAAAAAAAATTTAAACCAAAGCACAGATCTATCTAACAAACAAGCAAACACACACAAATCAAGATTTATAGTGGTTCCCCAACCTTGGGTACATCCACTTTCCCTCACCGATCTAATAATACACTAGACTCGGCTACTCCACTATCTCGGATTGGAAATCAATCCTACCCTCAGAACAATGTTCCTACAAACGCGATCCACAAAACGGATTTACACTCGGAAGACAAAACTTCCTACAATCTCGGAGTTGAAAACTCCTACACTCGGAGAAAACTTCTCCTACAATAATGAAAGAAAGTTGTACAAAAATACAAACAGTAAATTCTCTTATTCAGATCTGCAACAGTAAATCAGAAATTCCTTCTTCTAGGCGTGCGGCTTTATTAGAATATTGAAGAAGAATCTCGGCAATATCAGATCTGGAACTTCTAGACTTTACACGATCGAATGAGAAGATGAAGCGTTGAGCGGAGATCTCAATATGTAGAGTCTTCTTGATCTGAATCCTCAAAATGGTGAAACCCTAGCCGGTCAAAAATCTGCGATGGAGGCGGCGGCGAGTTTCGTTCTTGGAGAGAGAAAGAGGAGACAGAATTCTTTTTGAGAGTACGACTGCAAAATCTCTTAGAATAATCTTTGAATAATTAGATTAGGGTTTGTCGGTTTGACAAGACCTTTTATAGGAGAGGAGAAGATTAGACTTAAATTAGTCATTATGAGAAAGACACGTGAACCAATCACGTCAACGTTTAAGAATATGACCGTTAAGTCTGGACTTAAAGAATTTCTGAATAGTCAAAGTAAATTACTCGAGTCAAGCAGAACTACTCGAGTATATGCAGCACTACTCGAGTCGGTAGAAGATGACTACTCGAGTACATGAGAAAAATTACTCGAGAGAGTATGAGATGATTACTCGAGTGTATGGAGTCAACTACTCGAGTAAATAAGAATGAGAAAGACTCAGCTACTCGAGTAACAAAAATGACTTACTCGAGTACTTAAGTACTTACACGAGAGGTGGAGTAAATTACTCGAGTACAAGAAATACTACTCGAGTATATAAGAATGAACTAATCGAGTATATAAGAGACTACTCGAGACAAACACTTGCAAAATTTCTGGAATAGGAAAACTGAACTACTCGAGTATGTAAGATAATCTACTCGAGACATAAGGAATTACTCGAGTATATAAGATGAATTACTCGAGACAATTAAAACTACTCGAGTATATAACATGAACTATTCGAGTAATTCACTTAGAGAAATTTTTTGGAGGGGAAATCTGGATTACACGAGTAAAAGAATTTGACTACTCGAGTAGTAGATGAACTACTTGAGTATATGATTTAGACTACTTGAGTAAGTAGGAACTACACGAGAGTCAGAATTCAATTAACTCGAGATAGAAGATAGAACTACTCGAGTACTCTATAGTACTACTCGAGTATGTAACTTAGAAAAACTTTAGAAGAGAATTCTGTAAACTCGAGAGGTAAAAGGAAACTACTCGAGTACATAAGATGAACTACTCGAGAGCCATAATTGGACTACTCGAGTATATCTTAACTACTCAAGTAAGTGAATTACTACTCGAGTATACACTCAGTAACTTACTCGAGTAAGTAAGGAACTACTCGAGTACTTTACTTAGGAAAATTGTTCTGATAGAAGTTTTTCTTCTTCTAAGGTGAAATCAGCATCAAGTCTTTTCCCATAGTCCTAGAGCTTGAATATGAAGTGTATCCCAATAGAGAGGCTACACATGAGTCAACAGTTTGGAACACACAAAGAGGGATTACAATGTATGGTCCTGTGTTTGGTGACCCATTATAGACTGACATTGGTCTACACTTCCCATAAGAATCCTGCAAACACATAACTAAAACCAAGCATCAAATACAACTAAATTCATCTGAGATCAATGGTGACTTCATCAAATCTGGGTTAGTGTGGATACAATACCCAACAATCTCCCCCTATTTGTAGAAGTCAGAACCCTATACACTAAGGTGAATTATGGACATAAAAAAGAATGTTAAGTGATCAAGCAGTGTAAGCAATCAAGGAACTATGAAAAAGATAATAAGATCAAAAACTTTGAATTATATAAATATGATTATCCAAAAATATCATTAACAACAAAAATCCATTTCCACAACTCATGAGTCCTTTGGGCTAGCTCTGATGATGTTGCTTGTCTTATTTCTCTTACTGTCTTCTTTGATAGCTGTAAGGTTTAGGATAATACTCGGGGGGTTTGGGAGGAGCACCTGGACTATTTCTTCCATATTCTCTGTCATATATCATTCTCTTGGTCATGGACTTCTCATACAACTCTCATTCATGGGAACTATAGTGAATAGTTCTGCTCTCATGGAAATCCAAAACTAATTTGAGAGTTTCCAGGATGAGAGACTTTGAAGTGGGAGACCAAATCTCAGCATGTTCAGGAGCTTTAGCAGGAACAAGCTTGCTGGCAGAAGGACCTTCACCATATTTTCTTTTCTTATTATAAGTCAGTATCTCATGAGGGGCTTTGAGAAAGATATCTGCAGGATCATCTTCCCAATCCTGAGAATATGACTCTGGAGGAGAAACTGAGTCTCCAGGCCTTTGATAAATGGTAGGTTGTAGAGGAGGAGCGGGAGAAGGAGCATCAGCAGCAGCTAGAGGGTTCAGGTGATGAGGGATAATGGTAGGATCAGCAGCAAATTCTGGAAGGTTCTGGTTGTGCATCCAAACAGCAGTGTCATATGTGTGGAATTTGACACTCTGTATCTGAGCTAGTACATCATCATGGATCTCTTTAACTTTGGCTTCACATAGTTCTTTCTTGAGGGCATCAGATTTTTCTAAATATTCTTTTACCAACTTCTCACCCTTTCTGACTTCAATAGATAGCTGGGAGATGGCATCATCTTTGAAAGTGTCAACTTCTTCACATATTTTCATCTTAGTGGCCTCAGCTCTTTTGTCCAGTTCCATTTGATTATTAGCAAGAGTCAAACCTTGCTCCATAACTTGTCCAACACTGGTGATGGTGTGGACTAAGGCTTTGCCACCCATTTGGAACAGATATCTGAGCTGATCAGTATTATGCAGTATTTCAGTAAATCCTCTGCTCATCTCATGTTCTAGAGCAGTTACCTTATCAGTTACAGTTTTGATACCAGTATCAAAGTAAGATTTTTGGTCTTGAAGAAGTACAATCTGAGACATCAAGTCAGAGGAGGCAGGAGATGTAGTAGCAGGAGGATAAGAAGTTGATGGAGTACAAGAAATTGGAGGAACCACCCATGGAGCTATTTCAGAGAGGGTAACAGAGCTCTGAGCTCTTGTAGTGGGTAACATGGCATCCTCTTCATCCATTATTTGAGGGATAGTGAAATCCAAATTACTGAGAGGAGCTTCAGCTGGCTCAGGTGAGAGCTCATCAGAAATGAGAATTGTTTCTTGCAGTTTTTTGGGGGCATCAGGAGATTTTGCTGGAGTTATTGCTGGAGAAGTATCTGGAGACCTTGTTGGAGACTGCATTGGAGATTTTGCTGGAGACTGTAGAGGAGTTGTGTCCTTGGGAATGTCAGTGACTGGAGCATTTATAAAGAGAGGAGGAGGTGGTTCATCTGCAGTTAGTTCTTCTATCATTTCATTTATGGCAGCATCAGTAGATAATAGTGCTTCTTGAACTTGTTGATCTGTGAGGATATCTTCTGGAGTGACTGGAGGAGGAGTAGGTGGAGGAGGAGGTGGCATCCTGGCTTGAACAGTAGGAGCAGGCTCCCCCTCAATAGGTGCACCAGAGGAGCTGGGGACCTGAGATGGAGAAGGAGATGGAGTCCTGTCCTTTGTGTCTATAGCTTCAGTAACTTTTGCAGCTTGAGAGGGATTTTGCAACTTTAACTCCCATCTCTGTATGGAGGAGATGAAGACATTCTTCATGTGGTGAATGATACTTCCCTTGGAGAAACTGAAGACCTCTGTATTGATCTCATGGAGAAGCAGGGAAATTATCCTTGCATAGTTGGGGGACTTTATACTCTCCTTAATCTTATTCGTAATCGACAAGCCAAACTGAAAGGCTTTTCTTCATACTATAGCTTGCATCAATTCAAAGAAATAAAGGGGTATGGCCCTGATGGAATTGGTTTTGCAAAGAAGAATCTTACCAATGACATCAACTAAGAATTTTCCTTCAGCATGCATATCAGACCTATTGATGTATTTAGCATCAGCAGAAAGTCCACAGAATAAGCAAGTTCTGGAATATTCTTCGTCACCCAGAAAATCATCTGCATCTGGAGCTGGCAGTCGGAGAAGTCGAGAAATAGAGGTTGGAGTGAGTTTAATGTTGATACCTTTGAATGAAGACTTCAAAACTGTGCCATGGTGCTTGACCTTGACATTCCTGAAAAACTCTGCAACTTCGGGGAAGAGGATACGTCATGGTTCTTAGAGAATGAATGTTAATCCGGCGGTGTTGAGCAAAATCAGGATATTATGGAAATCATCGGATAGGTCTGCAATCCCAGCGACGACTAATTCTCAACCAACACCGATCTTAGATGAGGCGGCCATGATTCAGAAGTCTTGGAGATGGCGAAACCCTAGAAAGCATCGACGGGGAGACGGAAAGGGCGCGGCTCTGCAACTGATTTAGGAAGGCAAAGAGCCAGCCGGGTACTCGAGAGACGGAAATGATTTCGTGTAGATGAAATTTCCGGATTTTCTTATTTATATAACCCTAGGTTTAGGTCGAATTATTTGAAAAATACTGAAGTAAACCATAGAAGAGGCGGCATAAGCCTTTGGTTTGCGCATAAGAGAATTTGAATAAGAAATGACTCAGCACATACACGAGTAGATGAATCAGGAGTTACTCGAGTAGGTAAACAGAAGTACTCTAGTAGGTGAGAGAGGTACTCGAGTAGATGAGTGAGGTACTCGAGTATGTGAAGTTGACTACTCGAGTATGTCAGTCTGCTACTCGAGTAGGTCAAGTAGACTACTCGAGTATATCATTCTATTACTCGAGTAGGTCATATACTTACTCGAGTATTCTGTTACTTATTCGAGTCAAAAACTTAAACTTTTGGAAAACTCCAATTTTTGACTAACCTTTGAGCCTTGAGCCTTCTAGAAAGTCCAGCTTCTTCTAGTCTTCTTTGTTGAGCATCCCAAGTTCTGTTTTGAAGAACGAGAACTTGGTCTCGTCCAGCGTCTTCGTGAAAATATCTGCAATTTGCCTATCTGTAGGGACATATTGAAGGTCTATGTCCCCATGCTCCATATGCTCTCCGATGAAGTGACATCTTAGCTCAATATGCTTTGTCCAACTGTGCGAGACTGGGTTGTTGGATATTGCTATTATGCTAGAGGAGTCGCAAAACAATGGAATCTTTTCAAACTTCATGTTGTAGTCTTCAAACTAATTCTTTATCCAAAGTAACTGTGCACAGCAACTGCCTGCAGAGATGTACTCTGACTCGGCTGTTGAGATTGCCACACAGTTTTGCTTCTTGCTACTCCAGGAGATAAGCCTTCTTCCAAAGAATTGGCAAGTCCCTGAAGTGCTTTTCCTGTCGTCTTTCCTCCCTGCAAAATCTGCATCTGAAAAACCTATTAGTTTGCTATCATTACTTCTTGGGTACCATAAGCCAAGATTTGGTGTACCTTTAAGGTATCTCAAAATCCGCTTTGCAGCAGCGTGGTGAGATTCCTTAGAGTTCACCTGAAATCTAGCACAGACACATGTTGAGAACATTTTGTCAAGTCTATCTGCAGTAACGTAGAGCAAGGGTCCAATAATGCTTCTGTACTTGATTTCATCAAAAGGTTTCCCTTTTTCATCCTTGTCCAGAGACATTGTTGAACCCATTGGAGTCCTCATCGAGGTTGCGTTCTCCATTCCGAATTTCTTAATTAGCTCTTTGGTGAACTTGGTCTGTGAGATGAAAATTCCATCTTCAGACTGTTTCACTTGAAGCCCTAAGAAATACTTCAGCTCGCCCATACTGCTCATTTTAAACTTCCATTGCATAAGTTTTGAAATCTTCTTGCAGAGGTTGTCATCAGTAGAGCCAAAAATAATGTCGTCGACAAAGATTTGCATTAGCAAAATCTTGCCTTTAATTTCCCTAAGAAATAATGTCTTGTCTATCTTTCCCCTTGTGAACTTGTTCTTAAGTAGAAAGTTAGACAGCATTTCATACCAAGCTCGAGGAGCTTGTTTCAGACCATATAATGTTTTATGCAGTAAATAAACGTAATCAGGGAAGTTAGAATCAACTAAATCAGGAGGTTGTTCCACATACACCTCTTTCTTTATGTCACCATTAAGGAAGGCAGACTTCAAGTCCATTTGATAGACGGTGAATCCTTTGAGTGCAGCATATGTTTAGGAATAACCTTATAGCATCCAGCCTTGCCACTGGAGCGTGGGTCTGGTCGAAGTCGATTCCTTCTTCTTGACGATAACCTTTGGCGACAAGTCTGGACTTGTTCTTTACTATCGTTCCAACCTCATCCATATTGTTCCTGTAGACCCATTTTGTCCCAATGACGTTCTTACCTTTGGGTCTTGGAACAAGCTTCCATATTTTGCAGCGCTTGAACTGGTTCAGTTCTTCTTCCATCGCCATTATCCACGATGCATCTGCGTTTGCTTCCTCAATCTTCTTTTGTTCAACCTGCGAGAGAAAACTTAAATATTTATTCTCATTAGTTGTACCTCTACGAGTTCTGACACGATCGCGGGGAGCTCATATGATCTGGTCCATGGGATGATCCTTAAAATGTCTGAGCTCTAGAGTCCTTGCATCTGGATTGTCTTCTATCAGCGGAGTGCCTTCTTCATCTTGGATGACTTCTTCATCTTGATCATCAGCCTCTCTAATAGGGGTTGGAGTGGTGATCTTGATGAACTTTTCACCTTTGTCTTCGGACGATTCATCCAAGCTAATTTCTTTCAGCTTTGCACCTGTATCTTCAATAAGCACACTAGAAGAGTTATTTTGCAGCAAGTTCGTCTCATCAAATACAACATGTATCGATTCTTCTACCATCAGTGTTTTTCTATTAAAAATCCTATATGCCTTACTATGGCTACTATAACCTACAAAAATACCTTCAAAACTCTTTTCATTAAACTTAGTAGTATGATACTTGTCATTGTTTAGCACGAAGCATTTATAGCCAAAAATTCTAAAATATGAGACTGTTGGTTTCCTGCCCTTCAGAATTTCATAAGGTGTCTTATCATGGTTTTTGTTTATGAGAGCTCGATTTTGCACGTGGCATGCAGTGTTGACGGCTTCAGCCCAAAAATATTCCGGAAGTGAAGCATCACTCAACATGGTCCTGCAGGCCTCTATGAGCATTCTATTCCTTCTCTCGGCCACTCCATTTTGTTGTGTAGTACGAGGAGAGGAAAACTCGTGAAAGATACCTAAGCTTTCACAAAATTCTGTCATGCCCCCAGACTTAAACTCTGTTCCATTATCACTTCTGATTTTGACTATGAAGCAATTGTACTCATTCTGGACTTGCCTGACAAAATTAGTAAAGATGTCGAAGTTATCTGACTTGTGTTTCAGAAAGAACACCCACACAAAGCACGAGTAATCATCAACAATTACCAACGTATAATCCTTATCTACCAAACTTCTAATTTGTAGTGGACCAAACAAGTCCATATGCAGTAGATGAAGACATCTATTAGAATCCTTGCCAATAACGCTTTTAAAAGTATCCCTTGTTTGCCTGCATTTTACACATGCATGACACGATCTATCTTTGACGTACTTTACATTTGGGGCATCACGTACTAAGTTCATTGAAAATAATTTATTTATAGTTTTGGAATTAATATGTGCTAATCTCTTGTGTCATTGGTCACCAAGAGACGCACTATCTTTTGCTAAAAACCACACTGGTGTCGAAGAATCTATACAAATGAAATTCAAACAGAAAATGTTTCTGCTTCGAGTGCCGGATAGAATAGTTTCCATATTATCAACAGATTTTATCAAGCACTTGTCAGCGTGAAACTCAACTATGTATCCTTTATCGCAGAGTTGTCTTATGCTTATAAGGTTATGTTCCAAACCTTCAATGTAAGCCACATTTGAGAAGGATACATTACCGTTAGTAATCATACCATAGCCTCTAGTAATTCCACGGTCTGAACCTCCAAAGATGACCTTCGGTCCGTTCACAACTGGCGTAAAATTCTGAATAAGGCTTCTTGTCCCCGTCATATGCCGAGAGCATCAACTGTCCAAATACCAGATTGGCGTTTTGTTGGCCTATGGACATTCCTGCAATCACAATTAGTTAGCCTTAGGAACCCAAATACGTTTGGGTCCTTGGTCTCGGGTTAGAACACTCCCCCTACGAATATTAACATTAGGAGTTGTCTTCCTCATATTGCAAACATGTGGGGTTGCAGCATTTCTAGGATTAAACAAACAATCAATGGCAAAGTTGTCACAACCCGCATTTTCTCAATGGTAAAAATCGTATCAGAGCAAGAGAAAACACGCGTCGTGATGCCACGTCGTGCAGGCGATAACTGCACACGCTCAGGCAAAACTCCAGACGTTAGATTTTAAGGAAAATTGTTAATTAAGTATGAAAGAAAATCAGTTTTGTTGAATGGCCGTATCCCTCGGCCCGGTGGATCAGCTAGTCCACTGTTAAAACTATATTTATACGCAGCAGAAAATACTTTGGTTCAATTAAATTGACGCCCTAAATGAGCATAAGTGTCCCCGGGGGACGACTTATGCATGCACGACCCTAAGGTGAATATAGTAGGTATAAAAGGTAGTGTTTTACGCTGAGGAAAAATAGTTTCTTTGATTTAGAAAGATGTTATGCATGGGGTACATATAATAATGCTTTTAGGTTTTAAAATATCTAACATGCAACCTAGCATAAATCTTTCCCAGAAACAAGTAACCAACCACAAATAGGCAAAAACAGCAGTTTAAATTCATATTCAGCATCACAAGAAGCCAGCAGTGGGCGCCAACAACCTGACACGAACCCACTGGCGAGTATGCATGTCTATACAGAAGAGTAAAGAACTACCTCACAACAAACGGGGATCAGCAATCTCAGCTACCCTAGAGGCCACCAACAAGCCCCTCCAAAAGAACTAGCCGCTGAAATGGCTACGACCTGGACCTGAGGCATTCAAGAAAAGAACACCTCAGCAAGGAAACAATCAAAAGGTAATTAGAGCAATGGATTAATTAGCAAATAAAAAGAAGGGTTTACCAACCCGGCAGCAAACCGCAATAAGCAAAAGAAAAGGGGATGACAGTAAGAAAAGAATGTTGTCAAAAACACCGCAGAGCACACCAAGTGCGAGCAATAAAACCAATATACCTTACCAAGAGAGCCTGCAATAGCATCAAGACATATACATATGCCAAAAGAAAGGAAGCATAAACAGGAAAGAGACTAACAGTCCTAACACGTGGGTAAGTGGTAGTGGTCAAAACATGGGTCTGAATGCATAACCAGAATCAGACCCAAAAAGGGCTAAGGTGTCAAACAGTGGCAGCCTTAGGGTCCCACACACACCAACTCAAACCGGGGCAAAAGGCGGTGGCCACAGCTCTCCACATAAAACCACCCCTCTAGAGGCCACCAAAACTCCACCACCTGCCACGACCCAAGAGTCGGCATGCAGAAATTAGCCGAACACCCAATGCCCCCCCCTCCTAGGGAAAAGTCCCACTAACAATCCTAAGAAACACACGAACCCAAGGCAAAACATTGGGTTCAACCGACGCGGCCTTGCATGCCTAACCAAAACCAACCCCGAGTCTCCCTGACCCCAAAACAAGGGAAGCACCTAGTGTTGACACGATGTGTCGACACCACGACAAGCTGGTGTCGACACAAGGTGTCGACACTACCGCTGCTGGTGTCGGCACCAAGTGTCGACACCTCTGCTGCCGGTGTTGACACAAGGTGTCGACACTGCCGCTGCGGGTGTTGACACCAAGTGTCGACACCACTGCGTCCGGTGTTGACACAAGGTGTCGACACTGCCGCTGCGGGTGTCGACACCAATTGTCGCAACCACTACGGCCGGTGTCGGCACAAGGTGTCGACACTGCCGCTGCGGGTGTCGACACCAAGTGTCGACACCACTGCGGACGGTGTCGACACAAGGTGTCGACACTGCCGCTGCGGGTGTCGACACCAAGCGTCGACACTACTACGGCCGTTGTCGACACAAGGTGTCGACACTGCCGCTGCGGGTGTCGAAACCAAGTGTTGACACCCCGACTGGCCGGTGTCGACACCAAGGTGTCGACACCCCGACTGGCCGGTGTCGACACCAAGTGTCGACACCCCGACTAGCCGATGTCGACACCAAGTGTCGACACCCCGACTGGCCGGTGTCGACACCAAGGTGTTGATACCCTGACAGGCTGGTGTCAACACCACGGTGTTGACACCCTCACAGGCTGGTGTCGACACCACGGTGTCAACACCCTCACAGGATGGTGTCGACACCAAGCTGTCGACACCCTCACAGGCTGGTGTCGACACCACGGTGTCGACACCCTGACAGGCTGGTGTCGACACCTCGGTGTCGACACCCTGACTGGCTTCAGGCGCCAGATCCAGCACATAACTAGAAACGAGAACGAGGATTCTCTCTCTCTAGAGTACAACATCCATCGACAATGGCAGCTACTCGACCTAAACTGAACCAAAAGTGTCCCTAATAGACACAATCCCTCGGAAAACTGAGATTTAACTGGAACTTTCTACACTAACCATAGTATGATCGGGAACAAACCCTAGCTTACACCTAAGATCTAAACAAGAAAGAGATAAAAATTAGCTCAAAAGAAAGACAAAGATCAGCTTTCGCAAGGATGAGGGGACATCACTTGCCTCAATACCAGGAACTCGGTCGGTGGCCTCCCCCGCTCACGGATCTGGCCGCAGAGCAGCAAGCTGAGGAGCAGAAAGAAAGCAGATCCCGGCGAGGGCAGTCTAGATCCACTCTCAAAATGGAAATCCGACCGCTAAATCTCCAGGAATCGGCGTCCGAAGGCTAGGGTAGGCCGGCGGTGCTCTTCCTCTCGTACAGGCGACGACTTCTTCCAAGCAGAGAAACAGGAAAAGAACAAAACCTAATTCTTACCCAAGACTATATACATATATATCAGTTTTAATAATAAACAATCAACATATCAATAATTATTTACACTCAATATCAAAACAACACAAAACCTGAAACTTCTCGGAAAAAGACGAAATTCACGCCGCAGCTAAAAACCCACACTACGAACACAACTGCGAAGTCGAAATTAGCATTCGACGAATGAAACCCGGGATAACACTTCCTGAAGCCAAAACACAAGCATTCCCTAAGAGGCCCAACCGAGTCATCAAACAGACTCCGGCTAGCTGGGGAATCTTGCTAACAGGCTACAAACAGGCTACACAGGGAACCCTAAGAGCTAAAACCACGCTCTACAATGACACAAAGCCGGAAAATACGCCATCGTAACGCCAGCCAAAGATCAAACATAACACAGAAAAACCGGGGGCGTTACAGCCACTCCCCCTAAAAGAAAGTTTCGCCTCGAAACTTTACTCACAACACCCCTATAAAGAAGGAGAGAGAAAGAGCCAGGAAGGGGCTAAATAAATAATAAAATAGAACATAATAAGCACAAGATCAGGGAAACAGATGAGGGTGAGCCTCACTCATAGCCGACTCCAACTCCCAAGTCGCGCTTTCCACATCTTGATTCCTCCATAAAACTTTAACCATCAGAATATTCTTCTTCCGCAATGCCCGAACTTGAGAATCCAAAATGCGAACAGGCACCTCCACATAAGAAAGATTCGGCTCCAACTGAGGCACATAATCCAAAACCTGTCTGCCATTCATCACACATTTCCGCTGCTGACTGACGTGAAATACATCATGCACGCCAGGGAAATTTGCGGGCAAGGCCAGCCTGTAGGCTGATACCCCAATCCACTCAACAATCGGAAACGACCCCACGTATCTCGGGTCCAACTTCCTATTCTTGCCAAACCGCTTGACTCCAATCAACGGGGAGACCTTTAAAAACACTGAGTCCCCCACAGCAAATTCCAAGTCCGATCTATGCCGATTGGCGTTCTTCTCATACCTCTCATGGGCTATCCGAAGCTTTTCCCGAATAAGCTTCACAGCGGTTTCCATCTCCTCAAGCGCTTCTGGACCCAACAAAGGTCCCTCGCCTAGCTCAGCCCAAAACAAGGGAGTCCTACAACGCCTCCCATACAAAGCTTCAAAGGGAACCATTTGCAAGATTTCTTGATAACTGTTGTTGTATGCGAATTCCATAAGCCGCAAGCGCTCGTCCCACGCACCTCCGTGGTCCAGAATATAGCATCGGATCATATCTTCCACAATCTGGTTCACTCGCTCCGTCTGACGATTGGTCTGCGGATGATAAGCCGTGGAATATCTCAAATCTGTACCCAACCCTTCTTGAAGGCTCTTCCAAAAACGAGACGTGAACCTGGAGTCTCGATCTGATATGATTCTTACGGGTACTCCATGCAATCTAATAACCTCTTCCAAATACAGCTCGGCTATCTTCCTCATCGGATAATCGATCTTAAATGGTATAAAATGAGCGCTCTTCGTCAATCTGTCTACAATTACCCAAACTGAATCATGCCCCTTAGGAGATCTCGGTAAGCCGGTAATGAAATCCATCGAGATACTCTCCCACTTCCACCTCGGAATCTCCAAGGGAGTCAGCTTGCCACCAGGCCTCCCATGGTCGGCTTTCACACGCCTACAAGTGAAACACTCTGAAACAAATCTGGCTATGTCCTTCTTCATCCCGTACCACCAGGCAATCTGTTTTAAATCATGATACATCTTGGTAGACCCTGGATGGTAGGCAACACTAGATCCGTGGGTGTCTCTGCACACCATATCCCGGATATCTCCAACTGCGGGGATGCAAAACCTGCCACGGTACTTCAAGGTACCTGCAACATCTATAGAGAAATCTGGTAATGCACCCTTCTCAGCTCGAAGATACAAATGCAGAAGATCGGGATCGTCCTTCTGATGCAGTCTCGTAAGCGTAATCCACGAAGGTTCTACTACTGCTATTCTACTCTGCGAATCACAGCTTCCCACAGAAATGTCCATCAACAGAAACTCTTCCACTAGACGCTCGGCGGAAAGATCAAAAATCTTACCTGACTTCCGACTCAGGGCATCAGCCACCACATTTGCCTTGCCTGGATGATACTGAATTTCAACATCATAGTCGGCCACGTACTCCAACCACCGCCGTTGGCGCAGATTCAATTCTTTCTGAGTGAAGATATACTTCAGACTCTTATGATCCGTGAAAATCTTGCACTACGCGCCATATAGCAAATGCCTCCACAATTTCAACGCATAGATCACAGCTGCAAACTTCAGGTCATGCGTAGGGTAGTTCCTCTCGTGAGTCTTTAGCTGCCTCGACCCGTACACAATCACCTTTCCGCCCTGCATCAAAACGCAGCCCAGACCGACATGCGACGCATCCACATATATATCATACTCACTACCCTCCGTAGGCAAAGACAAAATTGGAGCCGAACATAGCCTTCTTTTTAGTTCCTCAAAAGCCTTCTCACACTTGTCATCCCATATAAAGGCTATATTCTTCTGCGTCAACTTGGTCAACGGCGCGGACAAGGTAGAGAAACCTTCTACAAATCTTATATAATAACCAGCCAAACCCAAGAAGCTTCTGATCTCTTTGGGGGTAACAGGTCTCGCCCATTCCATAACAGCAGCGATCTTTTTTGGGTCCACTGATATTCCCTCCTTATTAATCACGTGGCCTAGAAAAGAAACTTGAGGCAACCAAAATTCACATTTGCTCAGCTTGGCGTATAGCTTATGGTCTCTTAGAGTCGCCAAGACCAGCCGCAAATGTCGATCATGCTCCTCTGAATCCTTAGAATACACCAAACATCGTCTATAAAGACAATCACGAACTTATCTTGAAAATCCTTGAAATCTCTGTTCATCAAATCCATAAAAGCTGAGGGCATATTAGTCAAACCAAATGACATAACCAAAAACTCAAAATGCCCATGACGAGAGCGGAACGCCGTCCGCAGAATATCTGACTCCCGAATCCTCAACTGGTGATAGCCCGAACGAAGATCTATCTTGGAAAACACGGCACTACCACGCAGTTGGTCAAACAAATCGTCGATTCGCGGCAAAGGGTACCTGTTCTTAATAGTAACCTTGTTCAGCTCTCTATATTCGATGCATAACCTCATCGACCCATCCTTCTTTTTAACGAACGGCACTGGCGCACCCCAAGGCGAAGAACTCGGCCTTATAAAGCCTTTTTCCAACAACTCATCCAGCTGAATTCGCAACTCTTCCAGCTCTCGCGGGGCCATCCGGTACGGCGTCTTTACGATAGGACGCGTGCCTGGCTCCAAATCTATTGCAAACTCGACATCTCGATCGGGTGGGAGACCGGGAAGATCGTCTGGAAACACATCAGAAAAGTCACACACCACAGGAATCTCTTCCAAACGGGGCTCACTAACAATCGACCCTACCAGAGAAACCACACCGGCAAAACAGCTAGAAACAAGCAACTTCCGAGCACGCACTGCAGAAATGACTGGAGACTCCTGGAGGGAATACCCATAAACACTCCCTGGCTGACCGTTGTCTTTGACGAAGTCCAAGCGCTTACCCTTGCACTGGATCACAGCATCGTACCTTGACAACCAGTCCATGCCCAAAATAACGTCAAAGTCCTCCAGGTCAATCACCTTCAAATCTGCCTTGGCTAGAAAATCTCCCAACAAAATTGGACAATCGAGGATACCCAGGTCCGTAACCACAGAGTCACCGGAGGGGAACTTAACGCAGAAGGCACCACCAACACGATCTAGGCCCAAACTGAACCGCTCCACGAAGGCTCTAGCCACAAACTAGTGGGTAGCGCCGGAATCGAAGAGAACGCGCGCCCAGCGGTTCTTTACCTTAAATCGCCCTACGAATTGCACACGCATCTAAGGCAACAAGCGCTAAAACGAAAACTACAACCAAAAAGGGAACGTAACGAAACGACTGGGGAGGAGTCGAACCTGAGATAACCTGGGTCGAGGTCTACGCCTCGTCTGCCGAAAGCACATTCAGCTTTCCTTTTCCTTTATCCACTCGCTGAGGCGGTGGCAGAGCCTGGAGGGGAACTGGCTGCAGAATAGACTGGGTCTGAGGGCACCTTGTCTTGAGATGACCCTTCTGGCCGCACTAAAAACAGACCTTATCTTTTAACCAACAACGGGCAGCCTCATGCCCCTTCCTTCCACACAAGGCACACACCAAGTCTCCCCTGGAAGTACCCTGAATCGCATGCACCTGTTCCTTCTTCTGCGCTCCCAACCTTTTGAAACACTTCTCAAAGGGTTGGCCTGGCCGGCCACAAAAGCTACAAATCTCTTTGACCTTCTTTCTTGAGACAGCATCAGGTTCCTGAGGGCTCTTCCCTCCACCGGACTTCCGCTTATCCTTCCTTAACTGCTGGCCTCTATTCTTGGCATTCTCAATGGCCTCAACTCTCAAAGCAGCTTCAACCGCGCTGGCATAATTGACCGCTCCATAGGCATTCACTAACTGCTGAATGCCGCTTCTTAGTCCACCCAGAAATCGCTTAACTCGGTCTGCCTCAACACTCACCAGACCCGGAGCAAACCGACTCAACTTACTAAACTCAATCTCATACTCACTAACCGTGAGTTTCCTCTGCTTTAAATGAAGAAAGTCATTCATTAGCCGGTCCCGTTCGACTGAAGGCAGAAACTTACTTAACAACATCACCTTAAATGACTCCCAAGTGCAACCTGCCACTAAGCTCTCTTTCTCCCTCAGCCACCAATTCTTTGCCAAGCCCTTGAGCTGGTAAGCAGCGAGCATCACTCTCTGATCGTCCGTAATCCCTGAGTACGAGAACATCTCCTCAATGGTAATCAGCCAATCATCCAGAATCATGAAATCTGCCTGCCCATCATAGGTAGGGGGTCTCAGCCGCTGAAACTGGGATATGAACGCCATCTCCGGGAGAACCACAACCAAAGGCACGGGAGGAGCAGGAGGGGTAGGAACAGCTACCCCCTCAGCGGGGTTCTGAGCTCTCAGGGTCTGTCCTGCCACCACTGCTACAAGGGACTGAATCTGAGCCTGCATAGCCACTACCTGCCTCGATAACTCCTCATTACTCTGCCGCAGGCTTTCTACCAGCGCATCACTCTGCACTCCTGACGTCTCACCCTCGGATTGGGGGGTCGATCTCGTCGCAGGACGTCTCACCATCCTAAAATCGCACAAGCTTTAGACAAATTCTAGCCCATCAACTAGAACGAAACTACCCGGTACGGACAAACACACTTAAATATGAAATTCAACTGCAAAACTTGCTCTGTGAGTTGTTTTTACCATGATGATGTTATGTTTATCCTAAGATGGTTCACCACCATCATTCTGACTCATGTGCCTAAACCATGAATGCATGCATTTGTATTCTTTTTGACTCAAAACCATGTGTGTACATATGTCATCTTGCAAATCTTTAGCTAGGCACGTTGTGCTGATGAAATGTTATGCTATGCATGATGTGTTATGCATTCTAAAAAGGCCTTAGTGCATGCTATAGGCGGCGTACACATGAAAATGTTATGCATCCCATACTACATAACATTCCCATGTAACGAAAAAGAAAATGTGCTAGCCGCATTCATGTGGTGAGGTTATGCATCCCATACTACATAACCCTCACATGTTGCCTCCTATGGTGGATCCATATACAAACACATATTATGCTTCCCATACTACATAATATGTCCTGTATAATTCTTCATGCTCATGAGTGTAGTGTTCGTGCTTCGGCCAAGACGTGCTGATGACATATCGATGTGTGAATGGTATGATGCTAAACACTAATGAAGACAAGGGAAAGGTTGCCCAACCATTTGTCAAGCAACCTGACTCTGATACCAACTGTCACAACCCGCATTTTCTCAACGGTAAAAATCGTATCAGAGCAAGAGAAAACACGCGCCGTGATGCCAAGTCGTGCAGGGGATAACTGCACACGCTCAGGCAAAACTCCAGACGTTAGATTTTAAGGAAAATTGTTAATTAAGTATGAAAGAAAATCAGTTTTGTTGAATGGTCGTATCCCTCGGCCCGGTGGATCAGCTAGTCCACTGTTAAAACTATATTTATACGCAGCAGAAAATACTTTGGTTCAATTAAATTGATGCCCTAAATGAGCATAAGTGTCCCCGGGGGACGACTTATGCGTGCACGACCCTAAGGTGAATATAGTAGGTATAAAATGTAGTGTTTTATGCTGAGGAAAAATAGTGTCTTTGATTTAGAAACATGTTATGCATGGGGTACATATAATAATGCTTTTAGGTTTTAAAATATCTAACATGCAACCTAGCATAAATCTTTCCCAGAAGCAAGTAACCAACCACAAATAGGCAAAAACAGCAGTTTAAATTCATATTCAGCATCACAAGAAGCCACCAGTGGGTGCCAACAACCTGACACGAACCCACTGGCGAGTATGCATGTCTATACAGAAGAGTAAAGAACTACCTCACAACAAACGGGGATCAGCAATCTCAGCTACCCTAGAGGCCACCAACAAGCCCCTCCAAAAGAACTAGCCACTGAAATGGCTACGACCTGGACCTGAGGCATTCAAGAAAAGAACACCTCAGCAAGGAAACAATCAAAAGGTAAATAGAGCAATGGATTAATTAGCAAATAAAAAGAAGGGTTTACCAACCCGGCAGCAAACCGCAATAAGCAAAAGAAAAGGGGATGACAGTAAGAAAAGAATGCTGTCAAAAACACCGCAGAGCACCCCAAGTGCGAGCAATAAAACCAATATACCTTACCAAAAGAGCCTGCAACAGCATCAAGACATATACATATGCCAAAAGAAAGGAAGCATAAACAGGAAAGAGACTAACAGTCCTAACACGTGGGTAAGTTATAGTGGTCAAAACATGGGTCTGAATGCATAACCATAATCAGACCCAAAAAGGGCTAAGGGGTCAAACAGTGGCAGCCTTAGGGTCCCACACACACCAACCCAAACCGGGGAAAAAGGCGGTGGCCACAGCTCTCCACATAAAACCAGCCCTCCAGAGGCCACCAAAACTCCACCACCTGCCACGAACTAAGAGTCGGCATGCAGAAATTAGCCGAACACCCAATGCCCCCCCTCCTAGGGAAAAGTCCCACTAACAATCCTAAGAAACACACGAACCCAATGCAAAACATCGGGTCCAACCGACGCGGCCTTGCACGCCTAACCAAAACCAACCCCGAGTCTCCCTGACACCAAAACAAGGGTAGCACCCAGTGTCGACACGATGTGTAGACACCACGACAAGCCGGTGTCGACACAAGGTGTCGACACCACCGCTGCTGGTGTTGACACCAAGTGTCGACACCTCTGCGGCCGGTGTCGACACAAGGTGTCGATACTGCTGCTGCGGGTGTCGACACCAAGTGTCGACACCACTGCGGCCGGTGTCGACACAAGGTGTCGGCACTGCCGCTGCGGGTGTCGACAAGAAGTGTCGACACCACTGTGGCCGGTGTCGACACAGCTGCTGCGGGTGTCGACACCAAGTGTCGACACCACTGCGGCCGGTGTCGACACTGCCGCTGCGGGTGTCGACACCAAGTGTCGACACCCCGACTGGCCGGTGTCGACACCAACGTGTCGACACCCCGACTGGCCGGTGTCGACACCAAGTGTCGACACCCCGACTGGCCGGTGTCGACACC
The DNA here is from genome assembly GCA_039583875.1 of Platanthera guangdongensis. Taxonomy (NCBI): domain Eukaryota; kingdom Viridiplantae; phylum Streptophyta; class Magnoliopsida; order Asparagales; family Orchidaceae; genus Platanthera; species Platanthera guangdongensis. Next base: position 127,655,586 of record CM077157.1, read on the forward strand.
AAGTGTCGACACCCCGACTGGCCGGTGTCGACACCAAGTGTCGACACCCCGACTGGCCGGTGTCGACACCAAGGTGTCGACACCCTGACAGGCTGGTGTCGACACCACGGTGTCGACACCCTGACAGGCTGGTGTCGACACCACGGTGTCGACACCCTCACAGGCTGGTGTCGACACCACGGTGTCGACACCCTCACAGGCTGGTGTCGACACCACGGTGTCGACACCCTCACAGGCTGTTGTCGACACCAAGGTGTCGACACCCTCACAGGCTGGTGTCGACACCATGGTGTCGACACCCTGACAGGCTGGTGACGACACCCTGACTGGCTTCAGGCGCTAGATCCAGCACACAACCAGAAACGAGAACGAGGATTCTCTCTCTCTTTAGAGTACAACAACCATCGGCAATGGCAGCTACTCGACCTAAACCGAACCAAAACTGTCCCTAATAGACACAATCCCTCGGAAAACTGAGATTTAACTGGAACTTTCTACACTAACCACAGTATGATCGGGAACAAACCCTAGCTTACACCTAAGATCTAAACAAGAAAGAGATAAAAATTTGCTCAAAAGAAAGACAAAGATCAGCTTTGGCAAGGATGAGGGGACATCACTTTCCTCAATACCAGGAACTCGGTCGGCGGCCTCCCCCGCTCACGGATCTGGCCGCAGAGCAGCAAGCTGAGGAGCAGAAAGAAAGCAGATCCCGGCGAGGGCAGTCCAGATCCACTCTCGAAATCGAAATCCAACCGCTAAATCTCCAGGAATCGGCGTCCGAAGGCTAGGGTAGGCCGGCGGTGCTTTTCCTCTCGTACAGGCGACGGCTTCTTCCAAGCAGAGAAACAGGAAAAGAACAAAAGGAACCCAGCCCTAATTCTGACATAAGACTATGTACATATATATATCAGTTTTAATAATAAACAATCAACATATCAATAATTATTTACACTCAATATCAAAACAACACAAAACCCGAAACTTCTCGGAAAAAGACGAAATTCACGCCGCAGCTAAAAACCCACGCTACGAACACAAGTGCGAAGTCGAAATTAGCATTCGACGAACTAAACCCGGGATAACACTTCCCGAAGCCAAAACACAAGCATTCCCTAAGAGGCCAAGCCGAGTCATCAAACAGACTCCGGGTAGCTGGGGAATCTTGCTAACAGGCTACAAACATGCTACACAGGGAACCCTAAGAGCTAAAACCACGCTCTACAACGACACAAAGCCGGAAAATACGCCATCGTAATGCCAGCCAAAGATCAAACATAACACAGAAAAACCGGGGGCGTTACAAAAGTGACCAATTCTGCCACAACACCAACAGTCAAATCTGTTGTATCTTCGCCATAAGTTCTCCTGCTTGACCTTTTGGAATTGTGGTCTAGCAGGGACAGCATTCTTGGAGTAAGATGCCTCATGATGATGACAATCACTTGGATTCTTTTCCTTCACTGGCTTTTCTACCACAGGCTTTTCCTTTGGTGCCTTCTTAAAGTTATGGTCATGATTGAAAGGGCCATAGCTCTGAAGAATGATTTCTTCATAAGGTTCCTTAAAGACACTTTCGCGAAAGTTTCTGGGTCGAGTCCATCCTTGATAATGACACTTTGGTTCTACATAGGTAGGCCTAGCAAAGTGCCCGTAGGATGAGTCAAAATCAAACTCATTTGAAGGAAATATAACCTTCTTGAATGTGGTCTGATCTTGAGGGGCTTTCCCCTTCTCTTTGCCTAAGACCTTTTTGGCGGCCTTATTCTTTCATTGAGCCTTATTTCTCCTAGTGGATTTACTAGGAGCTTCTACATGGCCTAATTCGGCACCCCTGGCCTTAGCTGAGAATTCAGCAACGAATGGAAGAACTGTCTTGGGCTTCGAGAAACTTTCAACAAGTTTCTTTTCAGCAGCAAGTTGAGATTCCAGTTCCTTGATGATTTTTTCTTTGAGGTCAAGGTGCTCAAGAGCCTTGTTATATTCTTCAATAACATTACTGAAGTTTTCTTTGAGCGAGTTAGTATTTGCGACTTTCTCTCTCAAGATGCTCTCTTCAGCTTTGAGAGACTTTATCTCTTTAGCCTGAGTTTTCACGACTCGGCGACATTTGTCATAAGCCATGATTAACTCCTTATATTGGGTTATGAGTTCTGACTCATCGTCAGAAGAGCTATCCTCACAGTCATGTTTAGAAACTTCAGAATCAGAGAGAGGAGTGTGAGAGTTTACCTTCCCAGTGAACTGGGGCTCTTGTTCATCATCAGTTTGAGCCATGAGTCCAAAATTGGCTTCTTCTTCACTCGACTCAGCTGAGTCAGAGTCACTAAGAGTTTTGCCCTTTTTGGACATCAAGCTCTTCTCTGTCCTCTTCTTGTTGTGCGGGGACTTCTTTTCCTCTCTTCTACCACACTCCTTCTTGTGAGGGCAGTCAACGATGTCGTGTCCTGGCTTATTACAACAATAACAAACAATGTCAGTCGAAATATGTTTGTTCTGTTTAGAATTATACCTGTCATGGCTGCTTGAGCTTTTTCTTTGCTGATCACCAACGCATCGTGATCTTCTATAAGAGGCATCCTTTCCTTTCCTTTCCATTGCTTCTTCTTGTTCAAGAATTTCTTGAACTGCCGAGAGAGTAGTGAGAACTCTCCTTCTGATAGTTCAGAGCCTGAGGTGCTTGGCTCTGAGGTTTCTTCTTCTCTAACTTCTGGTGCTGGAGTAGGAGGAACAGCCTTGGACTTCTTAGAGGTGTCTGCCTTTAAAGCAACGGACTTCTTTTTGAATGCCGGCCTGTTTTTCTCTTCTTCAGCCTTCCTGGTGTTGAGTTGGAGCTCATAGGACATCTGCTTCCCGAAGAGATTCTGAGGATCTATCTCGGATAGTTTTCCAAACTCCCTTATAGCACAGACCTTGTTATCTCATTCCTTAGTCAAGGATCTCAGGAACTTATCATTCAATTCTCCATTAGTGAATACTCTGTCATAGACCCTTAGCCCATTCACTATCTTGAAGAAATTCTCAAAGGCGTCAGCAATGGTTTCTTTGTTTCCTTGTCGGAAAGCCTCATACTTCTGATTTAGAATGGATCTTCTATCATACCTTACTTCTTCTGTGCCTTCCATCATGGTAACTAATGACTGCCACATCTCCTTTGTAGACTGGCAGTGAATCAGACTTTGCAACATTGAATCATCGAATGCACTTGCTATGATATTTTTTTCTTTTTTGTCCAAAGAGACAAGTGCAATCTCATCCTTATCTAGATCCATAAGTTTCTTGGGGACTTTCTTAGTTGGATCTATAGTGGAGACGGTCATGGGAATATAAGGATCTTCTTCAACTATCATGAAGATCCTTGGATCCACAGCTTCAATGAAGAACTTGATTCTCTCGTTCCACATGGGGAAATTATTTTTCTTGCACAAAGGAAGCTTGGCAAAATCTTTAGCCTTGTCCATTTTGGTAGATCTCAAATGATAACTATTTAAGGATCTGATCAAGGTGTTAACCTTTTAACGATTAACTACCCTCTGATACCAATTGAAAGATAATAGTTGCCAACCTAAATCACCTAGAGGGGGGTGAATAGGTGAGTTGTGCGTCTTTTTACGAAATAAAAAAAAAATCTCCACCAAAGCACATATCTATCTACCAAACAAGCAAACACAGACGAGGCAAGATTTATATTGGTTCCCCAACCTTGGGTACATCCACTTTCCCTCACCGATCTAGCAATACACTAGATTCGGCTACTCCACTATCTCGAATTGGAAATCAATCCTACCCTCGGAACAATGTTCCTACAAACTCGATCCACAAAACGGATCTACACTCGGAAGGCAAACCTTCCTACAATCTCGGAGTTGAAAACTCCTACACTCGGAGAACACTTCTCCTACAATAATGAAATAAAGTTGTACAAAAATACAAACAGTAAATTCTCTTGTTCAGATCTGCAACAGTAAATCAGAAATTCCTTCTTCTACGCGTGCGACTTTATCAGAATATTGAAGAAGAATCTCAGCAATATCAGATCTGGAACTTCTCGACTTTACACGATCGAATGAGAAGATGAAGCATTGAGCATAGAACTCGATCTGTAGAGTCTTCTTGATCTGAATGCTCAAAAAGGCGAAAACCTAGCCAGTCGAAAATTTGAGATGGAGGCGACGGCGAGTTTCATTCTTGGAGAGAGAAAGAGGAGACAGAATTCTTTTTGAGAGTACGGCTGCAAAATCTCTTAGAATAATCTTTGAACAATTAGATTAGGGTTTGTCGGTTTAACAAGACCTTCTATAGGAGAGGAGAAGATTAGACTTAAATTAGTCATTATGAGAAAGACACGTGGACCAATCACATCAACATTTAAGATTATGACCGTTAAGTCTGGACTTAAAGAATTTCTGAAAAGTCAAAGTAAATTACTTGAGTCAAGCAGAACTACTCGAGTATATGCAGCACTACTCGAGTAGGTAGAAGATGACTACTCGAGTACATGAGAAAAATTACTCAAGAGAGTATGGGATGATTACTCGAGTATATGGAGTCAACTACTCGAGTAAATAAGAATGAGAAAGACTCAGCTACTCGAGTAACAAAAATGACTTACTCAAGTACTTAAGTACTTACACGAGAGGTGGAGTAAATTACTCGAGTACAAGATATACTACTCGAGTATATAAGAATGAACTACTCGAGTATATAAGAGACTACTCGAGACAAACACTTGGAAAATTTCTGAAACAGGAAAACTGAACTACTCGAGTATGTAAGATAATATACTCGAGACATAAGGAATTACTCGAGTATATAAGATGAATTACTCGAGACAATTAGAACTACTCGAGTATATAACATAAACTACTCGAGTAATTCAATTAGAGAAATTTTCTGGAGGGGGAATCTGGATTACACGAGTAAAATCATTTGACTACTCGAGTAGTAGATGAACTACTCGAGTATATGATTTAGACTACTCGAGTAAGTAGGAACTACATGAGAGTCAAAATTCAATTAACTCGAGACAGAAGATAGAACTACTCGAGTACTCTGTTGATGCACGAAAACGCAATGGGGGTCGAGCAACACCAGCTAGCGGTTCGAGCACAAGGGAAAAGAAGGGAAAGGAGGGACTGCGAGTAGCAATCTACTAAGCGGACGAGACGAGGAAGAACAGTAGGGCCGTGAGCCACGACAACAACAGACTTCGCCCGTCACGGCCTGAAATCCTCTCTTGCGACGAGCTTTTCCTTGATTGAAGAAAGGTTTGGTTACAAGTGAATGAAAAAAATTAAGACAAGAGCAGAGCAAGGTGGAGTCCGCAAAGCACTAGATTCGAGTCCGCAGCCTTTAAAAAGTAGGCTTCTAGGCACGAGTCAGTGTGCCTTGGGTGCACCACCTCCCCCTTATTTATAGGATGGGGTGCCTGCCCAAACGGGCAGGGCTAAAATAACCGACTGCCCGGGGTACAGGAGAACCGGGCAGCGGTGACGGGAAGCAAAAAGAAAGAACACGCCAGTCCGCGCAGAAGGGCGGACTGGGCTCGCGGGCTGGAGCTTCCATCAGCTGCTACTAGGCGCAATCCTGCTGGAGGACGGCAGCCTGGGCGGAAGGGACACTGCGTCTGCCGACATAGAGAATCCAGAGGTCCGAAGGCATGGCGGACTGGCGAACAGAGAGTTGAGTCCGCCACTGGGGGATCATCCTTGGTGGCCGATTGTTGCCACTTTGCCGGATTGGGCGGATGACCTAATTGAGTCCGCGGTTAGTGAAGTGGAGGTCTTGGAATCTTGCAGGTGTTGCGGACTGAGGGGTTAACATAATCCCCTCACATTTTTAAGTTTCTGGAAAACTTCGAAAATGTTTTCTTAACTGCCGAGTCCGCAAGCCTCATTAATGCCGCCAGTGCTATAAATATCGCTGGAGGGCCTGGAACTGTTAGAAATTCCGATCGACACGGGGCACTATTCACCACTTGCGGTCTCCACTTTGCAGTCCGGCATGGCAAGGCTCGGCGCTTTCTTCACTAGCCTCACTACAAAAAGTGAGAAGCTAATAACACCCATGAAAACTAAGAAAATAATAAAGAGAATGACGAGAGGGGAGCCTGTCCGCTCCACTGGAGAGAGCTCCCATGGCCAGAAGCCTGCTGAGAAGGCAGCTCGCCTTGCTGAGATATCTGTGCGCGAGATGGATGCCGCAGATCCTGACGCTGAACAGCCACAGGGAAGTGAGAAGTTACTAACTCTTTTGGACACCGCCCCTTCCCAGAAAACCACGAACTCGGCGGACACCATTGGTGAAAACACTGGGACCGAAGTAGGATCCCCCAACGCTCAGGAGCCCATCGTTATCCTTGACGAAGATAGGCAGACTGCGGGAGAGGAAGTTGGGAAAGACGTGCCTTCCAAGGCATTGATCGCTGTGATCCCTGAGACTGTCCGTGAGAGCCAGCCCGATTTAGGAAAGGCTGCTGCGGACTCTGCCGAGAAGAGAGCTTCTAAAAAGAAGAGGAAGAGGGACGGGTCGACCGTGGCCAAGCGGGTTGAGAAGAAATTGCGCGTAATGAAGGAGAAGAATATCTCCAAGCAGACCGGAGATGCAGACTTACAGCACAGACCGCGTGAGAAGGAAGTTCCCGACAACGACTTGATTACACCGGAGGCCCAAATCCAGGGAGACAACTCCCTCTCCACGGTCAGTTTATCCACAGATGAGATAATAGATTCGATTGACATTGATCAACTTGATCTAATCAACGAATCCTTGCTGGTTGTACTGCAGCAATCTGAGGTGGAAGTCATAAGGGATATGGGCGGCGAACTCCCCTCTTTATCTGCTGCTGAGGAACAAGAGAGGGAGAGACTGAAGGAGAAGATAGAGGAGAAGAAGAAACAGATCGCTGCTCATGTAGCTATGGTGGAGGCGGCCTCGAAGCAGGTCGCGGCAGACAAGAATGCTGAGGATCTGCGGTCGGCCGCAGAGCTATTGCGGACAGGTAATCTTCAAACGACGCCTAAGTATTTTAAGCGTCAGTGGCTTTACAGGTCGCCGCCGCGGAAGTCGAGACCAATCAAGGTCATCATCAAAACTAACGACATCGTGGTTTCGAAAAGTTCTGCTGCTGAGAAAAGAGCTAAAGTTCACCACGAATGGAAGAAGAGGTTAAGCGCCTTCGACCCGGAGAGGGCAAGGCGGCCTATCATCTTCGATAGTCGGCAACTCGCTGCTGCTATGTCCAAATGTGATCTTTTATTCTTTCTTTGAGTCCGTCGCGGACTGTCTTTGAATGTGGAGTTGACTTTCTTTGTTGCAGGTAGAAAGTCCCCACCAGGCACTGTCGAGAGTGGGGAGATTGTGGTAACGCCGAGTAATGATGTCGATGCGGTCTCGCATGAGGAATCCGCAAGAGATGAGCAGCCCCTCCTGAACGATATCAGAGAGTTAGAAAGGAAATTTCAAGCTGAAATCCAGAATATTAAAGAAGAGTTAAAGAAGGCGGAGGAGCGCAAGAAAGCATCCGCGGAGCGCGAGAAAGCCCTAAAGGACCAGATCGCCAGCATCTCGAGGGCGCTGGAGAGGTCCGATAGGGAGAATAAAAGGCTCGCGGATGATGTCCGCTTCTATAAGGGCAAGCACTTGGCGTCGGCGCGTGAAGAAAAGGGGAAGCGGGCTGCTGAGGTCGCTGAGCAGAGGTCGCGATTGCCAGATCGCGCTGCTCCGGAGGTCGCAGCACCGACATGCGGTCAACAGGCCGCGGACGAGGAGCCGAGGCCAGCAGTGGAGCCAATGGTGACCCTTAGCCGGGTAGACCGGGAGGCTACCCACATGCACCGGACTATTAACGCCATTCATCATCACATCTGCCGCCTGTATAGCGAGATTATTCAAATTAGCGACCAAGCTGCGCACTTGTGCAGAGATCGGACGGAAAGACAAACGCGATCTGAAGCTAAAGACCGCTGAGTCCGCGCGATCGTGAACTTATCTTAATTTGATTGATTGTATAATTATGTGTGTGTTTTTTTATGTTTTTTAAACAATGCTCCGCTGTGGATTGCAATGAACTGTGCTGCGATCTATGCGGACTGAGTAATATATCCGCCCATTCTGTTGCTTATTTTTGCCGTGATCTGTGGCGAACTGTGCGCACTAATGTTGTGTCCGCTTCACCTTATTTAACTTCTGCAGATTGGAAATGTTGCAAACTAAGCAGACTGGAACTGTGTCTGCCTCTCATAGTTTAACTTGTCTACAGGAGGGAAGTATCGCGAACTGGGCGGACTGAAACTGTGTCCGCCTTAATTTGTGCTTTGAACTTTGCTTTGCTTGTGAACTTCTGTTTGTATACGCGTTATCTTTAACTTTTGCTGTGAAAAATTGAAATTTGCGGACTATGCGGATTGAAAATGCGAGCTGTGCGGCCGGGCCAAAAAGTTGTCAGACCCTATAACTATAAATATAGCCCCGCCGCTTCTTCTTTGCAGGAAAACTGTTGGAGCTGAAGACCCTGCGGCCTGCCAAAATGGTATCCGCCAGGACTGATGTTGCAGTCGCTTTCCACGCTGCCGACCACCGAAAGTGTTCTTTAACTGAGGCCGATCTTGTGGCCTTTGTTGAGAAAAAGATGGCGAACTCAAACCTTCTTGTCAGCCTTCCAGCACATGAAGAAAGACTGAATTTTTCAATTGCGACTCAGATCGCTATTCCAATAGATCATTTTGACAGCGGATTCAAGTTTCCTCTATTATGGGAACTCGCTGAAATCTTCAAGCACTATGGAATGGTGCCGGGCCAGCTCGCGCCCAACACTCTTGCTGCTATTTGCAACTTCATCTCCTACTTGTGGTCTGAGAAGATCGCTTTATCCATGAACGTCTTCCGCAAGATGTTCTCCGTCCGCTCGATAACTGCATCTGGAGGCCGCCCCTACAAGGGGGTGATTTATTTTTACTGCAGAGAGATGAAGGTTTTGGGCCTTCGAAACAAGATCCACAATTGGACCTCCAGGTTCTTCATCTTTGAAGGTGACCTAGGGTTCGCGCACACCTATCCGCAAGTGCCCGCAGACTTTGCCTTCAATAGTGTGACGCTGGATGCGGTGGAGTCCGCCATCGTCGAATTCCTTGTTGATGCCAGGCTCGACATTGAGCATTACATTCCGCTACTGGCAAGCTTGGCGGACGTTTCGCCCGAAGAAAGTAAGCTTTTTGCTAACTCAAGTTTTATATCCGCAGCGACCTTAGTGTTTACTTTTCTGTTTTTGCAGCGACCTTGGCGGTGCCCACCAATTTGCCGCAGACGCCAAGTGGGTTTACTCCTACACAAAGAGAGGAGAAACAAGAAGTTGCAAGGAAGCGGAAAGAAGAAGGGGATCCCACGGCGGATTACTCTTCCACTGAAAGTTCTACAATTAGCGGCTTCGGAAACCGCCCGAAGGATCGTAGGGGAAACCCAATGATCCACTGGCATAACAAGAACACGCATGTCCGCTTGTACACCACGCTCCCTTCGTGGAAGAGTCCGAGAATAACTCGTCATTCCCATGTTGCGATTTCTGCCCTTTATGGAAAACGCAACTCGAGCGATCTAAAGAAGGTGGCCGCTGCCGATCTCCCTTTGCTAGCCTCCCAGGCTAGTGCGAACAGTGTGGTGACAACCCACTTTGTATCCTCCTTGGCCAGAGACCTGCTCAGGCAGAATGAGCAACTTCAACAAGATAATAAGGTGCTAAAGGAGAGAAATGCGCGGTTAGGGAAGAAAGTCGCTCAGCAAAAGGAAGAGCTTGGAGTGAGTTGAATTCGCAGCGGTCTCTATTTGCAGTCCGCCGCGAACTGATGTTTGCCCCTTTTGTTTTGCGCAGGTTGCCTACGACTTGGAAAATAATAGCTTCCAGGCCACCATGCTCCCCTTTGTGAAGGAAACCGTTGAGGTCACCATCGAGCGATTTGTCTGCGGCGGCTTTGCAAAGGAAGGACTGGATTGCGTTCCCTTCTTGGAGCTCTTCCCGGAGTTGGCACCGCAGGTCGCAGTAATGGAGCGGGATGCGAAGGGTAAAGATGTTATCATCAAGGAAGAGGAAGGCAAAGAAGAAGGAGAAGAAGAAGTAGAAGGCGGAGAGCAAGGCGAAGAACAAGGCGTCATTGTAACAGCGGACGACACTGGCTCAATCCAGCGAGGCGGAGAACAGTCCGCCGAGTCTAGCGCCTCTGCATCCTCCTTTGCTGACAGGAGCTCGCATAGCGAGTCTGCCTCAAGCACTGGATCAGATAGCAGTAGTGGAAGCGTATCAGAGGGCTATTCTCCGGAAGTTGATGTCGAAGGCCTAAGTCCACCACCTCCTGCCGAAAAGAAACAGAGGAATGCTGAAGATTAATGTATTTTTGCTTTTTTTTTATTTTGTAAATGGAGCGGACTCAAGATTGCAGTCCTCCGAATAGATAAAAAGATGTAAAAAATTTTTTGATCAAAAAGAAAGGATATTCTGGTATTTGTGTGCTTCCTGCAATGTTCTACATTTTCTGCGTTTAATGCAATTAAGTTCGATCTGATTTAGCAGTCCGCGTGATATGCAGATAGATCATACTGTATGAGCTTTTTGACTTGCTGATTAGGAAATTTTACTTATCAATACGGCCACTGCCTGCCGCAAGAATGAGAATATTTCGCGAAAATATTAGGCGGACTTTATCGGGTTCCAATAACAGTCCGTAATTCTCTTTATTAGTCTTTCAAACTTAATGATAATATATTGGAAGCCATTCGGTGGACTGGGCTGATATAAATTCATAGTTCGCGCACATGTTAATAGAAATGATCTATAGCTTGCGACCAGGTGGGCAAGTGCGGTAGGCTTTGCTTTCCTCACCAGGCCACAAGCTATAAAATCAACCCAAGGAAACCGGCGGACTGAGCGGATATAGGAAATTAGTCCGCACAAAATAGAAGAAATGACCTATAGCTTGCGACCAGGTGGGCATGTGCGCATGGCATTGCTTTCCTCACAAGACCAAAAGTTATAAAATGAACCCAAAGAAAAACCAGCGGACTGCACGGATAGAGGAAAACCAGTTCGCACTAAACAGGAAATGACCTATAGCTTGCAACCAGGTGGGTAGGTGCGCGTGGCATTGCTTTCCTCACCTGGCCACAAGCTATAAAATCAACCCAAGGAAACCGGTGGACTGCGCGGATAGAGGAAAACCAGTCCGCACTAAACAGGAAAAATGACCTATAGCTTGCGACTAGGTGGGCAGGTGCACGTTGCATTGCTTTCCTCACCGGGCCACAAGCTATAAAATCAACCCAAGGAAACCGGCGGACTGAGCGGATAAAGAAAACCCGTCCGCACTAAACAGAAGAAATGACCTATAGCTTGCGACCAGGTGGGCAGGTGTGCGTGGCATTGCTTTCCTCACCGGGCCACAAGCTATAAAATCAACCCAAAGAAAACTGGCGGACTGTGCGGATAAAGAAAACCAGTTCGCGCTAGGAAGATTCCCTGTGAAGAGCAAGATGCACACTTGACGGAACAGTCCCCTGCCCTCTTGTCTGGCGTACAGTCTAAGCTGTGGGTCTCCTGCAGGCACTGCTTGAGGGTACCATAGAGTGTTCGAGGGTTACAAGCTAAGATGATCGGTTGGCAGGTGCGTTAGGCATTGCTTTCCACATACGATCATCAAAGTTGTAACGATATCCCTAATGCGGCATGGTAGAGCTTTACTCCCACCCTGTCCCTACATAATGCAGAGGTGGGGTCAGGTACTAGCCGGGATCCAAAGTCCAGAATCCTACCGCACTAGAGGCTGCAAGCTCCCACTACACGGTGCGAAATCTCCTCGCAACACGTGGTCTTCGTGGTGTTACGCTAATGACAACAGCTCTAGGGGATGTTTTGCTGAACTCGGTGATGTCTCCTGGTATCAGGGAACCGTTATTGATCTTTGGGAGAAAAAGAGAGAGGACACTAGGAAAACGTGTCAGTATGAATCCTTTGATTAATAAAATGCATTTGCAAAGCAAGCATAAGAAAGAAAAGTGAGTTCAAGGGCGGAACCGTTTTTGGAATCTTTCTTGGCATGCCATCTGTTATGCTTAAATAGACAAAACACTTGAAGAAGTGTTAGCAAGCAGTTTCTATTCATAATGATTCTTGAAGAGGATACACAAAACAAAAAAGAGGAGGTTCATGAATAGAACCGTTTGAGATCATCCCCGCTCCATGTATGTGGCATATCCTCTCCTTCATACATTTGCAAGCGGTAAGCGCCGTTCTTTAACGTTTCTTTGACAATGAAAGGTTCGACCCAGTTCGGATTAAGTTTTCCAACTGAACCAGCTCTTGCAGCAGCGTCAACTTTCTTAAGAACTAGATCTCCCACTCGAAAGTGTTTGATCCTTACATTCTGATCAAAATAACAGGCCATCCTTCTTTTGAACTCCTCCTGCCTTATGGCTGCTTGGTCTCTGATTGCCTCGATGTGTTCTGGGATGAATCTCATCTCTTCATTATTCAACTCAAGCCAGTCCTCAATGCCTTGTCTTGCAAGAAGAACTCTAGGTGACGGGACTTCAAACTCAACCAGAATGAGTGCCTCTGAGGCATGAGAAAGTTTGAACGGAGTCTCGCCAGTTGCGGATGAAGGTGTCATCCTAATGGACAAGAGGACTGATGGAAGCTGATCAGCCCAGCTGCCCTTGAGATTCTGCACTTTCTTCTTGAGCAAATTAAGGATCTACTTGTTGGCTGCTTCAACTTGGCCATTGCTCCTGGGATGATGAACTGATGCAAACCGCAGCTCTGTTCCGACCTGCTTGCAAAAATCTATCATCTCTGAGTTGTTGAATTGTGGCCAATTGTCAGTGATTATAGCCATAGGTATCCATGTCGGCAGACAATCTCCCCCCAAATGAAGTTTTTGATGACCTGAGTTATTGTCTTGGCCAATTCCTTGGCTTTAATCCACTTGCTGAAGTAGTCGATCATCACGATGATGAAACGCCGTTGTCCGCTTGCCATGGGAAAAGGACCAATGAGATCCATCCCCCAAACTGCAAAGGGCCAAGGAGTTGCAATCAATCTGAGTGACTGAGCTGCCTGGTGCTGAAGTGGAGCAAACTTCTGGCATTGAACACACTTTCTAGCTTAAGCCTCAGAGTCTCTCTTCATTATGGGCCGGAAATATCCCTGTCGCAGGATCCATCTTTCCAAGGTTCTTGCTCCCGAGTGACTTCCACATTCTCCTGAATGAACTTCTTGCAGAATAAGGGGAGCTTCTTCTTCTGAAACACACTGGGCCATGGTAGAGAGGAATGTTGTTCTGTAAAGGATTCCCGCCACTAAGTAGTAGCGAGCTGCTTTTATTCTGAACTTCTTCTTATCTTTGATTGAATGGTGAAAATCTCCTGTTGACAGATAGAGAATGAATGAGTCCATCCAGGAGGTACGTTGATCCACTTGCATCAATTCTCCTTCCTCCACTGTCGGGCAGAAGAGCTCGAAAGTTGTTCCTCCTGATGGCAGCCCATACTTAGCAAGAACATCTGCGTCCTCATTTTCGGTTCTAGAGATGTGCTCAATGGTAAAACTCTTGAACTTGCCGATCTCTATTTTCACAAGAGCTAAATACTTCTTCAAGTTCGCCTCTCTTATTTCAAAGTTTCCAAGGACTTGCGACGCCATCACCAGAGAATCAATTTTGATATGAACATGATCAATTCCGAGTTCCCTTACAAGTCTCAAGCCTGCTAGCAAAGCTTCATACTCGGCCTGGTTATTGGTCACTGGAAAGTAGAACTTGATGGCCTGCTCCAGTTTGACGCTGTTTGGGTTAATGAGAACCACTCTTGCTCCAGAAGAACTTCTGCCTGAGGCACCATCAACATAGATGGTCCAAGCCAAAGGTGACCTTTCTACTCGATCAGAACTGGACTCTGGCACGTCAATTAGGAAGTCTGCTAGAACTTGAGCTTTGATGGCTGTCTTGGGCACATAAGAGATTTCAAATTCACTAAACTTTATTGCCCATTTGGCTAATCTGCCAGAATGCTCCAGTTTCTCCAACACACTTTTCAAAGGTTGATCGGTAATGACTTGAATTGAGTGTGCTTGGAAATATGGACGGAGTCTACGAGCTGACATGACTAGTGCCAAGGCTAACTTCTCCAGAATCGGGTACCGTGTCTCGGCACTCTTCAGGATATGGCTAACATAGTAGATTGGGAACTGTTTCTTGCTTTCTTCCCGAAGAAGAACGGAGCTGACAGCCTCAGGGCCAACCCCTAAGTATAAGAAAAGCATCTCCCCCGGCTGGGGACTCTGAAGCAGAGGTGTTGAGGTCAGTTGCTTCTTCAACTGCTCAAAGTCTTGAGAACATTCTTCTGTCCACTCAAACTTGGATGCTCCTCAGAGAGTTTTAAAGAAAGGATCACTCCTATCTCCAACCCGAGAGAGAAATCTCGCAAGGCCTGCTAGCCTCCCCCCTAACTGCTGAACTTCCTTAGGTGAACGAGGGGTAGGCATATCAAGAATGGCTTTCACTTTATCCGGATTGGGGGAAATTCCTTATGGAGTAACGAGATGACCAAGGAACTTCCCCTTACTCGCCCCAAAGGTGCACTTCAATGGGTTGAGCTTCATTTTATATCTACGCAGAGTAGCGAACGTCTCTGCTAGATCTTGCAAGTGCAGCGAAAATGACTTACTTTTGATCAAGAGGTCGTCTACATACACTTCTAAGTTTCTCCCCTTCTGATGCTTAAACACACGATCCATCATGCATTGATAAGTTGCGCCAGCATTTTTAAGCCCAAAGGGCATCACAAGATAGCAGTATCAACCATCATTGGTAATAAACGATGTATGAGGAACGTCAGGTTTATGCATTCTTATCTGGTGATAACCAGAAAATGCATCTAAAAAACTCATGCAAGAGTACCCTACCGCGGAATCAACTAAAGAATTTATCTGAGGTAAGGGATAATAATCTTTGGGGCTTGCTTAATTAAGTTTGGTAAAATCTACACACATGCGCCATTTTCCTCCTGGTTTTTTTAACCATTACAACGTTAGATATCCAGGTTGGGTATTGAATTTCTCTAATAAAATTCGCCTTGAGGAGCTTCGCGACCTCCTCTCTTATTGGCTCAGCAAGTTTTGTTGCTATATCACTCTTCTTTTGTTGCACATGCTTGCATCTGGGATCAACATTCAGGTGGTGTCATGCAACATCTGTATCCAATCCCGGCATGTCTTCTGCTGACCAGGAAAAGACATCCAAGTTTCTCAACAGGCAGGAGATCAGCTCGGCCTTTTGATCTTCAGGCAACTCCGAGTTGATGGAGATCTTCCTCCCCTCCCCCCATCAATGGGGACTCCTTCCGTCACCTGGGCAGGTTCCAGGTGAGCTCCACTATCAGCAGCAGCTTCTGAATTTGGAGAGGCTTCCGCAGCTGCTGCTGGAGCAAGGGAAGGGCTGGCATCAACCATGTTGACAGTGCGGACATAACACTCCCTTACTCTCCTTGGGTCACTCCTGACCCGGCACATCCGTCCATCTGCGAAGAACTTGATTGCAAGGTGGTAAGTTGAAACCACCGCTTGATACTTGTTCAACAAAGGCCTGCCGAAGATGGCATGATAGCTACTGGGAGTGTCAAACACTATGAATTGCACTTGCTTGGTTGCCCCTCCAAGCATTACTAGCAAGATGACGCTACCCTCAACTTCCTTTCTCTCCCCTGAGAAGCCATAGAGTGGCCCTTCGGTGGAAAGCAGAGGCTTTCCAGTCTTCGGGGCCTCAAAAGTAGACTTGAACAGCAAGTTGACTGAGCTTCCAGTGTCAACTAGAATCCTATCCACTGTGAAATTCCCAATCACAGCCTTGATCACTACTGCATCATCAAACAGATTCCCTGTTTGGGGCAGATCAGCTAGGCCAAAGGTGACGATCTCACTTGGAGGAGCAACGGAAGATGAAGAGGTCACCTCTGCTCGAGTGACCCTTGAGATTTAAGATTTCCTAGTATACTCAGTTCCTGCTCCACCATGGATAAAGAAGAGGCGTCCCAGAACCCCTTCATCATCTGCGTCAAAGCACTCAACTGGGACGTTGATCGGCCCCAGACGGCCTTCGTCCTCAACTTCCACACATTCCTGATAAGTTTCATCCATTTCTTTGCCTTTGGAGGTGGATGGCTTTGAAGAAGAATCCTTCTTGGTCAAGTCAATCTTGCCCTCGGCAAGCAGCTTCTCTATCAGCATGTGAAGGGCCTTGTAATCCTCGGTCAAGTGGCCCATCTCTTTGTGGAACTGGCAGTAGTGCGCATTGTTCCTTGGCCTCCACACTCTCTGAGGCTCTTACTTCTTTTCTTCTGATCTCTTTTGCAAGATCTGGATGACTTCGTCAAGGTCCAGATCTGCAATTTCCTCCATGGGGGTAGTATCACATCAGCTTGGAGCTGGCAAAGCTGCTTGCTGGATGATAGGAAGTGCTTGCAATGGAATGGCGGGAGTGGTGGCCAACGACAGTCTCTGCTCCTGAAACTGTTGATGGCCAAGGAAAGGTTTCTTATGGCGGAAATTCCTGCCTCTTTGAGAAGGAGGCTGGAAGTCTGGGCGAGGGGGCTTGCTGTGAGAAGAAGAAGCGGAGGCATCCCTTCCTTCAGCCTTAGTTGTCAGGGATGAAACATAAGTAGGATTGGCATTCTCGCCTTCTATGAAGCGGTTCACCATGGCGATCAGCTCTTGGTAAGTCTCAAGTGCCTTGGTTGTTGCTTTAAACTTCAGGGGGCCTTCCCGGAGGCCATGGATCAAGGCAACCTTGTAGTAATCGGGGTTCACATTCCTTACCCCTTGGATCTCCTTTTGAAAGCGATCAACGAATCGAGCCACTGATTCGTTGTCCCTTTGTTTGATTTCAAAGAGAGCGGCTGGTCCATCCTTCCTCTTTTTTGAGGTAGCAAACCTCAGCAACAACTCGCTGCGAAGCTCAGCGAAAGAAGATATTGTGCCCATAGGCATCTCATAGAACCACTCTCGCCTGTCCTTCGAGAGTGGTTAACAGGAGTTTGCACTTGATAGCGTCAGAGAGGCATCTCAAAGCAACTACCCCTTCAAACGCTTGGAGGTGGGAGACTGGATCAGTCTCCCCTAAATAGAAGGGAAGGAGAGGCTCCCTGAAGTTGCTCGGAGCCGACTCCCATCGGATTCGATCAACGAAGGGAGACGGAGTCTCGAACTTAGCAGGGTAGAAGGGGTGGACTGAAGCTGGGGAGTCCGAGGGCTCGGCGTACTGACGGTCAGCAAAACGGAGCTGGCGGGCAGGAGTGCCCCTGGCAGCTTCTCTGAAGAAATTCCTAAACAAGGAAAACTTATCCTCCTGAGGACGCAGAGGGGCGGCGGACTGGGCAGGATTCTGAGGAGTGACTGGCGACTGCCGAAGCGAAGTCCGGCGAACTGGAGTCTGGCGGACTTGAGAGTCTGCGGGCTCTGCTGCGGCCTGGGGAGCGAGCCGCTGAGTCAAAAAATGCAGGGCTTGGCTAATCGTGTCAGATGCTGGTCAGTCTGCCTGAGGGATTGCTCGGCCTCAAAGCGAGCTTACTCGATTGCATCCCAGAGAGAGTCCTCTGAAGAACTAGAGCAGTCTGAAGAGCGGGCTCTGCGGTCTGACATGTTTGTCCACTGAATTCAAAATGATACTCGAATCTGAAGGTCGCGTGTTAACTGTTGATGCACGAAAACGCAACGGGGGTCGAGCACCACCAGGTAACGGTTCGAGCACAAGGGAAAAGAGAGACTGCGAGTAGCAATCTACTAAGCGGACGAGACCAGGAAGAACAGCAGGGCCGTGAGCCACGACAACAACAGACTTCGCCCGTCGCGGCCTGAATGCCTCTCTTGCAACGGGCTTTTCCTTGATTGAAGAAAGGTTTGGTTACAAGTGAATGAAAAAAGGAAGACAAGAGCAGAGCAAGGTGGAGTCCGCAAAGCACTAGATTCGAGTTCGCAGCCTTTAAAAAGTAGGCTCCTGGGCACGAGTCAGGGTGCTTTGGGTGCACCACCTCACCCCTATTTATAGGATGGGGGGCCTGCCTAAATGGGCAGGGCTAAAATAACCTACTGCCCAGGGTACAGGAGAACCGGGCAGCGGTGAAGGGAAGCAAAAAGAAAGAACACGCCAGTCCGCGCAAAAGGGGCGGACTGGGCTCGCGGGCTAGAGCTTCCATCAGCTGCTACTAGGCGCAATCCTGCTAGAGGACGGCGGCCTGGGTGGACGGGACACTGCGTCTGCCGATGTAGAGAATCCAGAGGTCCGAAGGCATGGCGGACTGGCGAATAGAGAGTTGAGTCCGCCGCTGGGGGATCATCCTTGGTGGCCGATTGCTGCCACTTTGCCGGACTGGGCGGACGACCTAATTGAGTCCGCGGTTAGTAAAGAGGAGGTCTTGGCATCTGGCAGGTGTTACGGACTGAGGGGTTAACATACTCTATAGTACTACTCGAGTATGTACTTAGAAAAACTTTAGAAGAGAATTCTATAAACTCGAGAGGTAAAAGGAAACTACTCGAATATATAAGATGAACTACTCGAGAGCCATAATTGGACTACTCGAGTATATCTTAACTACCCGAGTAAGTGAATTACTACTCGAGTATACACTCAGTAACTTACTCGAGTAAGTAAGGAACTACTAGAGTATTTTACTTAGGAAAATTTTTCTGACAGAATTTTTTCTTCTTCTAAGGTGAAATCAGCATCAAGTATTTTCTCATAGTCCTAGAGCTTGAATATGAAGTGTATCCCAATAGAGAGGCTACACATGAGTCAACACTTTGGAACACACAATGAGGGATTACATTGTACGGTCCTCTGTTTGGTGACCCATTATAGACTGACATTGGTCTACACTTCGCATAAGAATCCTGCAAACACATAACTCAAAACAAGCATCAAATACAACTTAATTCATCTTATTTCAAGGGTGTCTTCATCAAATCTAGGTTAGTGTGGATACAATACCCAACAGTTTCTTATGAGTTCGTGTCAGTTGTTGACGCCCATAATATTAGTTTCTGATGTTTGACTACTTGCTGGTTTTACTTTTGTTACTTGTGTTTCGTTGTGCACTTGCTCTCTGGGAAGAATTTATGTTAGGATGCATGTTAGGTATTTTTAAATATAAAAAGTTGCATTCTAGCACAGTTACATATCATCTATTTTAATTGAAATTTATTCTATTTTAAAACCATACAACTATATTTTTACTTATATTATATTTAGAAGTCACATCTACCTTGTATACTTTGTTGAGTCTCCACACTCATGTAAATGAATTTAACCAAGTACTTTTTCTTCTACGTAAACTTATACTATTTCACTCGTAGAGTTGTTGAACCACCAGTCTGAGGGACATGATCAGTAAAACCTATAAAATATAACATATGTTTTAAAACATAATTCATGTGTCTATTTCATAAAATAAGCGAAAGGATGAGATTGTCGGAACTTCTGCAGTTATCCCATGTACAAGATGGCATCACGATCGCTTATTTTCTCTCACTCTGATAGTATTTTAATACTGACAAAATGTGCGTTGTGACAGTTAGTATCAGAGGCAGGTTATTTGATAAGTTAGTCGGATGACTAATTAAGATATAGTTATAGTTGTCTAAATTCATTGCATACACACACCTAAGTGTCATCAGTATGTCTTGGCGAAAGCATGAACACTACACTCATAAGCATGACAAGAATTATACGGGACATATTATGTCGTATGAGATGTATAATATGTGATTGTCTTTGGATCCTCATAGGAAACAACATGTGACTGTTATGTAGTATGGGATGCATAACAATCATCATATGGATGCCCATTAGATTTTATTTTTTTGTTACATGCGATATTATGTAGTATGAGATGCATAATATTTCATGTGTACGCCGCTCATGACATGCATTAAGGCATTTTTAGAATGCATAGCACTGCAGGCATAACATAACATAACATTAACACACATGCCAAGTTAAGATCTATATGATGAAACACATACACACATGATTTAAAAATGAAGATTTAAGAATTCATGCATTCATGTTTTATGCACAGGAGTTAGTGGGGTGATGGTCCATCATCCTAAGTTAAGAGCATAACATCATTTCATGAATTCCCAGAGCAAGGTAATAGCAAGAGAAAGTATTTTTTTGCATCTCTGATCTGATTTAAGTTATGAAATCTTAGTTTGCTAGCTGATGTATCTTAAGCTACGTATTGACTAGATGTACGTTTGTCCTGTAGAGATGCCGCCAAAGAATATTATGACGAGGTCAACTCCCCAGATAGAGGGTGAGTAATCATGTGCACAAGGCGAGGCCATAATTGAAGGGCTACGGCATAACAATGATGATCTATCAAGGCTTGAGTTTAGTCCGATGGCAGGAGGTGAAGGTGAAGGATCTGGTTCAGGAGGTTCCCCATCCCAGGGAGAAGAGGCGATAAGGAAGATGCTGGATGACTTCAGGCGAGAGGTCCTGCAGACCATCAGCTTGGCCTTCTCGGCCAGAAGCGAGTGGGTCACACCTCTGGTCCCAATAGAGGAGGTCCCGCTCTTGGGCGAGAATGCTCTTGTACAGTGCCTGGGGAAGGAGGTCCCGACGGAGGCTGGCGAGAGGGACGTGGCGGCGAGAGAGCTCTTCCCAGGCCAGTGTCCCGAGAAGGAGATTTCGGCAGAAGTTAGCGAGAGGGAGGCTGCTGTGCGAGAGCTCTTCCCTGGGCACGGTCTCGCGGATTGGGCCAATCAGCCGAGGCTGCGAGACGTGCCCTCTTGACAGGCAGGTGACGAGATCCCATTCAGTGAGCTCATTATCTCGGCTCCGGTATCGGAGGGGTTCCGGGAGCCCGACATGTCCTACTACTCGGGGAAGGATGACCCTATACAACACATGCGGTGGTATGAAGATGTCCTCTCGATAAGGCAGATGACGGATGCCTTTAAGTGTCGGCTGTTTGCCATCACGTTGATGGAGAAGGCACAGGACTGGTTCGACCAGTTGCCGGCAAGGTCGATCTACTATTTCGAAGATTTGCGAAGAAGTTTCCTATTGAGGTTCTCAACATCGAAGAATCGCAAGAATGAGGCAGAGTGCCTATTTGCGGGGAGGCAGAAGCAGGATGAGAAGTTGGGACATTACGTGGATCGGTTTCAGGAAGAGGTACTCCTGGTCCAGGAAGTTCTAGGGAATACGCTGATGCTCGCGTTTACTCTAGGACTGAGGCCAGGTTTCTTTAGTATGGAGTTGAAGAGGGTGTCCCCCCTCTCTTTTGAGGAGCTCATGGAGAGGGAGGCAAAGGAGACATACTTTGAGAGGGCCAATATATCGTTTACGAGGAAGCTGTCCAGGTTGGCGGAGGATGATGTGAAGGAGGCAGAAGCAGGAAGGCGAAGGGAGCAGAGAGAAGAGAGGAGGAGAGAGGAACCCCGAGGTCAGGGGCAGCAGGGACTGCATCAAGGTCGGGGGGCCCAGGAGCCAAACAACCAGATAGGTTGGAGACCTCAGGAGGGTCGCCCCCAGGAATTAGGAGGAGGTTTTCAGGGAAGAGATAACTTCTGCGAGCCGAGGAGGTACGATCAGTCGGCATGGAGGCAGGGGCCGAGGAATCACTTTTAGCATCAGCAAGAGGCAATGGAGATTGGTCGAGGTAGAG
Organism: Platanthera guangdongensis; assembly: GCA_039583875.1. Lineage (NCBI taxonomy): Eukaryota > Viridiplantae > Streptophyta > Magnoliopsida > Asparagales > Orchidaceae > Platanthera > Platanthera guangdongensis. The sequence continues at coordinate 127,677,294 of CM077157.1, forward strand.
GAGGAAGGAGAGGAGCTCGGGGAGGAGATGGAAGGAGAGATGGGGGAGAAGGAAGAAGGGGCAGGGTGGCATTACCTTTTTATGACTTCCATCAGGAGGAGGGTCATGCAACGGCCACCTGCCCAGAGTTCTTAGAAGTGAGAGAAGCCAGTGGGGTGAGGAGGCATGAGCCACCAGTGAAGCTCGTGGAAGTGCAACAGGGGGAGACGGAGGATAGATGTTAGGTCCGGGTGGATGTATGAACCCGGGGAGGGATCGGGGTGATCCACAGAGGAGTTGGGATCGAGGCTGCTTGTAAGTGTAGCCTCCAGACCATGTACCGAAGGGGGTAGCCTCGACCTCCCAGGCTCCACCCCCGAAAGAAAAAATTACCTTTTATTCAGAGGATATACTGGATTATGAAGACCCGTTCTACGATGCCTTAGTGATCCAGACGGCAGTAGAAAGCTTCACGGTCTCCAAGATCCTAGTGGACAATGAGAGCTCCATAAATGTGATCTTCAAAAAGGCCTTCGATGATATGTAGGTTGAGGGCAAGAGAGTACTAGCTTCGGACGGACCATTGTTCGGTTTCTTAGGAGAGAGGAATGAAGTGGAAGGGGGAGTAGGGTTGCACATAAAGTTGGGGGGCGTGTCACGGAACTGCAGGTTCGTGATCGTGGATGCCCCGAGCGGCTATAGCGCCATCATTGGGCGCCCCCTCATCAGCGCCTTTCGCTGCTTCCCTCCTCATTTCATCAATGCCTCAAGTTCAACAATGGGGGGTGCAGGTTAGGGTCAGAGGGGACCCAAAGGTGTCAAGACAGTGCTACGTTACGGCATTCAACTCCATATCTTGGATGGCAGAGGCGGAGGAGATGGTGAAGGAGATGGCGGCGCATGAAGAAGTAGTCGGAGAGGAGGAGATGAGTCTAGAGGGGGAGAGAGAGGAAGCCAAAGACGAAGTCGGAGGGGAGGGGATTGAGGAGGAGTAACGGGGAGGAGATGTGCAGGAGGTCCAGAGTGATGAAGAGTTGGAGCCGCAGGAGGGTCGGCAGGTGGAGGTGGAAGAAGGAGCTGAGAGGGAAGCCCAGAGAGGCATGGAGATTGAGCAGCAGTAGCGTGAGAGCCTTGAGGAGGCAATGGAAGTTTAGGGAGTAGGAGGAGAAGAGGAGTTGGGGCAGGAAGAGGAGGCAAGGGCCGGCTGGGTGCAGTCATGGCTGGAGCCGGTGGATGAAGTGGTGGAGATGCAAGTCTTCACCAGCGCCGAACAGGTATAAAAGGTGCGGATCAGCGGGGGGTTGAGCCCCAAGGACCAGGAGAGAGTGCAGGCTTCCATCCAGAGCAACGTCGACATCTTCGCTTGGAGCGCGGCTGACATGTCGGGCATCAATGCGGATGTGGCCTGCCACCGCCTAGACCTGGATCCCAAGACGTGCCCCATACGCCAGAAGATGAGGACCATCGCAACCAAGCTGGAAGAGCCAATACGCGAGGAGGTCAAGAAGCTTCTGGAGGCCGGCTTCATCTCGGAGATCAAGTATCCAGGCTGGGTCTCCAACGTGGTAATGGTGAAAACAGGGGGGGGGGGGAATGGTGCATGTGTATTGACTTTTCATTATTAAATAAATAGTGCCCCAAAGATTGCTACCCCCTGCGTCGAATCGACGCGCTGGTTGATTCAGCCGTTGGTTTTTCAATTATGAGTTTTTTGGATGCTTTTTCAGGTTACCATCATGACGGAGCCGACCCTCTCCAACCCGTGGCCGTTGAGGTTGAAGCACTAACGGATGACACACCACCATTACAAAGCAAAGATCTACGGCGAAATAAAGGCGTGGGAGCGCGGCGCCGCACCTCTTCCCGCTACCATCTTCGCTCGCGAGATAACGCTATCAAATGACGTTGTTGTCATAAAAACTGCCGGGCTGCGGATAACAATTTTATGCTATGTTTTGTTTAATTGGTGGCCTGCATTTAGCCTCCAAATGCCTTTAATTTCTGAAATATTTTATGTATAACTTTTATTTAGAGTGGGCCATATATAAGGCATCCACTCCCTTGGTTTGAGATGAAGAAAATAACCCTAAAAAAAGAGTTCAGCTTTTTGAGAAATCCCTTTTCATTTCCGCCGCCCCCCTTCCTTGTCCGCCTCCTTGAGGGCTTCGTCCAAGTGCAGGCCTTCCTCTCCCGGCGTGGGAACTTCGCGGTGTGACTCCGTTGAAGGTGGACGTCCAAGCTTCTTCCGGTGTGACTCCGGCGGAACCGTGGTTGAGCGATTCTCCACGTGCAACTATCTACGAGTTGGGGTAACGATTCCTCTTCTCTATCTTGTGTGCTTCTTCTACATCCTCCGCATATTTCTTGTGCGAAAGTTTTGGTGTGAAATCTGAAATTTTATTCATCGAAGTATTTCCATTTGGTTTTCGCATTTGATTCTCCGAGTTTCTCGCATTCGAAGAAGGGTGGTGACCTTTGGTTTTTTCTTAGTCGGGGGAGATCAACCACTTTTCCGAATCATTTCTTTGGTGGATCTCCGACCGAGCCGTGTGGGTTCATTTCTCCGGAAAGGATAGTGGCCTCTAGTAACTATTTGATCCTAAGAGGGTTCGCGATCCTCAAGTCGTTGTGTGACGATAAACTTTAAGTTAAATTGTGGCTGCGCTCGCGTGTGGTGTTTCCAAATTAGATCGTGTGGGGGTAGATTTAGTCGCTAGAACGTGCCAGACATTTCGCCCCGGTAGCCTACATCAATTTGGTATCAGAGCCAGGTTCGTGCCGGTTCCTAAATCGGCACAATCCTTCTCTGTTTGGTAGGCTTAGATCTCGTAAATTCACATTTCAGCAAAGTCTCTATCTGTGGTGTGCCAACAGCGGGTTAAAATCTGAATTTTTTTTCAAAATCCAAAAATTTTTTTTCTGGTAGACTCTCTTCACCTTAGGTAGAATTAAATTAAAAAAAAAATTCAGTTTCGTCCAACGGTTAGGCGGCAAAGAATTTATTTCTGATAAAATTTTAGGGTGTTTAGGACTAATTTAGAGTCAAAAAAAATAGAACAAAAAAATCTGCATGCGCACAAGGCACGACACCGAGTACGCTCCCTCTTCTTCCCATATGGAGGACGAGCGGCATGGGGGTCAAGATCCGACTCCCGTCGAGGCTCTTCGACAAGAGTTTAATGTGCACGTCGTGAATCAAGAGCGTCGCATGGATGAGCTAAGGGACATGATCGCTCAACTTACGACTGCTAGAGAGACTCCACCCGCCCCTCCTAACCCTCTACCAATTAACCCTCACCCCCCGAACCACCACCAGCCCCGTTATCCTCCTCGATTTGACGAGGACTACGATGACCTTGCACCACGTGGTCCACCCTATTATAATCGAGCTCCACAAGAGTTCAACATCACGAAAGCCATCCGTATAGAAGCCCCTACTTACGACGGCATGGGGCAGCCCCAAATCTTTCTGAATTGGATTATGGATATCGAGTGCTACTTCCAGTGGCATAACTTAACCGATAGGCAAAAGGTCCAAGTCGCTAGGATGAAACTACTAGACCGGGCCAAGGTATATTGGCTCAACGAGGAGAGACGCATGGGAGCGCTTGATGGTATGCCACCAATTGGTTGGCAGGTTATGAAAGCTATGTTGTAGGATCAATACGTCCCCACGTATTACCGCACACAACTGTTTGACCACTTAGCCTCTCTTAAGCAAGGGAGCCAGTCGGTGTCTGATTACATGGGTACGCTTAAGGATCTGTTAGTACGTTGCGATGTTAAGGAGATGCCCGAAGTGACCCTCTCGAGGTTTCGGAAGGGGTTGGATCCGGATATTCAGCGCAAGCTTTTGCGTTATGGGCATACGGATATAAACACCACGTACAACGCGGCCTTGGACATTGAGAAAAATATCACTCTCAAGTCTAAAGCAAAGTATTTCCAAAAGGGGAAGTCCACGTATAAAGGCAAAGGCAAGTTTAAGGCTACCTACACAAGTTCGATAGTCATCACCTCTAGGAATTCTAAGAATCCAACCGGGGAGCGAGTGCCAATTGGGAGAGTTAATAAAACAAATGCCACATGCTACGCTTGTGGAGTACATGGGCATTATGCGAGCGAATGGCCCACCAAGCCTAAGGCCTTAGCTTTATTGGAGGCTCCTAACGACCCGGCCGAAATAATTTATGAAGCCGACGACGGGTCCGATGTTGAGGGAGTCCCGAGTGATTTGGAGGATGAACATAACCTCATGGTTATGCGTTGTATCCTGACGGTTCCCCGGACGCCAAACAATTGGAATAGGACGACCCTCTTTTCGATGATATTTAAGAGCGGAGAGAAGTTGTGTAAGCTTATCATCGATAGTGGGAGTTGTATGAACGTCGTTTCGGAGAGCGCGGTTGCTAGGATGTCTTTAGTTGCCGAACCCCACCCCCAACCTTATCATGTAGCTTGGGTAAATAAGACCTCTCTTCCTGTCACGAAGCGTTATCTAGTTCCCCTTAACGTCAAATCTTATTCCGAGCAAGTGTGGTGTGATGTCATCCCCATGGACGCATGTCACGTCCTTCTTGGCCGGCCTTGGGTATATGACCACGACGTGACTCACTTCGGTAGGGCTAATACTTATGAGTTTAAGTTTAAGGGGAAGATTATTACCTTTAAACCAACGCCACCTAAGGACCCGACTATTCCGTCCAAGGATACCATCGTACCCGTGGAGAAGAAAACCTTGAACTTAATAGGAAGAAAAGAGTTCACCCGCGTCCCATTTGTAGATGGCGTGATCTATGCGCTAGTGCTCTTGAGTAGTAAGGAAGATGGTGATAAATTAGATGAGCTTCCAGAAGATTTAAAACACTTGTTGGATGAATATAAAGATGTGTATCCGGCCGAGTTACCCCCCATCTTACCGCCACTACGCGACATCCAACACGCCATAGATCTCGTCCCAGGTTCCTCACTCCCGAATCAGCCCCATTATAGGCTCCACCCGGCAGCGCATCAAGAGCTTCAAACTCAAATATCGGAACTCTTAACTAAAGGGTTCATCCGCCATAGTTTGAGCCCATGTGCCGTGCCGGCCCTATTAGCCCCCAAAAAAGACGGTACTTGGAGGATGTGTGTCGATAGTAGGGCGATTAATAAGATCACTATTAAATATAGGTTCCCTATTCCCCGATTGGATGATCTCTTGGATATGCTTGCCGGAGCCACGATCTTTTCCAAGCTGGATCTTAAAAGTGGCTACCATCAAATTAGAATTCGAGAGGGGGATGAATGGAAGACGGCGTTCAAGACTAAGGATGGTTTATATGAGTGGCTTGTCATGCCCTTCGGGCTTTCTAATGCCCCAAGCACATTTTCTTGGATGATGACTCAAATATTCCAACCCCTCATGGGAAAATTCATTGTAGTGTATTTTGACGACATCTTGGTGTTTAGCTTGACGTCCACTGAACATACAAATCACTTGAGGGCAGTCTTAACTACTTTAAGGAAAGAGAAACTATTCTTAAATTTGAAGAAATGCACTTTCCTTGTCCGTGAGGTTGAGTTCTTAGGATATCTTGTGGGAGCGGACGGCATTAGAGTAGACCCAAAAAAGGTGCAAGTTATTAACGAGTGGCCGGAGCCCAAGTCCATCCGTGACGTTAGAAGTTTCCATGAACTCGCTACTTTTTATCGGCGTTTTATTAAAAATTTTAGTAGCATCATGGCTCCTTTGACGGAGTGCATGAAGAAATGGGATTTCCAATGGACTAAGTCCGCCACTCATGCCTTCTGTAACGCCCCGAAACTCAAAGGAGCGAAGGGGGACGTTTTGGGCCAGTTTGGGTTTTGGCTGCAGGCACACGGCCTGGGACACGGGCGTGTCCCAGGGCGTGTCAAGCCTGTGTCGACTTTGAGACGGGGTGTCGACACTTTGGTATCGACATTGTGTCGAGACTGGGCACACGGCCTGCGACACGGGCGTGTCACAGGGCGTGTCGACCCGTGTCGACACTTAGCCGCGAAGTCGACACTCTGCGTTCGATGAAGTGTCGAGACATGGCACACGGCTTGCGATACGGGCGTGTCGCATGGCGTGTCGACCTGTCTCGACGATCGTCCCATGGAGTCGACGAGCTTTGCTCGACGATGCGTCGAGACAAGGCACACGGCCTAGGACACGGGCGTGTCCAAGGCCGTGTCATCAGGTCGACGATCTTCACTCGACGAAGCGTCGAGTGTCGAGACCGTGTACACGGCCTGGGGTCCAGCCGTGTTGAGGTGACACGGGTAGGGACACGGGCGTGTCCTCGAACTCGTGCAGTGCTCAGGTTGATTTTGGGGAAAAAATGATGGGGTACACGGCCGGCCACACGGCCATGTCAGGTGGAACACGGGCGTGTCAGCTCGAATACGGGCGTGTTCGATACCCGTGTGAGGTTCCAGGTGATTCGATTTTGACGGCGAATGAGGCACACGGCCCTGGACACGGGCGTGTGCCAGGCCGTGTTTGGTCCAGATTGGGCATTTCAGTCCCGAATCAAAGTCGTTCGTTTCCTTATTTTGAGATCCAACGGCTGGGGGTTGTTCCTGAAGGGATATACCCGGGTTTGGGCTTTCAAAACCCTCACTTTTTCTTAAGTGTTATCTTTCTAAAGCCTTAGAGAGAGAGGAGAGCCAAGGGAGGAAGAAGGAGCTAGATCTCGCCATTGGAGGAGCTTCGAAACTCCGAATCGCAAGTCGACTCCGGATCCACGGAGGCAAAGCTAGTGCGGTGCTTTTCATCCGATTACTTTTCAATGGCGCCAAAGAGGAATGCTAGGGTAACGATCCTCATCTTGAGCATGAGTAGCTCTCTTTCTTTGCATAGGAAGCCCGCTCTCACGAGTTTGCGGAGAGTTGTAGGCGTTCCTTCGGGTAGATATGTGAAGTCCCCATTGTTTAGAGTCCGTAAGCGAGAACGGACATAGGCATGATGTGTGAAGCCTACCCGGACATGTTGGTCTGGATCGGTGATGTTGCATTGCATAATGCCGGAGAAGACTCCGTGCTATTGGTTGTTTTTCGGGTTTTCTACGCGGTAGATTGCAGCAGGGAGCCTTGGGGACTAACCCAAAGGTGCACCCAGAAAACTGGGCGGATACGAGATCTTGCCAACTTGGTGGCTTGAGAGCCAACTTGAACATAACCGGGTTATGTGACTTGTGATGGAAATGGGACTCGGTGGAAGTTTGACCTGCGTAAATGGCTTAAATTGTCATTGCGATGTGAGCACGGGTTAGATGGAACCGTACCCCTTCTATGTCGTTCGGTTAAAGAGACCTAAAGGCACGTGGCACTTACCGTTGGCATAGATTAGGGTCTTCGGCGGTCAATGGGTTAAATTGTCGTGACCCAGGCCGGGAAGACAAATTGCTCATAGGTTTGGCCGTCCAAGTGGCGGTGGTGAGTCCGGAATGTCTATGGCTTTAATTGACGTGAAATCGACCGGTTCACCGAGAATGTGCCCTGAGAGCACGGGGCCTGTGGCCGTGCGAGCCAACGTCTGTGATGAAATGGCTATATATATACATTGCTCGCTTATGCTAATGATATGCAGGGAAGGAGCATCGCCGCACCGAGTTGGGGGCGGGATCGTTATAATTTGGTCAACATAGCTGACCGTTGCCTTGTTTTTCCACCGTGCGGTGGTTTGTTGCTTGCAGGTATAGCTGGACCAAGCGGTCAATAGCGGGCTAAAGCCCGAATGCGAAGCCGGCCCTTGAAGGCCTATTTGGAAGTGTTTACTGCTTTATTCATGTGTGACCGGCCAGCGTGTCGTGGTTTGTAAAACATGTAATTGGAAGTGAAACATTTTGTAAGGCCTTAAGGCTTATTTTGAGTATTTTGTATAACATTCCTATTCTGTACTAGTGGACATTCAGGCTCTAATGCTGGGTTCTTTATTGCAACTGTTATAAACTGCTTCCGCTAGAATGCTCTGTGTAGGACGTTGAGATTGGTTGGATGGTTTCCATAAGTAACCACCTGGTCTGTCTGTGGCATACGGCGTCGGGCACCGGCCGGACCTACTGCTATATGTTATGTGACGGATAGGGGTGTTACAATTTGGTATCAGACTACTGGTTTTGGTTGGACTTAAACTGAATTCGTGGGCGAATTCTTTTTAAGGGGTGGTGAGCACATTGTGCGCGTCATCGTTATAATGGTAAAAGAACCCATGAATGTCCACTTAGGAATGAAAATACTCGTGTTTGAGGAACCTGCGTGTTCCTATAATTGTTGTTTGCCATTTATTTGGTCGCTTAACGGTGTTTTGTACCACTATAGGTGACCAGAAGTGGTGTTGGGCCGTCAGAACGCCGAGTTTCTGAGGCTAGTAGTGCACCGGAAGTTGCTCCCGCAACACCTCTATCGGCTGAGAGCATACGATTGGTGGCTGAAGCTGTGTTGGCCGTGATAAATGCGCAGCATGCAAGGTAAACGCAGCAGCCCGCTCCTGTGATGGAGCAAGAACCTATGCAAGAGGCTGAGCCGAGGAGAGTGGAGCAAGTGGTTGTGGAACCGGTGGTGCCGAGGAGGGCAACTGAGAGGCAGCTTAAGCATGTAATGAGCTTTAACCCTCCGGTATTCTCGGGGTTGGGAACCCCATCTCAGGCTGAAGACTGGCTCTCCAGGGTGAAGAGAGTCATGACAGCGACGGAGACGGAGGAGTGGCAAATGACCACCATCGCTACATTCATTTTGGACGGTGAAGCGAGGATGTGGTGGGAAGGATTGGAGCTGTACTTACTGAGAGGTAGGCAACTTGGTGATGTCTCGATGGAGGAGTTCTCGAGATTATTTTTGGCTAGATACCTCCCTTCTACGCAGAAGATAGCGTTGGAGAATGAGTTCCTGAAGTTGGTAGAGGGTGAGAGGAGCGTGGATGAATATATCCACGAGTTTACTCGTCTGAGTCGTTATGCTAGCTCCACCATCGTGGATGAGGAGCGCAAGACTAATCGCTTCTATGAAGGCTTGAGGGATGAGTTGAGACTACTACTTTCGGGGCCGATGACGCAGGGTTTCTTAACCTTGGTCAATACTGCCCGGTCCTTGGAGAAGGACATGAAGAAAGTACAAGCAAAGAAAAGCTTGGGTGGGAAGAAATCTGAATTCAAAGTGCCGACTACTTCAAAGTCCGGCTATCGGAGGTCTTTCAAGAAGCATAGGACTTCGGGTCCAGCTCCTTCTGGTGCTTCTGGGGCGACTACGAGTCGGACCCCGGGCGCGTGTTTTACATGTGGAAAGACGGGGCATTTCGCCCGTGATTGTTGGAGCGGACGTCCTAAGTCCGAGAGGAGTCCGGGAGCTACTTATGAAGAAAAGGGAAAGGCGGTGGAGTCGACCGCATCTCATTATGCTCCGGCCCAACCAAGGGTCTACAATCTTGGCCAACAAGAGGCCATTAAAAAGGCTGATGTGGTGACAGGTACGGTTTACTTAATAGCAAGTCAATTTCTTTAAATACTTGTTATGCACATGTTACCTTACCACTGCTTGTTTAGGATTTGTATTGATTTGTGAAAATCCGGCACGAGCACTCTTCGATACGGGAGCTTCACACTCCTTCTTGTCCGAAGGATTTATATCACGCATCGGAGTCCCTTCTTCGATAGAGAAAGATAAGTTGGATGTGTTGTTGCCCAATGGGTGTTCGATGCGAGCGGATAGGATCTGCGATGTTAAGATTCGTATTGGGGAGCAAGTGTTCGACCTGCGGGCGTCTTTACTTCCGTTGGTGGAGTTCGACGTCATATTTGGCATGGACTGGCTCTCGGAGCAGCATGCCCATATAGATTGCGGTAGCAAGGAAGTTAAGCTGGGAGCAAGTCGTGAGATGACTTTTACAGGCTTAAAGGGGTCGAGCAAGACGTTGATGTCTGCTCTTCAGGTGGTGAAGGCGGTTCTTGCCGGAGCAGAACTGTTCTTTACACTAGTGGAGGTTGCAAAGCCGAAGCCCGCATTGGATTGTATTTCAGTGGTATCGGAATACCCTGATGTGTTCCCCGTGGATCTTCCTGGAGCCCCGCCTCAGTGGGAGATAGATTTTACGATCGCGCTAGTGCCAGGTGCAAAGCCTGTGTCACGATCTCCGTATCGGCTAGCGCCTAAGGAAATGGTGGAGCTGAAAGTTCAACTGCAAGAGTTGTTGGAGCAAGGGTATGTGCGCCCGAGTTCTTCGCCTTGGAGCGCACCGGTCCTCTTTGTTAAGAAGAAGGACGGAAGCTTGAGGCTATGTATTGATTATCGGGAGCTAAATAAGCTGACGGAGAAGAACAAGTACCCGATCCCCCGGATTGATGATCTCTTTGATTAGTTAGTCGGGTCGATGGTGTACTCGAAGTTGGATCTCAAGGCTGGGTACTATCAGCTACGAATAAGGGAGAGTGATATCCCGAAGACAGCGTTTAGTACGAGATACGGGTATTATGAGTTTACGGTCATGCCGTTTGGGCTGACTAATGCGCCGTCAGTATTCATGGATTTGATGAACAGGACGTTCAGGGAGTACTTGGACCATTTTGTGATCGTCTTCATCGACGATATTTTGGTGTACTCGCAAAGTGAGGAAGATCACTTCAAGCATCTTCATTTGGTGTTGGAAACGCTAAGGAGAAATCAGTTGTATGTCAAGTTCTCGAAGTGCGAGTTTTGGCTATCCTCAGTGGCGTTCCTCGGGCATATAGTGTGTGGAGAGGGTATTGCTGTGGATCCGGCGAAGATTGTTGCGATACGGGAGTGGCCTGAGCTTGCTACTGTAGCGGAAGTCCGGAGTTTTCTAGGGCTTGCCGGCTATTATAGGCGCTTCGTAGAGAACTTCTCGCGGAGAGCGTTACCTCTCACTACTTTGACGAGGAAGGTGCATAAGTTCGTTTGGACGCCGGAGTGCGCACAAGCTTTTGAGGAGTTGAAGTGTCGGTTGACCACGGCGCCTGTGCTGAGTTCGCCATGTGGGACTGAAGGCTATGAGATTTATAGCGATGCTTCGGGCAGCGGTTTGGGTTGCGTGCTACTGCAACACGGAAGTGTAATAGCCTATGGTTCGAGACAGCTAAAAGTGCATGAGAGGAACTATCCGGTCCATGACTTGGAGTTAGCGGCCGTGATTTTTGCTTTGAAGCTGTGGAGACACTACTTGTACGGTGTGAAGATTGATATCTACACCGATCACAAGAGCCTGAAGTATCTTATTGATCAGAAGGATCTGAATATGCGGCAGCGTAGATGGATGGAGTTCCTGGGGGACTATACGTTCAAGATCCACTACGTGCCTGGAAAAGGGAATGCGGTTGCGGACGCGTTGAGTCGCCGAGCCCCAGCTCAAGCCAATTGGCTATCGGTGCACAATGAGCGGTTGGTGAGAGAGTTGGAGGCATTGGAGATTGTCTGTGTGGACAGGCAATCAAGTGCTGAAGCAGTTCTGAATTGGACTGAAGTCCAATATGACCTGGCTGATCGTATTCGGCAGGCTTTGGATATGGATGATCATATGAAGCAGTTCATGGTAGAGGCTCTGGATGGGTCAAATTCCCAATTCGTCGTGGAGGACGGGTTGCTTTGGAAAGACGGTCGTTTGTGCGTCCCTAGTGTGGGAAATTTGCGGGTGGAGTTGTTGTACGAAGCACACCATACCAAGTACTCGATTCACCCGGGGAGCACGAAGATGTACCGTGATGTGAAGAAACTGTTCTGGTGGCCGGGTTTAAACAAGGATGTGGCGCTATACGTAGCGAAGTTCCAAACCTGTGCCTTTGTAAAGGCGGAGTGCCAAAAGCCGGGAGGATTTCTTAAGTCCTTGCCTATTCCGGAGTGGAAATTCGACGACATCTCTATGGACCTTGGGCATGGTTTGCCAAGGTCGCAAAAGGGGAACGACGCCATTTGGGTGGTTGTTGATCGATTAACGAAGGTGTCGCATTTTATTCCGCATAGGAAGGATGATCCGGTGGAGAAGTTGGCAAAGCTTTATGTGGATAACATAGTACGGCTTCACGGTGTGCCCCGCAGCATCGTGAGTGACCGAGATGGGCGGTTCATGCCCAATGATTGGAGGCTAGTGCAACAAATGATGGGAACAAAGCTGAAATTCAGCACAGCCTTCCATCCGCAAACGGATGGGCAGACCGAGAGGGTCAATAGAACCATGGAAGACATGCTTCGCATGTGTGTCTTAGATTTTGGAAAGCAATGGGAAGACCACCTTTATTTGGTGGAGTTCGCATACAACAATAGCTACCAAGCGAGTATTCAGATGGCGCCTTTCGAGGCCCTATATGGTAGAAAGTGTCGCACGCCGTTGTCTTGGTTAGAAATGGGTGAGTCAAAGTTGTATAAGCGATCAGAGGTGGAGGATGCTACTTCTTTGGTGAGAACCATTCGGGAGAGGTTGCTGATCGCTCAGGACCGGCAAGCGAAATACTATAATGCCAAGCACAGGAACGTGGAGTTCGTTGTGGGTGATTATGTGTACCTAAAGATCAATCCGTTCAAGGGTGTCTCGCGGGTGCGGCTATTGAAAAAGCTAAGCCCGAGGTACCTTGGACCGTTTGAGGTTCTGGAGCGAGTTGGTGAAGCGGCCTATCAGTTGAAGCTTTCAGTGGAGCTTAGTGGTTTACATGATGTATTCCACATTTCGGTACTTCGAAAGGCGGTGCAAGAGCCTACGCAAGTGATCACGGTTGATCAAGTGCCGGTGGATAGTGGGCTAACGACAAAGGTCAAGCCCGTGCGGATCGAGGACTCGGAGGTCAAGCGGCTACGCAATAAAGAGATCAGGATGGTCAAGGTCCGGTGGGACAATTGCGGTCGTGAGGAGCTCTCTTGGGAGCGAGCGCAGACTATGCTTGTATCCGGAGTTGTTCCGCTCAGGTACAAAATTTGGTTTTATACATGTCTTTCCGTTATGTAATTTCGTGCGCGAAATTCTTTTAAGAGGGGGAGAGTTGTAACGCCCCGAAACTCAAAGGAGCGAAGGGGGACGTTTTGGGCCAGTTTGGGTTCTGGCTGCAGGCACATGGCCTGGGACACGGGCGTGTCCCAGGGCGTGTCAAGCCTGTGTCGACATTGAGACGGGGTGTCGACACTTTGGTCTCGACATTGTGTCGAGACTGGGCACACGGCCTGCGACATGGGCGTGTCGCAGGGCGTGTTGACCCGTGTCGACCCTTAGCCGCGAAGTCGACACTCTGCGTTCGACGATGTGTCGAGACAAGGCACACGGCCTAGGACACGGGCGTGTCCAAGGCCGTGTCATCAGGTCGACGTTCTTCACTCGACGAAGCGTCGAGTGTCGAGACCGTGAACACGGCCTGGGGTCCAGGCATGTTGAGGTGACACGGGTAGGGACACGGGCGTGTCCTCGAACCCGTGCAGTTCTCGGGTTGATTTTGGGGAAAAAATGCTGGGGTACACGGCCGGCCACACGGCCGTGTCAGGTGGAACACGGGCGTGTCAGCTCGAACACGGGCGTGTTCGATACCCGTGTGAGGTTCCAGGTGATTCGATTTTGACGGTGAATGAGGCACACGGCCCTGGACACGGGCGTGTGTCAGGCCGTGTTCGGTCCAGATTGGGCATTTCAGTCCCGAATCAAAGCCGTTCGTTTCCTTATTTTGAGATCCAACGGCTGGGGGTTGTTCCTGAAGGGATATACCCGGGTTTGGGCTTTCAAAACCCTCACTTTTTCTTAAGTGTTATCTTTCTAAAGCCTTAGAGAGAGAGGAGAGCCAAGGGAGGAAGAAGGAGCTAGATCTCGCCATTGGAGGAGCTTCGAAGCTCCGAATCGCAAGCCGACTCCGGATCCACGGAGGCAAAGCTAGTGCGGTGCTTTTCATCTGATTACTTTTCAATGGCGCCAAAGAGGAACGCTAGGGTAACGATCCTCATCTTGAGCATGAGTAGCTCTCTTTCTTTGCATAGGAAGCCCGCTCTCGCGAGTTTGCGGAGAGTTGTAGGCGTTCCTTCGGGTAGATATGTGAAGTCCCCGTTGTTTAGAGTCCGTAAGCGAGAACGGACATAGGCATGATGTGTGAAGCCTACCCGGACATGTTGGTCTGGATCGGTGATGTTGCATTGCATAATGCCGGAGAAGACTCCGTGCTATTGGTTGTTTTTCGGGTTTTCTACGCGGTAGATTGCAGCAGGGAGCCTTGGGGACTAACCCAAAGGTGCACCCAGAAAACTGGGCGGATACGAGATCTTGCCAACTTGGTGGCTTGAGAGACAACTTGAACATAACCGGGTTATGTGACTTGTGATGGAAATGGGACTCGGTGGAAGTTTGACACGCGCAAATGGCTTAAATTGTCGTTACGATGTGAGCACGGGTTAGATGGAACCGTACCCATTCTATGTTGTTCGGTTAAAGAGACCTAAAGGCACGTGGCACTTACCGTTGGCATAGATTAGGGTCTTCGGTGGTCAATGGCTTAAATTGTCATGACCCAGGCCGGGAAGACAAATTGCTCATAGGTTTGGCCGTCCAAGTGGCGGTGGTGAGTCCGGAATATCTATGGCTTTAATTGACGTGAAATCGACCGGTTCACCGAGAATGTGCCCTGAGAGCACGGGGCCTGTGGCCGTGCGAGCCAACGTCTGTGATGAAATGGCTATATATATACATTGCTCGCTTATGCTAATGATATGCAGGGAAGGAGCATCGCCGCCCAGAGTTGGGGGCGGGATCGTTATAATTTGGTCAGCATAGCTGACCGTTGCCTTGTTTTGCCACCGTGCGGTGGTTTGTTGCTTGCAGGTGCAGCTGGACCAAGCGGTCAATAGCGGGCTAAAGTCCGAATGCGAAGCCGGCCCTTGAAGGCCTATTTGGAAGTGTTTACTGCTTTATTCATGTGTGACCGGCCTGCGTGCCGTGGTTTGTAAAACATGTAATTGGAAGTGAAACATTTTGTAAGGCCTTAAGGCTTATTTTGAGTATTTTGTATAACATTCCTATTCTGTACTAGTGGACATTCAGGCTCTAATGCTGGGTTCTTTATTGCAACTTTTATAAACTGCTTCCATTAGAATGCTCTGTGTAGGACGTTGAGATTGGTTGGATGGTTTCCATAAGTAACCACCTGGTCTGTCTGTGGCATACGGCGTCGGGCCCCGGCCGGCGCTACTGCTATATGTTATGTGACGGATAGGGGGTGTTACACCTTCCAAACGATCAAAACTCTCATGACGGAAGCACCCCTCCTACGCTTACCGGATTTCTCTAAGGTGTTTGAATTAGCGTGCCATGCGTCCGGGGTTGGGATTGGAGGAGTATTAAGTCAAGAGGGTCACCCCATTTGTTATTTTAGTGAGAAGTTGTCCGGGCCTAAATTAAACTACTCCAATTACGATCGGGAATTTTATGCGGTGGTCCGAAGTTTACACTATTGGAGACACTATCTCCTTTCCAAAGAATTCGTGCTACTTTTGGATCATGAAGCCTTGCGTTTTATTAACTCCCAACATAAAATCAGCCCCGACATGCTAAGTGGGTGTCGTTCCTCCAAGAGTACACGTTCACTCTTAAGCATCTTAAGGGGTCCAACAACCGTGTGGCCGACGCCCTTAGCCGACTCTCGTTACTATTGTCCACCATGCAAGTTAAGGTTATTGGTTTTGAGCACATTAAGGACGAGTACGCGACATGTCCGGACTTTAAGGACATCTACTTTGCCACCCAAGAGGAGTCCCCCTCCACTATTTCGGCATTCTACATTCGGGATGGTTACTTATTTAAGCACACGAAGTTGTGCATCCCGCAAACTTCCCTCCGCCATCATATCATTTGGGAACTTCATGGCGGGGGCCTTGGTGGCCATTTTGGCCGGGATAAGACGCTAGCTTTAGTAGAGGAAAAATTTTATTGGCCGGGTTTGAAATCTCTCGTTGGTAAAATCATTCGTCGTTGTCGTACTTGTCAACTAGCTAAGGGTAGTAAAACAAACGCCGGTCTCTACACCCCTCTACCCATCCCTTCTATCCCTTGCGAGGATGTGAGTATGGACTTCATTTTAGGCCTCCCGCCCACCTTCCGCCGACATGACTCTATTTTGGTAGTCATAGACCGGTTTTCGAAGATGGCGTACTTTATTCCGTGTAGCAAAACTAGTGACGCCTCGCATATGGCAAAAATTTATTTTAAGGAAGTTGTCGGGCACCGCGGCGTTCCAAAAACTATCGTCAGTGATCGGGACGTCAAATTTACTAGTTACTTTTGGAAGACGCTTTGGAAACTTATGGGAACCAAACTTTTGTTTTCGTCCGCCTATCATCCGCAATCGGATGGCCAAACGGAAGTCGTAAATCGAAGCGTGGGCAATCTTTTACGTTGTCTTGTGGAGAGCACAAAGGCACTTGGGATCTCATTCTCCCACGCGCACAACTCGCTTATAATAATTGTAAGAATAGGTCTACCGGGTTGTCGCCGAATGAGATTGTGCACGGTTATAAGGCGCTCGTGCCACTTGACTTGATTCCCCTACCACCCACTTATAAATCAAGTCACTTCGCACAGGAATTTGCCCCACACATTCAAAATTTACATAAACACATTCAAGAAGTGTTAGCCACGCAATATACGTCCGATCAGTTACACGCGAATTTGCACCGCCGAGCCGTCCATTTTAATGTTGGTGATTTGGTCTTGGTTCGTCTCATTCCCCAGCGGATGCCTTCGGGTACCGTCAAAAAGTTGGCCAATCGGAGAGCCGGCGCCTTTCGAGTTGCTAAGAAATTAGGCGACAATGCGTATCTTTTGGATTTACCATCCGATTGGGGTATATCCCCTATTTTTAATGTTTCCGATTTAACACCTTATACTTCTCCGCCACTTGAAATATGCAACTCCCCTGTCTCTTCTTCCTCTCGCTCTTCTCTTGGGTTTGGGGGGGAAAGGTCTCATGAATCGCCTCTTCCTTCGGATTCCGTTGGAGACAGGATCCTTGCCGATGAAGTTCTCTCGTCCCCACTTGGTACCTCTCGCCGCTATTTGGTCCACTGGCGTGATCGCCCATCCTCCGATGATTCATGGGTTCCCGAAGATGAAGTGGCTCGCTTGGATGATGCTCTCCTTCGCCGCTACATAGACGCCAACTCCTCGGTGATGAGTTCTTTTGAGACGGGGAGGATTGACAGAGCCGACCCTCTCCAACCCGCGGCCGTTGAGGTTGAAGCGCTAACGGATGACACGCCACCATTACAAAGCAAAGAACTACGGCGAAATAAAGGCGTGGGAGCGCGGCGCCGCACCTCTTCCCACTACCATCTTCGCTCGCGAGATAACGCCATCAAATGACGTTGTTGTCAAAAAAACTACCGGGCTGCGAATAACAATTTTATGCTATGTTTTGTTTAATTGGTGGCATGCATTTAGCCTCCAAATGCCTTTAATTTCTGAAATATTTTAGGTATAACTTTTATTTAGAGTGGGCCATATATAAGGCATCCACTCCCTTGGTTTGAGATGAAGAAAATAACCCTAAAAAAAGAGTTCAGCTTTTTGAGAAATCCTTTCTCATTTCTGCCGCCCCCCTCCCTTGTCCGCCTCCTTGAGGACTTCGGCCAAGTGCAGGCCTTCCTCTCCCGGCGTGGGAACTTCGCGGTGTGACTCCGTTGAAGGTGGACGTGCAAGCTTCTTCCGGTGTGACTCCAGCGGAACCGTGGTTGAGCGATTCTACACGTGCAACTATCTACGAGTTGGGGTAACGATTCCTCTTCTCTATCTTGTGTGCTTCTTCTACATCCTCCGCATATTTCTTGTGCGAAAGTTTTGGTGTGAAATCTGAAATTTTATTCATCGAAGTATTTCCATTTGGTTTTCGCATTTGATTCTCCGAGTTTCTCGCATTCGAAGAAGGGTGGTGACCTTTGGTTTTTTCTTAGTCGGGGGAGATCAACCACTTTTCCGAATCATTTCTTTGGTGGATCTCCTTGGTGCGACTTCACTCGACCGAGCCGTGTGGGTTCATTTCGCCGGAAAGGATAGTGGCCTCTAGTCACTATTTGATCCTAAGATGGTTCGCGATCCTCAAGTCGTTGTGTGACGATAAACGTTAAGTTAAATTGTGGCTGCGCTCGCGTGTGGTGTTTCCAAATTAGATCGTGTGGGGGTAGATTTAGTCGCTAGAACGTGCCGGACATTTCGCCCCGGTAGCCTACATCACATCAGATCCGAATGCACCCTCCCGACGTCAAGGACGTTGAAAGTGAAGGTTAGATCTGAAATACTCTAGAGGGGGGGTGAATAGAGTATTGTGGTCTCTTACAAAATCTTTACAACTTTTGTTGTAATCGTAGGTGAACAGGTTAGCAAACAAAGTAATAAGCACAACAACCTAACATATCATAGAACACAGCCAAAATAAAAGAAAAAGGCCAACCAGACGACACAAGAAATTATAGTGGTTCCCCAACCTGGGTACATCCACTCTTCTACCACCCTGGTAGGAATCCACTCAGATTTTTGATCAGGTGCCTAGCACCAATGAGCTTTTGTTCAGGTGCTCAAAAACCAAAACCTCAAGTCTTTTGGTAGGAGACTTGCAACCTAGAATAATTTTGAAGGGACTTAAAACCCTGTACAGAGGATGAAAAAGGTGATGGTGTCTTCTCTTTCTCAATAATAAATGAGAAGACTTGTGGATTGATTTCAGAAGATTGCTCCCCCTGAGATCTTGAATGGATCAGGAAATATAGAGCTCTACTTCAGGGTGACAGGTCTTAAAAAACTTGATTGCCTTGACTAGAGATTGCTTCAGGAACTTCTTTGACACATAGAGTTATTGTTGTCCTTCTGAAGTTGTCCTGTAGGGTTGAAAGAAGAAGACTCTTGATAGAGATTGTATGTTCTTCTTCTTCTTGATGATGATGTTCTCTGGCCTAGTCTAATTGCATTATGTGAAAAACTTTTGATTTCTGTAAGACTTCTTGAATGTAATGTGTGTCAGTAGGACTGCTTAAACTTTTCTTTCTTTTCTGAAAACTAACTAAAAAAACACATTCGAAATTTGAATCCTTGAGCAGTAAATGCAGTCGGCCTGAGAAGGAAGCGACAATGAATGAATTCCCTAACTGTCCCGTGGAAAAACGACATGTAATAATCCATGATCAATGCTCGTTCTAACGGTAACATTCCGAGAAGATTGAGCATTAATTACTCAGGAATCATCGCCAAGAAAAGGGACGGAAAACTGGAGAAGACAAAGTCTGGAATCGTTGAACGATGAACAGAAATCATCGAGCTGAGTTCAAAGTTCATCGAGCTGAGCTGATGAGTTCTTCGACCAGACAATAGCAATTAGTCTTCAAGGGAAATTTGTCAATTCTGCTACAATCTTCATCGAACTGACAATTATCATTCATCGAACAGAGATCCAAATTCGTCGACCGAAGAATGATTGTGGACTTAGATAGAATCTGAGAAGTCTCTGGCTGAGAAGAGTACAAATAGTAGAACAGAAATCGTCGACCAAGGAATATGGTTCGTTGAGCTGAGATCGACAAACGTCGAACACATTTCCTTGAGCTGAAAATATCTCTAAGTCTTGAGTTTCTCTGGCTGTCTGGAGGATGGTTGTTGCATAGCATGATGTTCTAAGGACAAACCCTAGACTCTAGGACACAACCAATGTCCCTGACTATACAAGGTGGATCAAAGTCATCCTAACTCAGCGAACCTAGCCCAAGTCCAAACTAGGGATCCAACAATCTCCCCCGATTTGGGTGAGGTCACTAAGTGAAGACACAGACTGAAACAAAACAGTAAAAGCATATATCTGATAGAGAATTTATAACACATGTAGCAGATATATAAAATCTTTGTTCAGAAACATAACCAGAGAGTTGTAAAAGCAAAAACAGGAAAAGAAAGAAAAACTTAGATCATATCTTGCTCCTCTTGAATTGGTCTTTGTCTTTCTCTTTGCTGATGCTGCTGCTAGCTCCAGGCTTTGAGAATTTGATCTCTCTATTTGGATTAGCTGCCTGAGCTACAGTCATTATCATATCAGCTATACCAAGCATATTCTGAGTAGAGGCTCTGGGAACAACAGCCTCTGGATGGAGCTTCATGTAGTCATCAATATTGAAAAGTTTGTTCGATTTGTCAAACCTTTTAAGTTCTTCTTTTCTATATTTTGACATAGTTGAGTATCCTGAAATGTCCTTTCCTTCAGCTTTTGCTTTATTAATCAAGAGAGGCCAATCAGTTCCTAGAATCTGGCCATTCTAGCAGTGTTAGCTGTTTAAGGATCCTCAAAAGGAATAGGAGGTGAATATGGTCTTTCAGGACTGTTTGCCTTCTATTCTACAGATACATTTTGCTGTTGTTACTGAGGTTGTTGTTGTTGAGGTTGTTGTCTGCCTGAAGATTGTTGCCTCTGCTGGTAACCTCCTGAAGACTTACTCTGATGCCTTTGGTAGATTTGAACATGAGCAGGCTTTGAAATTGAGGAACTGGAAGGACCAGTAGCTGGAGGAGGAGGAGGATATCTCCTGTATCTCTGAACTGGTTGTGGAGAATATTTCCTACTTCTTTTCCTCTCCTTTTGCTGATTTTTA
Source organism: Platanthera guangdongensis (assembly GCA_039583875.1). Taxonomy (NCBI): domain Eukaryota; kingdom Viridiplantae; phylum Streptophyta; class Magnoliopsida; order Asparagales; family Orchidaceae; genus Platanthera; species Platanthera guangdongensis. The sequence goes on from CM077157.1 coordinate 127,697,868, forward strand.
GACAGCCACATCCATGCTGGCATTCCTTTATAAGGAGTGATGTTATGCAAGATGTAGTAGGGAGTGTCAGCTGTTGGATTGGGCTTAGGAGAAGGAGGAGGAGGAGCCTTTCTCTTCTTTGACCTGACTCTCTTCTGGGTTTCTTCATCTGAATCTTCATCTTCCTCTTCCTCATCTGAGATAGACCCTTGAGGATTGGCATACAGAGCATCAATCGCTCTTAGGGTAACTGCAGAGATCTGGGGCTTGGCAAGTTGAACTGGAACTGGAGAACTGATTAAGACTGAGCGCTCTTCTAGAGCTTTATTCTCTTCCTCAATGTCTGCCAGAATCAATGCATCCAGGTCAGACATTGGGGAATCATCCATAACAAAAATAGGGGCAGAAATCTCTTCTGGGAGGGAAGAGATGGCTTGCTCTGGAACAACAAAACTGTCACTAAGTTGCTTAGCAATTGTAGGACTTATTGGAGAGGTGACATGATTAATAGCCAAGGATGGCTTAGTAGAAGGGAACTATACATAAATTATATCAAAATTTCTCAACAAAACAGCCAAATCAATTGTGGGATTCAAATGGAAATCACCAACAGTTTTTATCTGCTCTGGAACTGACTCATCTAATTCAATGTTAGTATCCATGAAATGGATCAAGTTAATCAAATTCGAATCAAATTCTTTCAAAATTGCTGCTTCTGCATCTGAAACTGCTATAGGAGGAACTGCAACTGCATCTGAAACTGCTGCTATATCTGCTGCTGCTTCATCACAGAGCATCTCCCCCTGCCTGGTTTCAGGAGAACCTGGAGCCAGGCCCCTGAATAAAGAGGGGGCAGCAGAAAGAAGAGATACTTGGGCAGATAAAGAATTGATAGAATTTACAATAGGTGTAATGGCCTCTATGATTAGGGATTTGAGGAGGGGAGTGAGCAGAGTTATGATGGTAGATACAGTGGGGGGGTCCAAAGATGGAGAAGTAGTTGGTGATGGTAGAGAAGTAGATGAAGTGAGGGGAACAGATGGAGGAGATACAGGTGGAATATCACCTGTCATGGTGGTGTCTGGTGGAGGTGGAGAAGGGGATGGTATATCAAAATGTGGAATGTTAGACAGATGAGGTGGAGGAGGTGATGCTAGAGGAGACATAGCAGGGGATGCATGAGTTGATGGAGAAACATGAATGGGGGAAGTTGGAGGAATTGGAAGACTGGTTGAAGATGGAAGAAGGGTTGCTGGAAGAGGTTGTGGAGATGGGATTACCTCTTCTGCAGGGTGGGGAGTGGCCTACACGGCCCTTGTGCTCTCAGAAGCTGGGATGGAAGAGGAGGAAGCCTTGGATGGCTTAGAGATCGTCCTTTCCCATCTGCCAAACAAAGCGCATGTGAGGCGCTTGCTGGCATTGATGAATATGGTCGGGGAGACCATGAATTCACCAGCTTTTTCTTGAAGGAAAATCCCCAGGATCCTTCCAAAGCATACCTCTTTCTTACTGTTTTTTTTCATTATCAAACCAAAGAAGATCTTACCCCAATCAACGTGAATCTTGTTGACCACCGCACACATGATAAGGAATTGGTATCTTGTTATGTAATCATGCGCGGTGTGCTTGCCCATCAACACTTTTCCCACAATATCCGCCAAGAACTGGTAGGCGGCAGAAAGTTGTTTCTATAACAGCTTATTAGGGTTACTCCTAGTAAACCCCATCAGATTCAGCATTGAACTATACTCATCAGAATCTATATCCATAACTTCTTCTCTATTGACCAACTTAAAAATCTCAGAAATAACGGCGGGGGATAAAGAAACAACATTACCCCCAATATTCCCTGTCAAGGTGTTGTCCTCAGAAGTAGAAGTATACACCCATTCTTTAATCTCCATTGCATGCAGTTTGATTCTCCTGGTCATAAAATATTTGAGACCTAGCTCTTCTAGAAGTTCCAGAATGTAAAGAAATATAGGATCAGAATGCTGAGATGAATCAAAGATCATATCAAAGCCTGTATTGAATTTCATTGCATCCAGGGTGCTCGCTGGAACCGTCATTGATTAGCTGCAAGAGAGACAAATAACGATCAAGTGCAACAGGAACTGAAAGCGCGGGATGGAGGTCGGAGAAAACCTAGATATAGGGTTTTCCTGAATATGAATCGACAAACTCCGTTCCACGAAAATGAAAACAGTTCTCCGAACTGAGGTCGACGAAATAAATTATACATAAATAATTCGTCGATCTCATCCAGAAGAAACGAAAATAGTTCGTCGAACTCCGTTCGATGAAATATCTTTTGAAGCAAAGTTCGTCGATCTCAGGTCGGCGAAAATTATTTCCACACAGAGAATTCGTCGATCGCCATTCGACGAGCATCTCTCAAACTTTCCCTAATTCGTCGAACTCCGTTCGACGAACTCTGGAGAATTCGTTGAATGCAGACAGAAACTAATTTAACTCTTCTCCATTGATCATTCCCAGTTGGTTTATATAGAACAGATGATTTTTCTCATCCAAGGGTTTGGTGAAAATGTCTGCTCTCTGTAAATCAGTAGGAATATGGATTAGATTAATTTTCTTTTTGTCTACACTACCTCTAATGAAATGATGCCTTATATCAATATGTTTTGTCCTAATATGGTGAACTGGATTCTGTGTTATAGCAATAGCAATAGTGTTATCATAAAATAATGTTAAATTATTTAAGTTGACACCATAGTCTAGGAGTTGGTTTTGTATCCATAACATTTGTGAACAGCAGCTGCGAGCAGCCATATATTCTGCTTCTGCAGTTGATGTAGACATAAATGTTTGTTTTTTACAAAACCAAGAGACAAGTCTCATACCCAGAACCTAGCAAGTTCTAGAGGTACTTTTCCTGTCCACTCTACATCCAGCATAGTCAGCATCTGAGTATCCAGTTAACTCAAACTCTAACTCTACAGGATTCCAGAGTCCTAGATTTGGACATCTTTTTATATATCTTAAAATTCTTTTTAAGAAAATAAGGTGAGATTCTTTGCGGTTCACCTGGAACATAGCACAAAGGCATGTGGCAAACATGATATCAAGCCTGCTAGCTGTTAGGTATAATAGAGATCTAACAATTCCCCTATAAAGCTTCTAATCTACAGATTTCCCTGATGCATCAGAATCCACAACAACATTGGTAGCCATAGGTGTTTTCATTCCTGAAGCATCACCCATCCCAAACTTCTTAATAAACTCTTTAGAATACTTAGCTTGGGAGAGGAAGATACCATCAGGGAGCTGCTTCACTTGGAGACCAAGGAAGTAGGAAAGCTTACCCATGCTACTCATCTCAAATTTGGAATGCATGAGGTCAGCAAACCTCTGGCATAATTTGGGATCAGTAGACCCAAAGATGATGTCATCCGCATATATTTGCACTAATAAGATTTGGTACTTATGATGTCTAGTGAAAAGGGTTTTATCTATGATTCCTCTTGTAAATTTATGCTCTAAAAGAAAGCTTGCTAAGGTCTCATACCAAGCTCTTGGATCTTGCTTTAAACCATAGAGAGCTTTATGCAATTTAAACACAAAAGAGGGTTGAGTTAGAGAGATAAAACCTGGTGGTTCTTCCACATAAACCTCTTCTTGAAGCACTCCTTTCAAAAATACACTCTTGACATTCATTTGGAAAACTTTGAATCTCCTGTGAGTTCCATAGGCAAGGAATATTCTTATGGACTCTAACCTTGCAACAGGGGCAAAGGTTTGGTCATATTCAATTCTTTCCTCTTGCCTGTAGCCCTGAGCAACAAGCCTAGCCTTGTTTCTCACAATGTTTCCTTGAGCATCCAGCTTGTTTCTGTAGACCCATTTGGTTCCAATAACTGGGTAGTTATGAGATCTTGGAACCAAATCCCAAACTCTACATCTCTCAAACTGATTTAGTTCCTCTTGTATTACAATGATCCAGTGGGGATCTTGCTCAGCTTCATGGATGGAGAGAGGTTCAATCTGAGAGAGAAAACAGGCATGCATCAAGTCTTGGTTGAGTTGATGCCTTGTCTGTACACCTGCTGAAATGTCTCCAATCACTTGAGATCTGGGGTGATCTCTAAGTGTGACAAGATCAGTGGGTGGAGTTTGTTCAACAACAGCTTCTATAATTAATTCCTCTTGAGGAATGTTATTAGCTGTTGAGGGGAGTTCAGCCACTTCCACTTGATTTTATTCTTCACTGTCTTCAGCAACCTGTGGAGAAGGATGGGTTGACACCTCTTGGGTAAGGTTTAGTCCATCCATAGACTCACACAATTATGGAACCTGCAAAGAGCTTTTGGTAGAAATCTCTTTCTCCTTATAAGACATGTTAGCTTCATCAAAAGATACATGGACTGACTCTTCAATTTTAAGGGAGGATTTATTAAAAAACCCTATAGGCCTTGCTTACTTGGGAGTATCCTAGAAAAATCCCTTCTTCAGCCTCAGCCTCAAACTTTCTAGTGAATCTTTTGTTGTTTGTGTGAATATAACATATACAACCAAAAACTTTAAAATATGTGATTTTAGGTTTCTTTCCTTTAAGCAATTCATAGGGGTCTTATTTTTTAGCTTATGCATGAGGCTTCTATTCAGAACATAGTTAGCAGTGTTTACAGCTTCTGCCCAAAAGGATAGAGGCATGTAAGCATCTGCCAATAATGTACTTGCAGCTTCAATGAGTGTCCTATTTTTCCTTTCAGCTACCCCATTTTGTTGGGGAGTTCTAGGGGCTGAGAAGCACTGCCTGATATCTTCCTTCTCACAGAACTCATGCATAAGAAGAGACTCAAACTCTATGCCATGATCACTTCTGATCAATGCAACATCAGTAGAGAACTCAATCTGCATGGTCCTGAGAAAATCTGTAAGAGCCTTGAATGTATCTGACTTAGTTCTCAGAAAGGCCACCCAACTGAATCTGGAGAAGTCATCAACAATTACTAAAGTGTAAGACTTCACTCCTAGGCTTTGTACTGCAATGGGTCCAAATTGGTCCACATGAAACAAATACAAAATCCTTGGTGAATCACTCTTATTAATAGATTTGAAACTAGTTTTAGTTTGCTTACCTAATTGACAAGCCCTGCATAGGTTTTCCTTCTTGTAGGGACCAGAAGGTAAGCCTCTAACAAGGTTGTCTTTAGATAACCTAGCTATATTTTAAGGTTTACATGACCTAATCTTTTATTCCATAACTTATTTTGGTTACTAGTGATATTAAGTAAACAAACATCAGTTTTGGCAGAAATAAAATCTACTAGATATATGTTACCTTGCTTAGTTCCAATTAAAATAGTTTTGTTTTCATTATTAATAATAGAACAGGAGGTAGAGTTAAAGTGTATCTGATAACCTTCATCACATAATTGGCTTATGGATATTAGGTTATGTTTTAGTCCTCTTACATATGTTACTCTCTTGAAGGTAACTTTTCCAATCTTTACTACTCCATATCCTTCAGACTGGCCAATATTTGAATCACCAAAGATCACCTTGGGTCCTAGCTTGGACTTGTAATTAGATAGATTGTCCTTGCTGCCTGTCATATGCTTGAAGCAACCAATGTCCAAGTACCACGTCTGACTCACCCTTGGACAGCTCTTCACCTGTAATGAAAAACACAAATTAATTGTTCTTGACCCAGGTTACCTTGAGTCCTTTACTTTGTTGAAATGAAAAGCTGGATATAACTGACAAAGTAGGTTGAGATTTATAACCTAAGGGGTGATTTCTCCTAGGTGGAATAACCCAATCAGCTACTGGAGTGAATGGTTTATTAGCTGGCTTAGAATTTCTATAAGAGAAATGATTTATGTTTGGTCTTTCTGGGTTCGACGAGTTTCTATAAGTTCGTCGATCAGATTTCGACGAATAGGGCTAAGATCGTCGATCTCCGCTCAGAGAATGGCAATAGTCATTTTCTGCGCCCCATGTTCATCGACCTCTGCTTGACGAACCATATAAAGTTCGTCGATCGCAGTTAGACGAATTGTTATTACTGAAGTTTGCGTTCAGTGTTCGTCGATCTAGGTTCGACGAACGGACCACATTTCGTCGATCTGAGTTCGACGAATGCTGTTGAATCTTGTTTTTATTAGCTATTTTCTGATTTTAGGGACCAGAAGGTAAGCCTCTAGCAAGGTTGTCTTTAGATAACCTAGCAATATTTTAAGGTTTACATGACCTAATCTTTTATTCCATAACTTATTTTGGTTACTAGTGATATTAAATAAACAAACATCAGTTTTGGCAGAAATAAAATCTACTAGATATATGTTACCTTGTTTAGTTCCAATTAAAATAGTTTTGTTTTCATTATTAATAATAGAACAGGAGGTAGAGTTAAAGTGTATCTGATAACCTTCATCACATAATTGGCTTATGGATATCAGGTTATGTTTTAGTCCTCTTACATATGTTACTCTCTTGAAGGTAACTTTTCCAATCTTTACTACTCCATATCCTTCAGACTGGCCAATATTGGAATCACCAAAGATCACCTTGGGTCCTAGCTTGGACTTGTAATTAGATAGATTGTCCTTGCTGCCTGTCATATGCTTGAAGCAACCAATGTCCAAGTACCACGTCTGACTCACCCTTGGACAGCTCTTCACCTGTAATGAAAAACACAAATTAATTGTTCTTGACCCAGGTTACCTTGAGTCCTTTATTTTGTTGAAATGAAAAGCTGGATATAACTGACAAAGTAGGTTGAGATTTATAACCTAAGGGGTGATATCTCCTAGGTGGAATAACCCAATCAGCTACTGGAGTGAATGGTTTATTAGCTGGCTTAAAATTTCTGTAAGAGAAATGATTTATGTTTGGTCTTTCTGGGTTCGACGAGTTTCTGTAAGTTCGTCGATCAGATTTCGACGAATAGGGCTAAGATCGTCGATCTCCGCTCAGAGAATGACAATAGTCATTTTTTGCGCCCCATGTTCGTCGACCTCTGCTTGACGAACCATATAAAGATCGTCGATCGCAGTTAGACGAATTGTTATTACTGAAGTTTGCGTTCAGCGTTCGTCGATCTAGGTTCGACGAACGGACCACATTTCGTCGATCTGAGTTCGACGAATGCTGCTGAATCTTGTTTTTATTAGCTATTTTCTGATTTTTATTGCTCTTGTCTGTGGGTTTTTGATTGTTTTTAGACATTGATTTGTTTATTATCTTCTCTTTTTCCTTGGCAGAAACAAATTTAATGGGTGTCGCAAGGATATTTTTCTTAATTATGGGGGGCAAAACTGATGATACACCCAAGCCCAGCTTGCCGTTTAATCTGGCATTTACTGTGCTTGTTATGTCCATCAGCTTGAGACTTCTTTCATTGAGAGATTGCTCAAGTTGTTCAGCCTCACATAAATCAGATTTTAATTTAATTATCTGCTCATTTGCTGAAGTTAATTGATCTTTTAGTTTAAGATTTTCTGAGTTAACAGATTCAAGGTTTCCTAGTTTTTCTCTAAGGGTTTTTATTTCTTTCTCTGAACTAATTAAATTTAAACACATAGTATTGAATTCAATTTTAAATGAATCAGAATTATAATCAAAGCTTGAAAGAACCTGATCTGCCTCTGACTCTGAGGCTGCCTCATCTTCAGATTCACCTTATAATCCTGAACTGCTCCTGGAGGCATCAATTACCATAAGGCAAACCACCTTGTTTCTTGCTTCTTCCTCTTCTTCACTTGAGCTGGAGGAGGATGATTCTTCTTCAGTATCACTCCATGTTTCAGCAACAAAGCCTTTGTCTCTCTTTTTATACTTGCTGGAGGAGGGTCTGCTGTTGTTTTTCTCCTGGAGTCTTTTTCTCTATTTTTCTCCTTCTTCTGGCTTTCTGGACATTCAGAGATGTAATGTCCAGACTTTCTACATCCAATGAACACAACGTCCTTGGTTGGTGTCTTGTCATATTTGGGCTTATCATCCTGCCTGGATGATTTTCTTCTGAAGTCCTTTCTTGTCATCTTATAAAATCTTTTTGCAAAGAGGCTCATTAGTTCTTCATTGGATGTTGAGGTCTCACTTTCCTCTGATGCCTTGAAAGCTATACTGTGATCTTTTCTCACTGGAGTTCTTGATTTTTGTTCAGCTGCTTCTCTTGATTTAATCAACTGCTCATAAGATTTTAGTTTGCCTAGCAGAGATTCAGTTGATATCTTATTTAGGCTTTTGGCTTCTGAAAGTGCAGCTAGATCTGATATACTGTAGAGGGGGGGTGAATAGAGTATATGGTGTTTTAAAAGTTTTTATAACAATTGTTGTAATATGAGTGAGCAGGGAAGCAGTTATAAATCTAATAACAGAACTAAACTAATCAAAAGCTAATCACAGAATAATCATAGCCAGAAACACAAATAAAGACAAGCAAAACCAGATGACACAAGGAAATATAGTGGTTCCCCTAAACTTGGGTACATCCACTCTTCTACCACCCTAGGTTGGAATCCACTGCGGGATGAGTTGATCAGGTGTCCTGGGTACCAATGAGCTTTTGATAAGGTGCTCAAAAACCAAAGCAGATTTTTTGATCAGGTGTCTTGCCACCAATGAGCTTTTGACAAGGTACTCAAAAACCAAACTCAAACTTTTGAAGGGAGTTTGAGAAACCCTTTACAGAGATAAGGGTGAGAGAGTGATGGAAGTCTTCTCTTTCTCAGATCAGCTGAGAAGACTATGTGGATTGATGGTGTCAAAGCTCCCCCTGAGTCCTTGAGATCTTGAGGAAAAGAAGCTTTGTTGTAGGGTGATAGGCCTTCAAAAATTGAATTCCAGCAATAGATGATTTCAGCAATAACTGAAATGTTGGATGTCTGGAGTCTTGAGATATGTTGGCCTTAAACACTTGAGACAAGAGAGATCTGAGGAGGTTTGATCTCCTTGGATGAGTGTTCTTCAGAATTCTTTGAGACAGAATATTTTGATCTTGTTCTGAAGATTACTGATGTTTGTCTATGTGTGTGTGTCTGTGTTCCGTGTTAGATTCAAAAATTCTTCTCTTTTATTCTCTGATACTGAATGGAAAACATTCTCTATCAAGAATAGTCGTTGGCTTGCATTAATTGCATCCTTAATTACAAAATGTCTTCTGGAGGAAAGTCCTTAGAAATATTCCTTGAAAATCCCTTGAAACTTTGTCCAGAAATAAATGAAAACGGCTAGAAAATCTTCAGAATTAATTGCAGAATAACTCCTTAACTGATTTGAATTTGAATATGGAAACATCCTTGAAGTCATCTGAAAATGTCAAACTGAGCTCTACTATCGTTGAACTGAGCTCAGCAATATGGATAAATACAGCAGCAAAATATCGTCGATCTGAGCTCAAAGATCGTCGAGCTGAGCTCAGAGATAGAGATCCAAAGCTGAGTCAAGATCGTCGAACTGAGCTCACCGATCGTCGAATGGAGTTCGACGATATGAAGAAGTTGAGCTCAGCGATCGTCGAATGGAGTTTGACGATCTGTCGAAGTTGAGCTAGAGGATCGTCGATCGGAGTTCGACGAATCGTCGTGCTGAGTTCGACGAATCGTCGTGCTGAGTTCGACGATATGACTTAGTCTTCAAACTGAAAAAGGTCTTGGTCTTGAGGGCAGCTTCCAAACTTAGACTTCTAACCCTTAGACTCAATTCTAATTGACCTTTGGAGCTATACAGGAGGTCAAATCAAAGGTTTCCTAGAGACATAGTGATCCTGACCCAAATTAGTAATAGGGTGTTCCAACAATCTCCCCCTATTTGGGTTAGGATTACTATTTACAGACTTTGGAAAAATTAAATAACATACAAGCAGCAAAACAAAAAAACAAAAAGAAAAGCTGGACAGCAGAACCACAGAGATATATAAATATATCATCCCAGATAATAATCAGAAATCACAGAGATTGTCACCTTACATTGTCATTTCTTTTCCTTGCCCTTAACAAGTTTGATTTCTCTGTTGGGATTGAGGGCTTCCTTCTTTGATCTAGTATCATCTCCTGCACCTAAAGTGGTTTGCTGTTTAGGCCTGGGAACTACAGCTTCAGGATGCAGTTCCATGTACTTGTCAGAATCAAAAAATTTGCTTGATGCATATCTTTCTAGCTCTTTCTGTCTCTGTTCAGACATTGTAGAGATATTAGAGGAATCTCTTCCTTGCTCTTTAGCCTTTTTGATCTGATCCAGTGCAGCAAGTTCTTTCATTCTTGTAGTCCAAGCAGCTGGATTGTTCTCAGGGTCTTCAAAAGGTACTGGTGGCTCATATCTGTTAGAAGGGTTGTCCTGAGGAGGCCTGGATGACACAGTTTCCCTTAATTTATAGGGAAAAGGAGCAGAGGTGGTATCAGTTGAAATTTGTCCTTCCCTGGAGTATGGATGTTGCCTTGAGTATCCTTTGGAGTAGACCTGGAGATCTCTTTGATTGCCTCTGTATCCTCCTCTCCTGGATTGAGAACCCCTGTATTGGCTTCCCCTATTATAGGATCTAGCATGAGGCTGATAGGGGGCCTGACTTCTAGCAGGGGGTTGAGCAGCAGAACTTCCACCTGCACCTGCATCAGGAGGAGGTGGTGGAGGAGGATGAGAGTGTTGGAATTGTGAAGAACTCTTTTCATATTTCCTTTTCTTTTTCATTGCTTTCAGTTGATTCTTAGAGTACTGCATCCAGTGCTCAGTGATAGGGCAATCATGAAGAATGTAGTATGGTATGTCATTGTTATCCTTAACCTTGGCAGGAGGTACTCTCTTCATGGCTTTGCTCCTTGCCTTTCTTTTCCTGGCAATGGTAGCAGAAGAATCATCAGAGTCTGTTCTGTACTCATCACTTTCAGAACTCTGATCATCATAAAGGGCATCAATTTTCTTCATCAAATCCTTCTTGAGCTGTATAGAAACAGATGAGGCAGCAGAGGGTGTAGCAGCAGGAGTTGAAGCAGTGGCAGTAGTGACAGCAGCAGATACAGAAGGTGTTGCAATTGAAGTAGAAGTAGTAACAACAACAGCAGATATTGCAGGTTCAGTAACAACAGCAGCAGCAACAGATTCACTAACAGTAATATCAGTAGCAGAGATATCAACAGAAATTTCAGAAGGCTCAAACTCAGGTGCCTCTGACATAAGAATTTCCTTGGAAATTGGCTCAATAGCAGTAACAAAAATATCAGCAGCAGTATCAAAACTTTCAGCAGCAGTAGGGGCAGCAACATCAGAAACAACAGCAATGCTTTCATCAGAAGAAGCAGCAACATATACTGAGTGGACAAATGAGGTGATGATGCTGGGTTCACAGCAAGAGAATGACACAAGGGCCTTGGACAGATCCTCTGGGGGCTGGACAACAATTATCTCTGGCAGACAGCTGAAATATGCAGAATCAAATTCTGAGAGCAAAGACCTGAGGTCTAATGCAAAGACTGCAGTAGGAGGAACTTGATCTTGAGACACAGCAGCAACAACAGCAAGAACTGAGGAAACAACAGTAGGCAGGCTCACTAAGACATCAATAGCAGCAGCAGCAGCAAGAACTGAGGAAACAGCAGTAGGCAGGCTCACTGAGACATCAACAACAGCAGCAGCAGACAGGCTCACAGAAACAGCAGCAGGCAGACTCACTTCATAGGGCATCGCCCCCTGCCTAGATTCAAACAAGGCTGGATCAAGACACACTGTTGTAGGGGCTGCCTGAGGGAATAGAGTGGAGAGCCTGGCAGAGAGGGCTGCCACTGACAGCAGTAATGGGGCCAAGGAGGTCTCCAAAAGAAGAGATAGCCTGGGGGCTAGCAATTCATATAGCCTGTCAGCAAGGGCTGGAATGTCTACTTGCTCAAGGATGACTGGAGCAGAGGTAGAAGATGGAGGAGCAGCTGTGGGTGATGGTAGTGGAGAGCTGTAGAATGGGGGAAGAGATGGCTGAGGTGTGGGTAAGGTGTATATGGAGGACAGTGTGATGGAGATAGATGGGATGAAGGTGGGTTGGTCAATAATTTCTTGTAGAAGATCTTGATAAGAGGTTGAGGATGAGGGTAGCTCAGGAGGAGAGGATGGTGAATCATCCATAAAGGAATCATCAATGAGGGTGAAGGAGGGAATAGAGGGTGATGAAGTGATATCTGGTTGAGGGTAGGAGAATAATGGATGTAATTGGTCTTCTGTGAGGGGAAGAGTAGGGATTGGAGATGGTGTGGATGTTGGAGAGGGGCTGGAGATGATGATGGTGGATGGAGTCTGAATGGTGGATGGAATGGGAAGAGATGGAATTGGAGGAGGAGGAGGAGAAACATCAGCAGGCAGGTCATCTGCAGGGGAAGAGACCTGTGGGGAAGTGACTCTGAGAGTCCTGGTGCCTGAAGGAGTGCTGGAGGAGGGCCTGTTGGGCTTGATGATTTGTCTGTCCCATTTACCAAACAGGGCACAAGACAGTCTCTTGGATGCATTGATGTGGATTCTAGAAGAGACCAGCAGTGCAGGGCACCTATTCTACAGAAACACCCCTATGATTCTTCCATAGTTGACAAAACTTTTGTTTATCTTCTTCTTAATAAGGTCAAAGAATACTTCTCCCCAATTCAAATTCTTCCTGTCTACTAGGGCTCCCATAAGGCAGAGCTGATACCTTGAGATTGTATCATGAGCATAGTGTTTAGCCAGTAGCACTTTCCCAACTACATCAGCCAGGAATCTGTATTCCACAGAAAGGTTCTCTTTCAATAGCTTGCTAGGGTTAGCCTCTGAATGACCCATTCTGGCAAGCAAGTCAGTATACTCTTCTCCAGACAAGTCAGCAGAATCTCCACCAGTTCTCAACTCAAAAACCTCTGTTAAAATTGCTGGGGTTAAGGGTACCTGAGTGCCATATATTGACCCAACAATGGTGGAGTTGTCCTGATTGTGGGCAGTGTAGACCCATTCCTTGATCTCATTAGATGCAAGCTTAATCCTTGTGGTCATGATTGCAGTCAGGTTCTGCTCTTTGAATAGCCCCAAGATATCATGAAAAACTGGTCGGTTGTGCTGAAGGATTCCATGTCGATGTCGAAGCCAGCATCAAACTTCATGGCGGCGAGAACAGCAACAGACATAGCCATGGGTACCTGCAAAAATTCAACAAACAAAACGACCAAGTGCAGAACTGTTTGGAGGGAAAGAAAGTTCTTGCAGAGAAATTGAAAGCGCAAATGAGAACGACGGCGAAAAATGAATTTTATATTAGGGTTCGACGCAGAATTGGAAAGATCGTTGAACTCAGTTCGACGATCGAGGCTACTAAAGGAATCTGAAGAGTCTTCAACATCGTCGATCTCCATTCGACGATATTGGAGAGCATCGAGCTCTATTCGACGATCGTTCAGAGAACAAAATCGTCGAGCGTCGTTCGACGATCGTTGACTGGAAGAGATAGTTCATACTATCTGAGAAACGCTGAACTCAGGTCGACGATTTCAGAAATCGTCGATCTCTGTTCGACAATCTGGGGGGAAATCGTCGAGCTCAGTTCAGAGATCAGAAAAACTCTAGACACTAAGAAAAATCAAGATGTTTGCCTAGTCTTGGTCAATTTTTAAGCTTTCAAAATCTTGGATATAATTTAAGACTTCCTCCATCTAACATTTCTAACTTATTTAGGAAGAAGGTGTGTTTCTTTTCATCCAAGGGCTTGGTGAAAATATCTCCCCTTTGTAAATCAGTTGGGATATATTGTAGTTCAATTTTGTTCTTTTCAACATTATCCCTTAAGAAATGATGCCTAATCTCTATGTGTTTTGTCCTACTATGGAGGACTGGATTTTGAGCTATAGAAATAGCACTGGTGTTATCACAAAAGATTTTAGACTTCTCTAAGTTGTAGCCATAGTCTAGGAGTTGGTTTTGAATCCACAAGATTTGTGAACAATAACTGCCTGCAGCCATATATTCAGCTTCAGCAGTTGAGGTTGACACAGAAGTTTGTTTCTTACAAAACCAGGAGACAAGTCTGTCACCAAGGAACTGACAAGTTCCACTGGTGCTTTTCCTGTCAATTCTGCATCCAGCATAGTCAGCATCAGAAAATTCAGTTAAATCAAATGCTGAATCTTTTGGATACCAGAGACCTAGATTTGGACAACTTTTAACATACCTGAGAATCCTCTTTACTAGTGTTAGGTGTGACTCTCTAGGGCTTACTTGGAACCTAGCACATATACATGTAGCAAACATTATATCTGGTCTACTAGCTGTAAGGTACAGTAAAGAGCCAATCATTGCTCTATATGTTGTCTGATCAACAGGTTTCCCATATTCATCAGCATCCAATACAGCATTGGTAGGCATGGGTGTTTTCATACAAGATGCTTCAGACATGCCAAATTTCTTAACCAATTCATTTGTATATTTGGTTTGAGAAATACAGATGCCTTCAGCATGTTGCTTAACTTGCAATCCTAGGAAGAAGGATAGCTCACCCATGCTACTCATTTCAAATTTAGAATGTATTAGGTTGGAAAACCTTCTGCATAATTTGGAGTCAGTAGAACCAAAAATAATATCGTCTACATAAATCTGCACTAGTAGGGTATGGGACTTATGGGTTCTAATGAAAAGAGTTTGGTCTAATCTACCCCTTATAAATCCATTTTCCAAGAGAAAGCATGCTATGGTCTCATACCATGCTCTAGGAGCTTGCTTGAGACCATATAATGCTTTGTTCAATCTAAAAACATAATCAGGATAAGTTGGAGAGATAAAACTTGGAGGTTGTCTGACATATACTTCCTCTTTGATGTCTCCATTTAGAAATGCACTTTTGACATCCATCTGATATACCTTGAAGCCTTTATATGCTGCATAAGCTAAAAATATTCTGATGGCTTCCAATCTTGCAACTGGTGCAATGGTCTGGTCGTAGTCTATCCCTTCTTCTTTAGAATATCCATGAGCAACTAGCCTTGCCTTGTTCCTTATAATTACTCCTTGATCATCCAGTTTGTTTCTGAATACCCACTTTGTTCCAACAATGGAGTGATCCTTAGGCTTTGGCACTAGTTCCCACACTTTGTTCCTTTCAAATTGATGCAACTCCTCTTGCATTGCAATGATCCAGTGTGGATCTTGCTCTGCATCTTGAATGGACTGAGGTTCAATTTGAGATAGGAAGCAGGTGTGCAACAGGTTTTGGTTGACCTGATTTTTGGTTTGCACACCAGCTGAGATGTCTCCAATTATTTGGGAAATTGGATGGTCTCTTGATGTTACTAAATCAACAGGGGGTGTTGATTGTTCACCAACTTGTGTTGTTGTTTCTTCTTGTGGTACAACAACTGGCTCTTCAAGTTGTTCTTCAATATGTTGAGCACTTTCTTCATCTTCACTGCTTTCATCCCTTTGGGTAACCTGTAACTTGTTCAAGTCTTCAACAAGAGAATGTTCCTGCAAAGGTTCTATGGTAGAAGAGATCTTCTCCTTGAAAGACATGTTAGATTCATCAAATGATATATGAACAGATTCCTCAATTTTTAGAGATGATTTATTATAAACCCTATAAGCCTTGCTGATCATGGAGTATCCCAGAAACACTCCTTCATCAGCTTTAGCTTGAAATTTTGCTAAATATTTCTTGTCATTATTATGTATGTAGCAAATACAACCAAAAACTCTAAAATAATCAACTTTAGGTTTCTTCCCTTTGAGTAATTCATAGGGAGTCTTTCCCTTTAGTTTATGTATCAAACTTCTATTCAGCACATAGTTGGAGGTGTTCACTGCCTCTGGCCAAAAGGATAGAGGAAGGTGAGCATCTGACAACAATGTGGTGGCAGATTCAATAAGGGTTCTATTTTTCCTTTCAGCTACCCCATTTTGTTGAGGAGTTCTAGGAGCTGAGAAAGTTTGTCTGATCCCTTCACTCTGACAGAACTATAGCATAAGAAGAGAATCAAACTCTGTCCCATGATCACTTCTGAACAGGGCAATGTGAGTATTGAACTCAATCTGTATACATTTGAGAAAATCTGTCAGACACTTAAAGTTATCAGACTTCTTCCTTAGAAAGAACACCCAAGTGAATCTAGAGAACTCATCTACAACTACTAAAGTGTAAGATTTCCCTCCTAGGCTTTGTACTGTGATGGGTCCAAAAAGATCAATGTGAAACAAATACAATATCCTAGGTGAATCACTCTTATTAAGTGACTTAAAGCTGTTTTTAGTTTGCTTGCCTAATTGACAAGCCCTGCAGAGTCCTTCCTTTTTGTAGGGGCCAGAAGGTAGTCCTCTAACAAGGTTGTCCTTGGATAGCCTAGCAATAGTTCTAAGGTTTAGGTGTCCTAGTCTCTTATGCCATAAGATATTTGGTCTACAGACAGAATTAAACAGGCAAATATCTACATCAGTTGAAAGAAAATCTACTAGATAGATGTTACCTTTCCTTTTACCTATCAACACAGTTCTGTTGTCCTCTGACTTCATTTTGCATAAGGCTTTGCTGAAGGTCACCTGGTAGCCTTCATCACACATCTAACTGATGCTTATTAAGTTGTGCTTTAGTCCTTCCACATAGGCTACCTTCTTGAATGTCACTGATCTAATCTGGACTGCACCATATCCTTTAGTCTGTCCAAAGTTTGAATCACCAAAGATAACTTTGGGTCCAAGCTTGGCTCTAAAGGAAGTGAGGTTGTCCTTGTTCCCTGTCATGTGCTTAGAGCACCCACTATCCAAGTACCATTGCTGGTTAGATGTTGGATAGGTCTTCACCTGCATATAAGACAATTCATTTGTTTTTGACCCAGTTTACCTTAGGCCTAGGTTGATAACCTTTAAATTCTGAAATAAAAGACATCCCAGGCTGACTCTTATATCCTTCGGGATGATATCTCCTTGGAGGTATAATATATTCAGTATAAGGGTTAAAGATTTGGGATGAAGGACCCTTAGGATTGAATTTTGATTTGCCCTTGAAAAACTTTCCAGAGGTCTGACCTCTGTTCGACGATCTTGGAGCTGCGTTCGACGATCTTGGGTCATATCGTCGAGCTCCGTTCGACGGTCGACTATGGCTGAGTTAAGGTATTTGAGATCGTCGACCTGCTTTCGACGATTTTGGCTGAGATCGTCGATCTGCGTTCGGCGATCGTCGATCTTCATTCGGCGATCGTCGATCTCCGTTCGACGATTTCTGCTGGGACTTGGTTTTATTGGGCAGATCAGAATTTTTACTAGCAACCTCTACAACTCCCTTTCCTTTGTCAGAAATGAATTTGATTGGAGTTGTTAGAATTATGGGTTGGCTGGATGAAGCACCCAAGCCCAGTGTACTGTTAAATCTGGAGTTCATTGTGCTTGTGATGTCCATCAGCTTGATGCTTCTCCCATTAAGGGATTCTTCAAGCTTCTTGGCCTCAGACAGCTCACTTTTCAGTGAAGCTATCTGCTCCCTACAGCACTCCAACTCCTGAGAGAGTTTGAGGTTTTCTGATTTTAAAGTATTATGTTTAGATAAATGATTTCTGAGAGAGATAATTTGTTTCTCAGATTTTAGCAGGTCTAAACACAATGCTTTAAATTCAGATTTAAAGTCCTCTGAGTTAAAATCAAAAGAACTGATTACCTGATCTTCTTCAGGTTGATTCTCTGAGTCTGACTCTGACTCCTCTTCTTCTGAATTATGTTGTGAGGCATTGATTGCCATCATGCAGATCTCTTTCTCTTCTGCATCATCCTCATCATCACTGGGCTGGATGAGGCTTCTGACTCCTCTTCAGTCTCACTCCAGGATTCAGCAACAAACCCCTTTCTTGTATATTTGTTTTTGTTTGATGAGGGTTTGCCATTGCCATTCCTCTTGTATTCTTTCCCCTTTCTTCTTTCTTTCTTGTCCCTTTTGTCCTTGTTTTTGTTTTCTGGACAGTCACGAACTATGTGCCCTGGTTTCCTACAACCAAAGCAATCAATTTCTTTATTATTAATGGACTTGTCATTCCTTGGATTATCATGCTCCTTGTATGATCTCCTTCTGAAGTCCTTTCTGGCCATCTTGTAGAATCTTTTGGCCAACAGACTGAGCAGTTCATCATTGCCTGTGACTTTGTCTTCAGGCTGATCTTCAGTTGCCTTGAAGGCTATAGTCTTCTCTTTTCTTGTGGCTGGTGAGGCAACCTTCTGTTCTTCTTCTCTATTTTTGATAAGTAGCTCATAAGATTTGAGCTTACCCAATAGAGCTTCAGTGGTGATCTCATTCAAGCTTCTGACATCCTTAATTGTCCAAATTCTTGAATCCCAAGTGCTAGGGAAGCACATTAGAATTTTGTCATTGAGTTCAGTTAGTGAGATCTCTTTATCTAATGTTCTGAGTTCACTGACAATTAGACTGAGCCTGTTGTACATATCTCCCACTAACTCATTTTCTCCCTTCTTGAAATTCTCATATTGAGATATGAGGTGGGATCTCCTATCCTTTCTCTCATCAGCTGAGCCTGAGACTATTTCAGATAGTTTGTCCCAAATTTCCTTTGCTGAATTGCATTCAGCCACCTTTTGAAATATGTCATCAGACATTGTCTGGGCTAAGATGTTCATAGCCTTGGCATCAGCTACCTTTCATCTCTTGATGTCAGTATCTGTTCCTAATGGAGGTGGAACAGCATTTGTAATTGAGTTCTCTGGAGGTCTTGGATATACTGTCAAAACAGAGTTAAAAATATCTTCGTCAATAGAATTCATGTACAGTCTGATCCTTGCTTTCCAAAGTGCAAACTTGGATAGATTGCACACTGGAGGTCTGGTGCTAGCATAATCTTTGTTTTGGGCCATGATTTGTGAAAACAAAATCTAATAATAAACTACAAAAGAAAACAGATCTAACTTGGGATCTTTTGGGTTCAGGTGTTAGGCTGTGCAACCACCAATGTGTGGCATGTTTAACCAACCTCGCTTTGATATCAATTGAAAGTGCAGCTAGATCTGATATACTCTAGAGGGGGGGGGGTGAATAGAGTATATGGTGCTTTAAAAGTTTTTACAACAACTGTTGTAATATGAGTGAGCAGGGAAGCAGTTATAAATCTAATAACAGAACTAAACTAATCAAAAGCTAATCACATAATAATCACAGCCAGAAACAAAAATAAAGACAAGCAAAACCAGATGACACAAGGAAATATAGTGGTTCCCCTAAACTTTGGTACATCAACTCTTCTACCACCCTAGGTAGGAATCCAATGCAGGATGAGTTGATCAGGTGTCCTGGGCACCAATGAGCTTTTGATAAGGTGCTCAAAAACCAAAGCAGATTTTTTGATCAGGTGTCTTGCCACCAATGAGCTTTTGACAAGGTGCTCAAAAACCAAACTCAAATTTTTGAAGGGAGTTTGAGAAACCCTTTACAGAGATGAGGGTGAGAGAGTGATGGAAGTCTTCTCTTTCTCAGATCAGCTGAGAAGACTATGTGGATTGATGGTGTCAAAGCTCCCCCTGAGTCCTTGAGATCTTCAGGAAAAGAAGCTTTGCTGTAGGGTGATAGGCCTTCAAAAGTTGAAATCCAGCAATAGATGATTTCAGCAATAACTGAAATGTTGGATGTCTGGAGTCTTGAGATATGTTGGCCTTGAACACTTGAGACAAGAGAGATCTGAGGAGGTTTGATCTCCTTGGATGTGTGTTCTTCAGAATTCTTTGAGACAGAATATTTTGATCTTGTTCTGAAGATTACTGATGTTTGTCTGTGTGTGTGTCTGTGTTCTGTGTTAGATTCAAAAATTCTTCTCTTTTATTCTCTGATACTGAATGGAAAACATTCTCTATCAAGAATAGCCGTTGGCCTGCATTAATTGCATCCTTAATTGCAAAATGTCTTCTGGAGGAAAGTCCTTAGAAATATTCCTTGAAAATCCCTTGAAACTTGGTCCAGAAATAAATGAAAACGGCTAGAAAATCTTCAGAATTAATTGCAGAATAACTCCTTAACTGATTTGAATTTGAATCTGGAAACATCCTTGAAGTCATCTGAAAACATCAAACTGAGCTCTGCTATCGTTGACTGAGCTCAGCGATATGGATAAATACAGCAGCAAAATATCGTCGATCTGAGCTCAAAGATCGTCGAGCTGAGCTCAGAGATAGAGATCCAAAGCTGAGTCAAGATCGTCGAACTGAGCTCACCGATCGTCGAATGGAGTTCGACGATATGAAGAAGTTGAGCTCAGCGATCGTCGAATGGAGTTCGACGATCTGTCGAAGTTGAGCTAGACGATCGTCGATCGGAGTTCGACGAATCGTCGTGCTGAGTTCGACGATATGACTTAGTCTTCAAACTGAAAAAGGTCTTGGTCTTGAGGGCAGCTTCCAAACTTAGACTTATAACCCTTAGACTCAATTCTAATTGACCTTTAGAGCTATACAGGAGGTCAAATCAAAGGTTTCCTAGAGACATAGTGATCCTGACCCAAATTAGTAATAGGGTGTTCCAACAGCTTCTTTGATAGGCCAGATTCTTGAGTCCCAAGAGCTAGAGAAGCACATCAAGATTTTGTCATTCACCTCTTTAAGGGTGATATCTTTATCCAAGGTTTTAAGCTCATTGATGATTGATCTCAACCTATTGTATATTTCAGCAACTGATTCAGCCTCATCCTTCTTAAAATTCTCATATAGGGATATGAGATTTGATCTCCTGTCTTTCCTTTCATCAGCCGAACAAGCTACCATTTGGTTGAGGGAGTCTCAAATGAGCTTGGCTGAGTTGCACTCAGCCACCTTCTGAAATATATCATCTAACATAGTCTGAGCCAAGATGTTCATTGCTTTTGCATCCGCAATTTTGTCTTTCCTCTAGGCTTCAGTCCACTCAGGTGGTGTCACTGCTGTTGTGCTTGAAGATGTTGTAGAAAATGTGAAGATTTGGGGGGACCTGTAAAAATAGAATTGTAGATATCTTCATCAATAGAGTTCATATAAAATTTGATTCTTGCCTTCCAGATGGCAAATCTGTTAAGATTGCATACTGGAGGTCTGATTCTTGCATAATCTTTGTTTTGAGCCATTCTGTGAAGAAATAAATCTAATAACAGAAACAAAACAATCATATCTAATAAGAGAGATCTTTATGGTTCAGGTGTTAGCCTGTGCAACCAATAATAACCAACCTCGCTCTGATACCAATTGAAAGTGAAGATTAGATCTGAAATACTCTAGAGAGGGGGTGAATAGAGTATTGTGGTCTCTTACAAATTCTTTACAACTTTTGCTGTAATCCTAGGTGAACAAGTTAGCAAACAAAGTAATAAGCACGACAACCTAACAAATCATAGAACACAGCCAAAACAAAAGAAAAAGGGCAACCAGACAACACAAGAAATTATAGTGGTTCCCAAACCTGGGTACATCCACTCTTCTACCACCCTAGTAGAAATCCACTCAGATTTTTGATGATTTGCCTGACACCAATGAGCTTTTGTTCAGGTGCTCAAAAACCAAAACCTCAAGTCTTTTGGTAGGAGGCTTGCAACCAGGAATAATTTTGAAGGGACTTAAAACCCTGTAGAGAGGATGAAAAGGTGATTGTTAACCCCTCAGTCCGCAACATACTGCAAGATTCCAAAGGCCCCCATTCAGCAGGCGCGGACAGGATTTGTCAGTCCGCCCAGTCCGGCATTGTCACCAGTCGGGCGCCAAGGGTGGTACTCCAGCAGCGGACGCAAGGACCTGTCCGCTCAGTCCGCCGGCGCTTTGGGTATCAGGTTCTCCAGCGACGGACGCAGTATCTCATCTGCCCAGGCCGCCGCCCTCCAGTGGGCGCGCCCAGCAGCAGTGGAAGCTCCAGTTCACGAGCCCAGTCCGCCACTTCTGTGCGGACTGGCGTGTTCTTTCTTTTTGCTTCCCATCACTGCTGCCCGGTTCTCCTGTACCCCAGGCAGCCGGTTATTTTAGCCCTGCCCGTTTGGGCAGGCCCCCTATCCTATAAATAGGGGGGAGGTGGTGCACTCAAGGCACACTGACTCGGACCCAGGAGCCTACTTGTTACAGGCTGCGGACTCGAATCCTGTGCCTTGCGGACTCCCCCTTGCTCTGCTTCCCTCAGTCTTTTCCTTTCACTTGTAACTGAATCCTTCTTCAATCAAGGGAAAGCCCGTCGCAAGAGAGGCATTCAGGCCGCGACGGGCGAAGTCTGTTGTTGTCGTGGTTCACGGCCCTGCTCTTCTTCCAGCTCTCATCCGCTTAGTAGATCGCTACTCGCAGTCTCCCTATTTCCCCTGTGTTCGAACAGTTAGCTGGTTGTGCTCGACCCCCCTTGTGTTTTCGTGCATCAACAGTTAACACGCGGCCTTCAGATCCGAGTAGTGTTTTGAAATCAGCGGACGCAAGATGTCAGACCGCAGAGCCCGCTCTTCAGACCGCTCCAGCTCTTCAGAAGACTCCCTTTGGGACGCGATTGAACAAGCTCGCCTTGAGGCCGAGCAGTCTCGCCGGCAGACCGACCAGCGTCTTGACACAATCAGCCAAGCTCTGCTCGCGCTGGCCCAGCGGCTTGCTCCTCAGGCCGCAGCGGACCCAGCGAACTCGCAAGTCCGCCAGACCCCAGCTCGCCGAACTCCGCTTCGGCAGTCGCCAGAAACTCCTCGGAACCCTGCTCAGTCCGCTGCCCCTCTGCGCCCTCAAGAGGAAGAGTTTGCTTTCAGAGAGTTCTTCAGAGAAGCTGCTAGGGGCACTCCTGCCCGCCAACTTCACTTTGCTGACCGCCAGTCCGCCGAGCCCGCGGACTCCTCGGCTCTAGTCCTCCCTTTCTATCCTGCAGAGTTTGACACCCCGTCTCCCTTTGTTGACAGAATTCGATGGGAATCAGCCCCGAGAAACTTCAGGGAGCCTCGCATCCCATTCTATACAGGAGCGACAGATCCCGTTTCTCACCTCCAGGCATTTGAGGGGGCAATTGCTTTGAGATGCCTCTCAGATGCGATTAAGTGTAAACTGCTGGTCACCACTCTCGAAGGGCAAGCGAGAGAATGGTTCTATGAGCTGCCTTCGGGCACTATCTCTTCTTTTGCGGAGCTTCGTAGCCTGTTACTGCTGAGGTTTGCTACCTCAAGGAAGAGGAAGAATGGGCCAACTGCCCTATTTGAGATCAAGCAGAGGGATAACGAATCGGTGGCACGATTCGTTGATCGCTTTCAAAGATAAATTTAAGGGGTGAGGAATGTGAACCCCGACTATTATAAAGTTGCCTTGATCCACGGCCTCCGGGAAGGCCCTCTGAAGTTTAAAGCAACGACCAAGGCACCCGAGACTTATCAGGAGTTGATCGCCATGGTCAACCGTTTCATAGAAGGGGAAAATGCCAATCTGACCTATGTTTCATCCCTGACAGCCAAGGCTGAAGGAAGGTATGCCTCCGCTTCTTCCTCTCATGGCAGGCCCCCTCGTCCAGACTTCCAGCCTCCGTCTCAAAGAGGCAGGAACTTCCGCAACAAAAAACCTTTCCAAGGCCATCAACAGTTTCATGAGCAGAGACTGTCGTTGGTCGCCGCTCCCACCTTTCCTTTGCAAGCTCTTCCCATCCTCCAGCAGGCAGCCTTGCCTGCCCCGTTCCAATATGATGAAAGTCCCATGGAGGACCCTGCAGATCTGGACCTTGACGAAGTCATCCAGATCCTGCAAAGGAGATCAGAATAGAAGAGGCAAGAGCCTCAGAAGCTGTGGAAGCCGAGGAATAATTCACAATACTGCCAGTTCCACAAGGAAAAGGGTCATCTGACTGAGGAATGCAAGGCCCTTCGAACGCTGATAGATAAGTTGCTTGCCGAGGGCAAGATTGACCTGGCCAAGAAGGATTCTCCTTCCTCTTCAAAACCATCCACCTCAAAAGTCAAAGAGGTAGCTGAGGCTTACCAGGAGTGTGTGGATGTAGAGGACGAAGGCCGTCTGGGGCCGATCAACGTCCCGGTGGAGTGCTTCGATGCAGACGATGAAGGAATTCTGGGGCGCCTCTTCTTCATCCACGGTGGAGCAGGGACCGAGTCCACCCGGAAGTCATCAATTTCAAGGGTCACCCAGGCGGAGGTGGACTCTTCTTCCGTTGCTCCCCCAAGAGAAGTGGTCACCTTTGGCCCAGAAGATCTGCCTCAAACAGCCAATCCATTTGATGATGCAGTTGTAATCAAGGCTGTGCTTGGAGACTTCATAGTGGATAGGATTCTGGTCGACACAGGAAGCTCGGTCAACCTCCTCTTTAAGTCTACTTTTGAGGCCCTGAGGACCGGAAAGCCTCTGCTTTCCACTGAGGGGCCGCTCTATGGTTTCTCAGGAGAGAGGAAAGAGGTAGAGGGCAGCGTCACCTTGCCAGTGAAGCTTGGAGGGGCAACAAAGCAGATACAGTTCATAGTGGTCGACGCCCCCAGCAGCTACCATGCCATCTTCGGCAGGCCCCTGCTGAACAAGTATCGAGCAGTGATTTCCACTTACCACCTATCCATCAAGTTCTTCGCCGATGGGAGGATGTGCCGGGTCCGTAGTGACCCAAGGAGAGCAAGGGAGTGCTACGTCCGCACTGTCAACACGGTTGAAGCCAGCCCTTCCCTTGCTCCAACAAAAGCTGCAGAAGCCTCTCCCAGTTCGAAAGTTGCTGCTGATGAAGGTGCTCACCTGGAACCTGCCCAGGTGACGCAAGGAGTCCCCATTGCTGAGGGGGAGGAGAGGAAGCTCTCCATCAACTCGGAGCTACCTGAAGATCAAAAGGATGAGTTGATTTCCTGCCTGCTAAAGAACCTGGATGTCTTTTCCTGGTCAGCAGAAGACATGCCGGGGGTGGATCCTGATGTTGCTTGCCACCACCTGAATGTTGATCCCGGCTGCAAGCCTATCCAGCAGAAGAAGAGGGACGTGGCAACAAAGCTTGCAGAACCAATAAGGGAGGAGGTTGCGAAGCTCCTCAAGGCAAATTTTATTAAAGAAGTGCAATATCCCACCTGGATTTCAAATGTTGTAATGGTTAAAAAACCAGGGGGAAAGTGGCGAATGTGTGTAGACTTTACTAAACTTAATAAAGCATGTCCTAAAGATTGCTACCCCTTGCCTCGGATAGATTCTTTAGTTGATTCCGCGGTAGGGTACTCTTACATGAGTTTTTTAGATGCGTTTTCTGGTTATCATCAGATAAGAATGCATAAGCCCGACGTTCCTCACACATCGTTCATTACTAACGATGGATGTTATTGCTACCTTGTGATGCCCTTTGGGCTTAAGAATGCTGGCGCGACCTATCAACGGATGATG
Source organism: Platanthera guangdongensis (assembly GCA_039583875.1). NCBI lineage: Eukaryota > Viridiplantae > Streptophyta > Magnoliopsida > Asparagales > Orchidaceae > Platanthera > Platanthera guangdongensis. Next base: position 127,723,101 of record CM077157.1, read on the forward strand.
GACCGTGTGTTTAACCATCAGAAGGGAAGAAACCTAGAAGTGTATGTAGACGATCTCTTGATTAAGAGTAAATCGTTTTTGCTGCACTTGCTAGATCTAGCAGAGACGTTCGCTACTCTGCGTAGATACAAGATGAAGCTCAATCCTTTGAAGTGTACTTTTGGAGCGAGTAAGGGGAAGTTTCTTGGTCATCTCCTTACTCTGGAGGGACTTGCCCCCAATCCTGACAAGGTAAAAGCTATTCTTGAAATGCCTATCCCTCATTCACCGAAGGAAGTTCAGCAGTTAGGGGGAAGGCTAGCAGGTCTTGCAAGATTTCTCTCTCGGGTTGGAGATAGGAGTGCCCCCTTCTTTAAGACCCTCCGGCGTGCATCCAAGCTTGAGTGGACAGAAGAATGCTCCCAGGCTTTTGAACAGTTAAAGATGCAGCTTACCTCATCGCCTCTGCTTCAGAGCCCCCGGCTAGGAGAGGTTCTTTTCTTGTACCTAGGGGTTGGCCCTGAGGCCGTTAGCTCCGTTCTTCTTCGGGAAGAAGGCAGAAAGAAATTCCCAATCTACTATGTCAGGCATATTCTGAAGAGTGCAGAGACGCGGTATCCGATCTTGGAGAAGTTAGCCTTGGCACTGGTCATGTCAGCTCGCAGGCTTCGCCCATACTTCCAAGCACATTCAATTCAAGTCATCACCGATCAACCTTTGAAGGGTGTGTTGGAAAAGCCCGAGCATTCCGGCAGACTAGCTAAGTGGGCAATAGAGCTAAGTGAATTTGAAATTTTTTATGTGCCCAAGACAGCCATCAAAGCTCAAGTCCTAGCAGATTTTCTGATTGACATGCCAGAGTCCAGTTCTGATCAAGCAGAAAGGTCACCTTTGGCTTGGACCATTTATGTTGATGGTGCCTCAGGCAGAAGTTCTTCTGGAGCAGGAGTGGTTCTCATCAATCCAAACGGAGTCAAGTTGGAGCAGGCCATCAAGTTTTACTTTCCAGTAACAAACAACCAGGCAGAATATGAATCTCTGCTAGCAGGTTTGAGGCTCGCAAGGGAATTAGGAATCGATCATGTCCACATCAAAACCGATTCTCTGGTAATGGCGTCGCAAGTCCTCGGCAACTTCGAAGCAAGGGAGCCAGTCTTGAAAAAATACCTAGCTCTTGTGAAAATAGAGGTCGGCAGGTTTAAAAGCTTCACTATCGAACATATCCCCAGAACAGAGAATGAGGAGGCCGATTTTCTCTCTAAGCATGGGATGCCTTCAGGAGGCACGACTTCTGAGCTCTTCCGCCCGGCAGTAGTGGAAGGAGATCTGATGCAAGTAGATCAACGCGCCTCTTGGATGGATCCATTCATCCTATATCTGTCAACAGGAAATTATCATCATACAGTTAGAGACAATAAAAAGTTCAGAATAAAAGCAGCTCACTACTTCCTAGTGGCGGGAATCCTTTATAGAAAGACCTTCCTCTCAACCATGGCCCGGTGTGTTTCAGAAGAAGAAGCTCACACTGTTTTGCAAGAAGTTCACTCAGGAGAGTGTGGAAGCCACTCTGGAGCAAGAACTCTTGAAAAACGAGTCCTGCGACAAGGGTATTTCTGGCCCACAATGAAGAAAGACTCAGAGATCTACGCCAGAAGGTGTGTTCAATGCCAGAAGTTTGCTCCACTTCAGCACCAAGCAGCTCAGTCCCTCAGGTCGATTGCAACTCCTTGGCCCTTTGCGGTTTGGGGAATGGATCTCATTGGTCCTTTTCCCTTGGCAAGCAGGCAACGGCATTTTATCATCGTAATGATCGACTACTTCAGCAAGTGGATCGAAGTCAAGGCATTGGCTAAGACAACTACTCAGATCGTCAAGAACTTCATTTGGGGAGAAATTGTCTGCCGGCACGGGATACCAATGGCAATAATCACTGACAATGGGCCACAGTTCAACAACTCAGAGATGATAGATTTTTGCAGGCAGATCGGAACAGAGCTGTGTTTTGCATTAGTTCATCATCCCAGAAGCAATGGCCAGGTGGAAGCTGCCAACAAGCAGATCCTCAACTTGCTCAAAAAGAAAGTGCAGAATCTCAAGGGCAGTTGGGCTGATCAGCTTCCATCAGTCCTCTGGTCCCTTAGGACAACGCCATCATCCGCAACCGGGGAGACTCCATTCAAACTCTCGCATGGCTCAGAGGCACTCATCCCGATTGAGTTTGAAGTCCCGTCACCCAGAGTGATGCTTGCAAGAGAAGGTGTTCATGATTGGGTTGAGTTGAATAATGAGGAGATGAGGTTCAGCTTGGAGCACATCGAGGAGGTCAGAGATCAAGCAGCCATAAGGCAGGAAGAGGTCAAAAGGAGGATGGCCCGTTACTTCGATCAGAATATAAGGATCAAACACATCCAAGTGGGAGATCTAGTTCTAAAGAAGGTTGATGCCGCTGCAAGAGCTGGTTTAGTTGGAAAGCTTAATCCAAATTGGGCCGGCCCTTTTGTCGTCAAAGAAGCGTTAAAAAGCGGCGCTTATCTCTTGCAGACATACGAAGGAGAGGATATACCGCACACCTGGAGCGGGGATGATCTCAAGCGGTTCTATTCTTAAACCTCCTTTTTCTACTTTGTGTATCCTCTTCAAGAACTATTATGAATAGAAACTGCTTGCTAACACTTCTTCGAGTGTTTTGTTGTAATCATAACAGATGAAACGCTAAGAAAGATTCAAAAAACGGTTCTGCACCTAAACTCTCTTTCTTCTTTCTTATGTTTGCTTTGCAAATATGTTTTATGATCCATACTAACACCTTTTTCTAGTGTTTTCTCTCTCTCCTAAAGACCTATAACGGTTCCCTGATACCAGGAGACATCGCCGAGTTCAGCTAGACCTCCCCTAGAGCCGTTGTCATTAGCGTAACACCACGAAGACCACGTGTTGCGAGGAGATTTCGCACCGTGTAGTGGGAGCTTGCAGGCTCTAGCGCGGTTGGATTCTGGACTTCGGATCCCGGCAGGTACCTGACCCCACCTTTGCATTATGGAGGGCAAGGTGGGTGTAAAGCTCTACCACGCCGCTTTAAGGATATTGTTACAACTTCGATGATCACATGAGGAAAGTATGCCGTTCCGGCTCACCTGCCCGCGGGTCATCTTAGCTTGTAACTCTCGAACACTCCATGGTACCCTCAAGCAGTGCCTGCAGGAGACCCACAGCTTAGACTGTACTCCAGGCAAGAGGGCAGGGAACCGTTCCGCCAAGTGAGCATCTTGCTCTTCGCAGGGAATTATCTGCGAACTGGTCTTCTGCGTCCGCTCAGTCCGCCGGTATGGGTTGATTCTATAGCTTGTAGCCCGGTGAGGAAAGTATGCCGCTCAGGCTCACCTGCCCACCTGGTCGCGAGTTATAGGTCATTTCTATATCTTTGGCAGACTGATTTTCTCTATCCGCAGAGTCCGCCTGCTTGGGTTGATCTTATAGCTTGTAGCCCGGTGAGGAAAGTATGCCGCTCCGGCTCACCTGCCCACCTTGTCGCAAGCTATAGATCATTTCTATCTTTGACGGACTGGATTCGTTATCCGCACAGTTTGGAAGTTTCCTTGGGATTGCAAGCTGGTTATCTTTAGCGGACTGGTTTTCTCTATCCGATCCGTCCGCCTACTTGGGTTGATCTTATAGCTTGTAGCCCGGTGAGGAAAGTATGCCGCTCAGGCTCACCTGGCCGCCTGGTCGCAAGCTATAGATCATTTCTATTATGAGCGGATTGGTTTTCTGTATCCGCTCAGTCCGCAGGGTACATATTCAAGTTTATATTCCTGTTATAAGCGGATTGGTCTTCTATATCCGCTCAGTCCGCAGAATGATTCTCGCATTATTTGATAAGTTAATACTTAATGTGCTTTTATATTATGTGCGGTCTGGCTTGCGGACTACAGCTATAACTCAAGTACCCCAGGCATTGTTATCAACTGGCTGTTCTCTGAGGCGGATACTGAATGAGTTGATGTCTAATTCTTTAATCAGCAAGATTCGTTAAATGATGTGATGAGCGGACCGTAACTTAAACTCAACAGGGTCCGCCTGACAAAATTCTTCTTTATGCTGTGATTAATCAACGCATCGTGCAGACTGCTAAGTATCGGTGCGGTGAGCGTGGAAAAAAGAGCATTGCAGGAAGCACACATGCCAAAAAATATCCTTTTCTATTTCATCAAAAAATTGTTTACATCGTTCTATATGTTCGGCGGACTACAATCTTGCGTCCGCCACTTTTACAAAAAACAAAATATATATATATACATTGATCAATCAGTCCTCTGTTTCTTCTCGGGAGATGCAGGGCTATCACCGATGATGTCGACTTCTGGAGAATAGCCCCCCGAGTCGCTCCCGCTGCTACCTGATCCTGTACTAGTGGCGGACCCGCTATGCGAGCTCCCAGTAGCAGAGGAAGATGCAGAGGTGTCGGACTCGGCGGACAGCTCCTCTCCTCGCCGGCTCGATGCAGCATCGTCCGCATTTTCTCTGGCGCCTTGCTCTTCGCCCTGCGAGCCTCCTTTTTCTTCTTCTTCTTCTTCTTCGTCGTCTTCTTCTTCCTCATCTTCACCTTCCTCAATGACATCCTTTCCTTTTCTAGCTCTCTCCATCGCTGCGACCTGAGGGGCCAGCTCAGGGAAGATCTCCAGAAAAGGGACGCCGACCACTCCCTCCTTCATGAGGCCATCGCGGGCAAGTCGCTCAACAGCGACCTCGACAGTCTCCATCACAAAAGGGAGCGTGGCGGCCTGGAATTTATTGTTCTCCAAGTCGTAGGCGACCTGCGAAAAACAAGATTACAAACATCAGACAGTTCGCGGCGGATAGAAAATTAAGACCGCGGCAAATTCAACTCACCCCCAGCTCCTCTCTTTGCCGAACATTCCTCTCTCCCAGCCGCGCGTTTCTTTCCTTTAGCACTTTGTTATCCTTCTGAAGTTGTTCATTCTGCCTCAGCAGGTCCCTGGCCAAAGTAGCGACGTAGTGGTTTGTTACCGCGCTGTTCGCAGAAGCCTGGGAGGCCAGCAGAGGGAGGTCGGCGGCGGACACCTTCTTGAGGTCGCTCAAGATGCGCTTTCCGTAAAGAGTGGAGAGCGCAATATGAGCGTGGCGTGTTATCCGCGGACTCCTCCACGAAGGAAGCGCGGTGGATAGGCGAACATGCTTTTTCTTGCTGTGCCAGTGGACCATAGGGTTCCCCCTAAGGTCCCTCTGGCTGATACCGAAGCCGGTCATGGAGAAACTTTCAGAGGAAGAGTAGTCCGCTGCGGGATCCCCTTCCTCCTTCCTATTTTTTGCAACTGCTTCCTTCTTCTCCCTTTGTGTAGGGACGAAGCCGCTCGGCATCTGCGGCAAGTTGGCGGGCACCGCCAAGGTCGCTGCAAAAAGAGAACCAGAGTTAAACGACATGGTCGCGGCGGATACAAAAGCTGAGTCCGCTAAACTACTTACTGTCCTCAGGCATGACATCCGCTAGGCTCGCCAGCAGCGGAAGGTAGTATTCGATATCAAGCCTGGCGTTGGCCAAGAACTCGACAATTGCGGACTCCAGGTCGTCCAACTGCACATTTTTAAAGACAGAGTCCGCGCGCACCTGCGGATACGTGTGCGCGAACCCAAGGTCGCCCTCAAAAATTAGGAACCTTGAGGTCCAGTTGTGGATCTTGTTTGGAAGACCCACTACCTTCATCCCCCTGCAGTAGAAGTAGATTACTCCCTTGTAGGGGCGGCCTCCGGAGGCGGTTATGGAGCGGACGGAGAATATTTTGCGGAAGATGTTCGTTGATAAAGCAATCTTTTCAGATCGCAAATAAGAGATGTAGCTGCAGATCGCGGCAAGGGTATTCGGCGCGAGCTGGCCAAGGACCATCCCATAGTGCTCAAAGATTGCAGCAAGCTCCCATAGGAGCGGGAACCTGAATCCGCTATCGAAATGATCAACGGGAATGGCGATCTTGGTCGCCGTGAAAAAATTCAACCTTTCCTGATGGGCGGGTAGGCGGACAAGTATGTTTGAGTCTGCCATCTTCTTTTCAACGAAGGCAGCCAGGTCAGCCTCTGTCAAAGTACATTTTCGGTGATCGGCAGAATGGAAGGCGACTGCAGCATCAGTGCGCGCGGACACCATGTTGCAGGCCGCAGGATTCCGTTTACTTCAGTAATTTCCTACATAGAGAAAGCAGAAGGCAGTATTTATAGATAAAGATTCTGACAGCTTTTTGACCAGTCCGTGCAGGTCGCATATTCAATCTGCACAGTCCGCAAAGAATTAAAAAGCAGCCAAACAAATAACACGGATACAAAGACAATTTAACATTCCAAGGGAAATTCAGAACCAAGTTGTGGCCGGTGCAGTTCCCTGTCCGCCCAGGTCGCATATTTTCCCACCAGGTTAACAAGAAGCGGACACAGCGCTAGTCCGCACAGTTCGCCACAGATCAAGCCAAGGATTAAGCAACATAAAATTGCGGATTTATAATCTGAGTCCGCATAGATCGCAATAAAAGTTCAATCACACATCACACAGCATTGTTTGAAGCGCAATTATACAGACGATTATACAAATTAAACAAGAATCAGAAGCACCGCGGACTCAGCGGTCCCTATTTTCAGTTCGCGTAGGCTTCTCCGTCCTATCCCGGCATAGATGAGCCGCCTGATCGCTTATCTGAAGAATTTCACTATATACACGGCAGAGGTGGTGGTGGATGACATTGATGGTCCGGTGCATGTGGGCGGCTTCCCGGTCTACCCGGCTGAGAGGCACCATTGGCTCCGCTGCCGGCCTCGGCTCCTCATCCGCAGTATGTGGGACACCACCTGTCGATGCCGCGATCTCAGGAGGAACGCGATCTGACGCCCGCGGCCTCTGCTCAGCGACCTCAGCAGTCCGCTTCTCCTTTCCTTCACGAGCCGACGCCAAATGCTTGCCTCTGTAGTATCGGACGTCATCCGCGAGCCTTTTCTTTTCCCTTTCAGACCTCTCCAGCGCCCGCGAGATGCTGGCGACCTGGTCTTTGAGGGCCTTCTCGCGTTCCGCGGACGCTTTCTCGCGCGCCGCGGACGCCCTCTCGCGCTCCGCCGCTTTCTCTAACTCTGCTTTGACACATTGCATTTCAGCTTCAAATTTCTTCTCTAAATCTTTTATCGTACTCAGGCTGGGCGGCTCATCTTCCGCGGACTCCACGTGTGAGACCGCGTCGGCACCAGTGTTGGGTGTGACCACGATCTCGCCACTCTCGATGGAGCCCGACAGTGACTTTCTACCTGCAACAAATAAAGTCAACTTCGCATTCAAAGGCAGTTCGCGACGGACTCAAAGAAAGGATAAAAGATCACTTTTAGATATAGCGGCAGCGAGTTTCCGACTATCGAAGATGATTGGCCGCCTTGCCCGCTCCGGGTCAAAGGCGCTTAACCGTTTTTTCCATTCGCGGTGAACCCTTGCTCTTCTCTCGGCAGCCGCACTTGTTGAGACCACGATATCGTCCGTCTTGGTGATAATTTTGATCGGTCTTGACGTCCGCGGCGGCGACCTGTAAAGCCACTTGCGCTGAAAGTATTTGGGCGCCGGCTGAAGTTTACCTGACCGCATCAGCTCCGCAGCAATCCGCATATCCTCAGCGGCTTTGTCCGCCGCGGCCTGCTGCGAGGCTGCCCCGACCGCAGCAACATGAGCAACGATTTGTTTCTTTTGCTCCTCTATCTTATCCTTCAGCCTCTCCCTCTCCTCTTCCTCCGTAGCGGACAAGGAAGGGAGTTCATCACCCTTATCTCCAGTAGTCTCCGCCTCATTCTGCTGCAGTACAACCAGCAAGGAGTCCTGGATTAAGTCAAGTTGATCGACGTCTATGGAATCAAATATCTCATCCGTGGAAAGACTGACCGTTGAAAGGGAGTTGTCTCCCCGAATTTGGGTCTCCGGCGTTACCAGGTCGCCGTCTGGGACTTCTTTGTCACGCGGCCTGTGTTGCAAGTCCGCTTCCCCAGTCCGCTTGGAGATATTCTTCTCCTTCATTGAGCGGAGCTTCTTCTCAACCCGCTCGGCGACGGTCGCTCCGTCTCTCTTCCTCTTTTTCCTCTTGGCGGTCTTCTCAGCAGCATCCGCGGAGGACCCCCCTAAATCGGGCTGGTCAGTGCGGACAGGTTCAGGATTCACAGCAGACAATGTCTTTGAGGGCGCGTCATCCTCTACCTCAGTTTGCCGGTCTTCTTCGTCCAAGTCAACGATTTGCACCGAGGCATTGGGGGAAGATATGTCAGTCTCCATGTGTTCGCCAGCAGTGTCCGCCGAGGTTGCGGTTTTCTGAGAAGGGGCGGAGTCCGACAAGGTTGCCATCTTCTCGCTCCTCAATGGTTCGGCATCGACTATGGCATCCCCGCGAGCAGACACATCGATATGGCGGACTGCTTTCTCTGCAGGCTTCTGGCTCTGGGAACTCTCTCCTGTGGAGCGGACAGGATCTTTTCTTGTCGACCTCTTTACAATCTTCTTTGTCTTCATAGGCGTTGTCGGCTCCAGGTCGCCTTTTGCAGTAACGCTAGATAAGAAAGCTCCAAGCCTAGCCATGCCGGACTGGAAGGTGGAGACCGCAAGTGGTGAATAGTGCCCCGTATCGATCGAGATTCTCAGCAGATCTAGACCCTCCAGCAATATTTATAGCGTTGGCGGCGTTTTCGAGGTTTGCGGACTCGGCGGTTAAGAGAACATTTTCGAAGTTTTCTGGAAACTTAAAAATGTGCGGGGATTATGTTAACCCCTCACAGTCCGCAACATACTGCAAGATTCCAAAGGCCCCCATTCAGCAGGCGCGTACAGGATTTGTCAGTCCGCCCAGTCCGGCATTGTCACCAGTCGGGCGCCAAGGGTGGTACTCCAGCAGCGGACGTAAGGACCTGTCCGCTCAGTCCGCCGGCACTTTGGGTATCAGGTTCTCCAGCGATGGATGCAGTATCTCATCCGCCCAGGCCGCCGCCCTCCAGTGGGCGCGCCCAGCAGCAGTGGAAGCTCCAGTTCGCGAGCCCAGTCCGCCACTTCTGTGCGGACTGGCGTGTTCTTTCTTTTTGCTTCCCGTCACCGCTGCCCGGTTCTCCTGTACCCCGGGCAGCCGGTTATTTTAGTCCTGCCCGTTTGGGCAGGCCCCCTATCCTATAAATAGGGGGGAGGTGGTGCACTTAAGGCACGCTGACTCGGACCCAGGAGCCTACTTGTTACAGGCTGCGGACTCGAATCCTGTGCCTTGCGGACTCCCCCTTGCTCTGCTTCCCTCAGTCTTTTCCTTTCACTTGTAACTGAATCCTTCTTCAATCAAGGGAAAACACGTCGCAAGAGAGGCATTCAGGCCGCGACGGGCGAAGTCTGTTGTTGTCGTGGTTCACGGCCCTGCTCTTCTTCCAGCTCTCATCCGCTTAGTAGATCGCTACTCACAGTCTCCCTATTTCCCCTATGTTCGAACAGTTAGCTGGTTGTGCTCGACCCCCCTTGTGTTTTCGTGCATCAACAGTGATGGTGTCTTCTCTTTCTCAATAATAACTGAGAAGACTAGTGGATTGATTTCAGCAGATTGCTCCCCCTGAGATCTTGAATGGATCAGGAAATCTGGAGCTCTGCTTCAGGGTGACAGGTCTTCAAAAACTTAATTGCCTTTACTAGAGATTGCTTCAGGAACTTCTTTGACAGATAGAGTTATTGTTGTCCTTCTGAAGTTGTCCTGTAGGGTTGAAAGAAGAAGACTCTTCATAGATATTGTATGTTCTTCTTCTTCTTCTTGATGATGATGTTCTCTGCCCTAAGCTGATTGCAGTGTGTGAAAAACTTTTGATTTCTGTAAGACTTCTTGAATGTAATGTGTGTCAGCAGGACTGCTTAAACTTTTCTTTCTTTTCTAAAAACTGACTAAAAAAACACATTCGAAATTTGACTCCTTGAGCAGTAAATGCAGTCGGCCTGAGAAGGAAGCGACAATGAATGAATTCCCTAACTGTCCCGTGGAAAAACGACATGTAATAATCCATGATCAATGCTCGTTCTAACAGTAATATTCCGAGAAGATTGAGCATTAATTACTCAGGAATCATCGCCAAGAAAAGGGACGGAAAACTAGAGAAGACCAAGACTGGAATCGTTGAACGAAGAACAGAAATCGTCAAGCTGAGTTCACAGTTCGTCGAGCTGAGCTGATGAGTTCGTTGACCAGACAATAGCAATTAGTCTTCAAGGGAAACTTGTCAATTTTGCTACAATCTTCGTCGAACTAACAATTATCATTCGTCGAATAGAGATCCAAATTCATCGACCGAAGAATGATTGTGGACTTAGACAGAATCTGAGAAGTATCTGGCTAAGAAGAGCTCAAATAGTAGACCAGAAATCGTCGACCAAGGAATATGGTTCGTTGAGCTGAGATCGACGAACGTCAAACACATTTCCTTGAGCTGAAGATATCTCTAAGTCTTCAGTTTCTCTCGCAGTCTGGAGGATGGCTGGTCCACAGGATGATGTTCTAAGGACAAACCCTAGACTCAAGGACACAACCAATGACCCTGACTATACAAGGTGGGTCAAAGACATCCTAACTCAGTGAGCCTAGCCCAAATCAAAACTAGGGATCCAACGGACGTCTCCTTCATCACAAGGGAGGGATGCATCAGTTATAAAATAATGCCCTTTGGGTTGAAAAATGCAGGGGATACATACCAACGCATGATGGATCGGGTCTTCCAGGGCCAGAGGGGGAAGAACCTGGAGGTCTATGTTGATGACCTTATGGTTAAAAACAAGGGTGTGGACTCACACCTTCGAGATCTGGAGGAGACGTTCTCCACCTTACGGAAGTTCAAAATGAGGCTGAACCCCTTAAAATGTGTTTTTAGGGCAAGCCGTGGGATGTTCCTCGGGCATCTTCTGACCCCGGAGGGTGTAGAACCCACCCCGGATAAGGTGAAAGCCATCCTAGAGCTAGAGTCTCCACACAATGCTAAGGAGACCCAGCGCTTGACATACAAGCTGGCCGGCCTAAGTAGATTCCTCTCTAGGTCGGGAGAGAGATGTTCATCATTCTTCAAGGTACTGTGGGGTAATCAAAGATTCAAGCGGACTGCTAAATGTGAAGAAGCTTTCCAAGGGCTAAAGAAGCAGCTCTCCCTGGCTCCTCTACTTCAAAGCCCGAAGGAGGGGGAGGATCTGACCTTATATCTCGGAGTGGGAGTAGAGGCAGTGAGCTCTGTCCAAGTTAGGGAGGAGGGGAGGAAGCAGCTGCCAATCTATTACGTCAGTAGGATCCTAAAGAAGGCGGAGCTTCGCTACCCTATCCTAGAAAAGCTGGCATACGCCTTGATCATTTCGGCTAGGAAGCTCCGGCCATATTTCCAAGCACACTCGATTAGGGTGGTGACAGACCATCCCCTACGTAAGGGTTTTGAAGGAGTGGAGAACTCGGGTAGACTAGCCAAGTGGTCTATCGAGTTGAGCGAATTTGATATCTCGTTCGTACCAAGGCTCTACATCAAGGCGCAGGTGGTGGCCGACTTCTTGGCAGACTACGTTGTGGAGGTAGGGGCCGAGGAGTCGGGGCCGCTGGAGGCATGGAAGATGACGGTGGATGGTGCCTTGGGAAAGCACTCCCTCAGAGTAGGGGTGGTGTTGACAAGTCCTCAGGGGGTCACCATAGAGCAAGCGATGGTCTTGCACTTTTCTGCAACTAACAACCAAGCAGAGTACGTGTTGGGTAAATTGGTTAAATGTACCTGATTTGAAGAAGCCTCACCCAACTCAATGATATACATCATAATGTATTTGATGTATGTTGAGTTTACTTGTGCAGGTTAAGTAATTACTGGACTGAAGCAAAGAGTTTCTAAGTTCATGTGTCGACACCCAGAGGGAAAGTGTCGACACTTAAGAAGACTTGTGTCGACACCCAGACAAGCAGTGTCGACACTTGGAGTCATTGTGTCGACACCTGGGATGCAGAGTCGACACCAGACAGAAAGTGTCGACACAAGGAGTTGTGTCGACACTCAGTGAAGAAAAGTGCAGACAGAAAGTGTCGACACAAGGAGCTGTGTTGACACCCAGTGAAGCTGTGTCTACACCAGAAAGTGTCGACACTTGGAGCTGTGTCGACACTCAGCAAAAGTCAGCAGAAACTAAGTTAAAGTGTCAACACCAAGAACAATGTGTCGACACACAACAAGAAGAGTCAGCACTTGAAGAAAGTGTCGACACCAAGAACAAAGTGTCGACACTCAACAGAAGAGTCAACACATGAAGTAAGTGTCGACACCTAGAACAATGTGTCGACACTCAGCTGAAGACTCTACACTTGAAGAAAGTGTCGATACATGGAGCTGTGTCGACACTTAGCAAAGAACAGCAAGATCGTCAAATTATTCTAAGTACAAGTGTCGACACTAAGGGAATGTGTCGACACTCAGTTGAAGTCTCAATAGAAGAATCAAGTGTCGACACAAGGAGCTGTGTCGACACTCAGCAAGTATCAATATAGAAGACTATGTGTCGACACCAAGAAGCAGTGTCGACACTTAACAGATTCAACACAAGAAGTTGTGTCGACACAAAAGAGATGTGTCGACACTTAGAAGAATTCAGCAAGTTACAGAAGATCAAGTACTTGTGTCGACACTCAATTTCAGTGTCGACACATGCAGAAGAAACTGTGTCGAGAAATACAAGGAGTTGTGTCGACACCTTGTAGACTAGTGTCGACACTTACACAACTGGTGTCGACACTTGGTATATAAGTGTCGACACTCAAAGACAGAAAGTCTCGACACTTTCAGACAGTTAGAGATTTTCAAGAATTGACTGGATGACTTGACAGCTGCCGTTCCAGCCGGTTTACAGCACCTGTCAGAGATGTCAGAAGACAGTTATGAACCGGACCAGCCGGTTACCATGAAGAAGGCCTATAAATAGGCTCATACAGTTTACAGAAACGGTTGTTCAGATTATTGTTCAATAGTTATTGAAGTGGTACACATAGTATCAAATCAAGAAGATCTAGCTGTCCAAGTGCAGATCTAAGAAGTTGGAGAGAGAGCGCTCCATCCAAGAAATCAGCCTTTGGAACTAGGCTGAGAAGAAGGGTTCAGAGATTTTCTGGATCTTAAGAAGCAGAGATCAAGGATCAACTGCAGGAGGATTCATTCTTATTCAGTTCTACTCAAGAAGCTTTGAAGAAAGCTAAGTCAGATTGAATCCAGCTGAGTTCTTCCAAGAACTCATCAAGAAACTCTCAACTCCCCTCTCTTGTTTCTGAGTTGTAGAGTTAATATTTGTAAAATCATTTTAACTTGTAGGATCCTTTGGATCTGAGTGAATTGTAAGCCTGTATTTATAAAGGCTGAGGGTAGGGCTTGAGAGCCTGAGTGTAGGAGATTGAAATCTCTGAGTGTAGGCCTAGTTGGCTGAGTGTAGGCCTTGTTGGCTGAGTGTAGGCCTTGATTGGCTTAGTGTAGGCCTTTGTGGCTGAGTGTAGGCTTTGGGATAAAGCTGAGTTGTAGGGCCTTGGTCCTGAGGTGTAGGAACCAATTTGGGTTCTGAGATAGTGGAGGAGTTTGGCCGAATCTAGTACACTGCTAGATAGGCGAAGGGGGAAAGTGGATGTACCCAATGCTTGGGGAACCACTATAAAACTCTGTGTCTGCTGTGCTGTGATTGTTGCTGTGTATGCTGTGTGTTTGCTGTGATAAAATAGTTAAAAATCTGTGATATTAACTATTTGCTGCCATTAAAGTTTAAAAAGGATTAGGTCACCTATTCACCCCCCCCCCCCCTCTAAGTGTTTAGGTACCATATCTTTCAAGTGGTATCAAAGCGAGGTTACTCAAAAAGGACTAACAGTCTGAGGAGATCCTGTTTGGCAGATTCAGTCTAAGGAAAAGTACAGATTCAAGAAACTCAAGAAACATGGGTTCCTCTGACAATCACAAGGAATTGGGTTCCATGAAATTGCCCATATGCAGAAAAGAGATCTTTGGGATCTGGAAGGAAAGGGTAAGGCTGTTTATGGAGGCCTTAGACCCTAGGATCTACATCACAGTAAAAGAGGGGCCATATGTGCCCATGAAGATATCTGTTCTAGATGCAAATCAGAGAACCCCAAAGGATTTCTCTGAAATGAGTAAGGATGAGATTGTCCTAGCTACCATGGACAAGAGGGCACACAACATTATAGTGAGTGTCATAGATGATGCAACATTTCAGAATCTTATACACTGTAAGACAGCTAAAGAGATGTGAGACACTCTTATAGTGTATATGGAAAGATCTGAAGAAGTTAGACAAGATAGAAAATCCTTGCTAAATCAGGAGTATGAGAGTTTTAGACAAGGAAAAGGTGATAGCATAACTGAATGCTATAAGAAGTTCTACAGAATAGTAAATGAACTCATGTCTTATGGAAGAGAGTTTAGTAACTATGAACTAAATGACAAGTTCCTAAGGTCCCTAACCAAAGATTGGGACACAAAGATCTGTGCCATTAGAGAAATGGCTAAGTTGGGAGAAATTCCTCCACCTATACTGTTTGGCAAATTGTTGTCATATGAGATGCAGTTGACAGTGAGGAAAGAGGAGGAGAAATCAACAAGAACTGAGCACAAGGAAAGAACAGTAGCCTTCAAGACAGAAGCCTCCAGGAAGTGCAGGAATAAGTCACCAACTCCACCTCCAAAGGTAGTTGAATCAGAGACAGATGAGTCCGTCAGCACCAAGTCTGAAAACAGTGAAAGTGATGAAGACTTTGCTGCCTTCACTAGACACTTTCAGAAATTCTTGAAGAAGAAATAGTGGAGGACAAAGCCCACTACATCAAAAGGAAAAGAAGCTTCTTATCAGGATAAAAAGGATTCAAAGAAGGATAGAAAGAGGACAAAATCTAGCAAGGCAACTAGTTCTAAGATAGTGTGCTATTGCTGCAATAGACAAGGCCATGTTATTGCAGACTGTCCTGAAAAGAGGAAAGAATCTAGTGACAGGAAAAAGACTTATTTCAAAGGCAAGAAAGAAAAGTCTTTTGTTTCCAAGAAGGAGAAGACTCTATCAGATATCTCTTCTTCAGAAACTGAGTCTGATGCTAAGGCATACATAGGGCTGTTTGCTGAAGAAGAAGAAGAAGAATTTATGCAGATAATGGAGTCTATTTATGAACAAGAAGACTGCCAGTGCCAAGGACTGATGGAATTGACTGAGAGTGACAAAATCCTGGAGCAGCCAGGACCCAGTAAGATACAAAGTTCAACTTTAAATTCAGTTTCTTGTACCAGTACAGAATCAGATTCATCTTCATCAAGTGATGAAAGTGTATCTGAGTCTGAGGATGATATTCATCAGCTTATAGATGAATATAAAGTGTTGTTGCAAGCTTACAAGAAAAGCAAGTCCCTAGCCAAAAGTCAGGCAAAGGAAATTGCTGATCTTAAAGCTGTTGTAACAGATTCTGAGAAGCAGTTTGATCAAAAGCTTAATGAGATAGCCAGGCTGAAACACATAACAGTGATTCAGATGGGGACTATCACCTTTAAGAATGATCAAATCAAGAGTCTGGAGATCAATCTTCAGAAAGAGAGAGAGCTTGTTGCTAGGTTTTCTAAACCTAAGTCAGTGTTACCTTTAATTGATGAATTTGTTCATCATAAAGGCAAGGCTGGACTGGGTTTTATTAGACCTGCAAGGACTGAGCAGTCCAAGCCCAAGTCCAAGGGCAAAGCCCCAACATTCAACAAGTCTGCTGTAGATAAGATAGCAAAGACAGTACCTAAGCAAAGGTACAATAAGTTTGAATGCTGGTGCTGTGGCAAAGTTGGCCATTTTGCAGTGGACTGTTGGCACAATGCTAGTGCCAAAGTGAGTACCAAACTACCTGTTGGAAAGCCAATAGGTAGCTTTGTCAGATTGCAAACTAATAAGTACCAAGGACCCAAGAATTCTTTGGGTTCTAAGGTTCATTAATCTGTTTTGCAGGTGAGTCCAACTGGCAATACCCCAACATGGTACTTGGACAGTGGATGTTCCAGACATATGACTGGAACTAGAGGATTACTAAAGGACTACATACCAATAAAAGATGGTCCAAAAGTCACCTTTGGTGGTTCTGAAAAAGGAATCATCAAAGGATTTGGTAACATTTCTAGCAACTTGGTTACCATTACTCAAGTGGCTTATGTTAAAGGGTTGAAACACAACCTAATAAGTATAAGTCAATTAAGTGATGTAGGGTATGACATCTCATTTGTTAAAAATGGTTGTCATATCAAGACGTCAAGTGATCAAGGGATCATTTTGATAGGTTATAGGAAGAGGAATGTCTACTGCTTAGACATTATGGTTGAGAACAATGGTTCTCCAGTTTGCCTTGTAGCTGATGAGACAGTCACTCATTGTGTCAAATGGCACAAGAGGCTAGCCCATCTTAACTACAAGACTATTAGCAAACGCTTTAGCAAAGAGTTAGTGAGGAATGGTCCTCAAGTTAAGTGTGTTAAAGATGGTATTTGCTCAGCTTGTCAAAAGGGCAAGCAGACTAAATCCACCTTTAGAAGCATAGAAAATAAAGATGATGTGAGGTGTTTATACCTCTTGCACTTGGATCTCCTTGGTCCAATGCCAGTTCACAGCTTAGGTAGGAAGGTATATACCCTTGTAGTTGTAGATGACTACTCAAGGTTTTCCTGGGTGTTCTTCTTAAGATAGAAATCTGAAACACCTAGTGTCTTCCATAGCTTTGTCAAGCAAATTCAGAATGAACTAGACAGTACAGTGGTCAAGATTAGAAGTGACCATGGTACTGAGTTTCAGTCTGATAGCATGACAAAACTTTGTGAAGACTTTGGGATATTTCAAGAATTCTCTTCACCTAGAACACCTCAGCAAAATGGCATTGCTGAGAGGAAGAATAGGACCTTGATAGAGGCTGGTAGGACCCTACTAAGTGATACATCACTGCCAGAGTATTTATGGGCTGAAGCAGTTAACACTGCATGCCATGTTGTAAATAAGGCTACCATCACTAAAGGCCTCAACAAGACCCCCTATGAAGTTGTGAAAGGCAGGAAACCAAACCTATCCTACTTCAGGATCTTTGGTTGCAAATGCTTCATACTTAACAATGGGAAGTCTTACTTGACTAAGTTTGCTGCCAAGTCCCAAGAGGGAATTTTTGTTGGGTACAACAATAATAGTAAGGCTTATAGAGTCTACAACTTGACTACACAAGTTGTAGAAGAATTTGTGCATGTAGTTTTTGATGAGACTAAACTTATTAACAATGAGTTGTCTAGTAGTGTATGCAGCCCCACAGGTTTAATAAAGAAAATGGACAAGCTTACTATAGAAGAAGTACCTGCTGCAAGACAGCAAGGAGAGGAGAATAGCTGTTGTCCAGGGGGAGAACTACATGTACCAATTGCTGATGAAGTACAAGGAATACAGCATAATGGAGATGCTGAAGAGGTTCAACCAGAAATTAGGATGCCTCCAGCCAACAGGCATCTAAGAGATCATCCAATAGAGCAGATTATTGGAGATCCAAGACAAGGAGTACAAACCAGGAGCAGAAACCTAAATGCAGCAATCTACTCCAGCTTTCTGTCTCAAGTTGAACCTAAGAAGTTTGAAGAAGCAATACAAGATCCACAATGGACTGAAGCAATGCAAGAAGAGCTTAATCAGTTCAAGAGGTGCAAGGTTTGGGAACTTGTTCCTAAACCTAAAGACCATAATATAATAGGAACTAAGTGGATCTACAGGAATAAGATGGATGAACAAGGGGTCATCATTAAGAATAAAGCTAGACTGGTTGCTAAAGGATATAGGCAAGAAGAAGGTATTGATTTTGATCAAACCTTTGCTCCAGTAGCCAGACTGGAATCCATAAGGATGTTCTTGGCCTATGCAACCTATCAAGGATTCAAGGTTTACCAAATGGATGTCAAGTCAGCATTCCTGAATGGTAATCTTAAGGAAGAAGTCTATGTGGAACAGCCTTCAGGTTTTGTTGATCCAACTCTACCTCATCATGTCTATAGACTTAGGAAAGCTTTATATGGGTTAAAGCAAGCCCCTAGGGCTTGGTATGAAACCCTATCTAGTTTCCTCATTGAGAACAAGTTCTCAAGGGGGAAAATAGATAAGACTCTATTCCTTAGGGAATCTAGAGGCAAAGTCATACTAGTCCAAATATATGTAGATGACATTATATTTGGGTCTACTGAAAGCAGCCTTTGCAAAAAGTTTGCAAAACTTATGCAAGGTCAGTTTGAGATGAGTAGTATGGGAGAGCTGAAGTTTTTCTTGGGTCTCCAAGTTAAACAGACTGAGAGTGGTTTATCCATATGTCAGTCCAAGTTCACCCTAGAACTCATAAGGAAGTATGGTATGGATTCATCCAGCACCATGAAGACTCCTATGGGGTCAAGTATGTCTCTCAGCAAGGATGATGCAGGGAAACCTGTAGATGAAACCTTGTATAGAGGGATAGTTGGCTCCCTATTATACTTGACTGCTAGTAGACCTGACATCATGTATGCTACATGTGTTTGTGCAAGGTATCAAGCCTGCCCTAAAGAGTCTCATTTGACAGCAGTCAAAAGAATATTGAGATATCTTAAGGGCACTCCCTATCTAGGCCTATGGTACCCTAGGAATGGAGATTTTGATCTAACAAGTTATTCAGATGCAGACTTTGCAGGATGCAAAGAAGATAGAAAGAGCATTACTGGAACCTGTCAATTCCTAGGTGGGAAACTAATTTCATGGAGTAGCAAGAAGCAAACCAGTGTGGCTATCTCCACAGCAGAGTCAGAGTATGTGGCTGCATGAAGTTGCTGTGCTCAACTTCTGTGGATTCAACATCAGCTAGAGGACTATGGATTTCAGGTAAGTAGAACTCCACTTTTCTGTGATTCTACAAGTGCTATTTCTATAGCTAATAACCCTGTATCTCATAGTAAAACTAAACATATTGAAATTAAATATCATTTTCTTAGGGAGCATGTAGAAAGAGAAGATATTTTACTTGAATATGTTAAAACTGATAATCAAATAGCTGATATGTTTACTAAGCCCCTAGAAGAAGCTAAGTTCACTAGATTCAAAATTGAAATAGGAATGATAAACTTAGAGTAAGTTTACAGAATTGAAAATGCCTAAGTAAAAAGGTGTCGACACATAGACAAGTCTATGTCGACATAGAATAGTGGTGTCGACACTTCAGGAAAAAGGTGTCGACACATCTAGGAAGTTGGTGTCGACACTTCAGAATGTTAGTGTCGACACATGTCAAGTAGGTGTCGACACATCCAAAGTGGTGTCGACACTTAAGTTTTACTCAAAATTTTCTAAGTAAAGTCTCGACAATGTGTCGAGTTATATTGTGTCGACACATAACCACGTGTCGACACATAAAATCTGTTGACTAAACTTGTGTCGACACATGTGTGTCGAGACATTATAAGTTAGTGTCGACACTTATTGCTAGTGTCGACACATTTTAAGTTATCTGTCCCGCCTGTTCATCTTCAAAATCAGAAAGGTATAAAGAGGGTTCTGTCTTTGTTTGTCGACACGCTTTCAAAGTTTCGAGACTCAAACTTCTGTGTCGACACCTCTCTTCTCTCAAGACAAATTCTACAAACCCTAATGGTACCTAAGCTTGAGGAGAATGTTAACGAAGGATATGAGCTAGTGCGCGGTGCTTTCGACGATGCAGATCAAGAAATCAAGTCGGTCGTAACCCTAGTCGCCGATTCTGGACTAGAATACTTAGTTTCAGAACCTACTAAGATATGGAAGAAGGAGGTTCTTGAATTCCTCAATGGAGCCAAGGTGGATGAATCTGGATACAAAATCAAATCCAGAGTTCATGGTGCTAGGGTTAAGGTATCTCCTAAAAGTCTGAGGAAGATTCTCCAGCTATCAAGAACTCAAGAAGAAGATGAGGTTACAGCTTCAAAGACCAGGAAAGCTCTAACCTGGTGTGGACTTGATTCCAAGATGAAGATAGGTTCTGTTTTCACCAGGAAGGGAATGAACAATCAAGGAAAGTTTCTTTCTGAGATAGTTGGAAAAGTGTTACTCAGCAAGCAAGGAGGGCATGACAGAGTGTCTGCCTATATGTTTGGAATAATGACCAGGATTATCTTCACTTTAAAAACTGATTGGTCAGTTATAGTATTTGAGAAAATCAAGGAAAGTCTGAAGAAGCCCAACCTGGGCAGAATCATTAGTCTATACCTAGCTGGTGTGATACCAGAGGTAATGAGTACTGCTGCTGGAAGCAAGATAAATCACATGAGGAAGATGGATCTGAGGATCTTTTCTAGATGGGATAGGGTGTTGACTAAAGAGATGCCAACCCCTGAGAAACCAGTTGTTGAGAAAGACACTCCTCCAAAGAAGAAAAGGAAGACAGTTCCAGTAGCACAAGAGTCTACTAGCAGTTCTGGTAGTGAAGAACAGGTTGTCTTCACTCCAGATGACAATGAGGAAGAGCCTGCTGAAAAGACTCCTGCTCCTTAAGTTGGTGATGAGATCCAGGGGGAGCTATCTCAAGCTAGCCCCATCCACAAGGATCAAAGTCAGGGGGAGCCTCCAGTTGTAGATGAACCCTCTACACTGGAAAGTGAACAAGCCACCACCATCATACTAGAGGTACTCACTGACCTAAATACTTTAGAATTTCTTATAGAAGATGTTGATTTGTCTGATATTCATCAGCAAACTCAGCTGGATACTCAAGAACCAGATGCTGTTAGAGAAGACACATCTGCTGTACAAGAAGTAATTCCTATTCCAGCGGTTGAAGAACAAAGAATTTCTCCTGCACAGTCTCCACAAGAATACATAATGGAAGACTTGTTCCTAAATCTGGATCAAGCAGATTTTGATAAGGAAACTGATGATGCTGTTGTTGAGGGGGAGAAGGTACAAGTTCTGGAAGAGCCTATAAGGCAAGAAACTGAGATAGCTCCAGATGTGCAAGTTGAAAAGCCTTCAAGCCCTAAGGAAAGGGTTGACATAGCCAGCTCCTCAGAGTCTGAAGATGAGGAGGATACTAGGGTAAAGAAAAAGAAACTTTATGTCTTCAGGAGAAGAAGCCAGAGTTACAAGAAGGCTCTCCAAACAGTTGCACCACAACCTATAATTCAACAAGCCACAACCATTGATTATAGTGCACTGATGGTGGCAATGCAAATCAAGTTGGATGAGCAAAGGCAGGCCATAGAGAAATATGTAGATGAATGGCAAAAGTCACTCAAGTTTGATCTTGCCCAGGATATCAAGACTATAAGGTTTGAAATGAACCTTAACAAGAAAGAAATGACAGAATGCTTCCACAAGGGTGGCAATGTAGTGGTGTACTTGGCAACACACCAGGAAAAGATCAAGGCACAGGTGGATGACATAGCATTGAAGCAAGGGTATGTGCTTGAAAATCAGCTAAGAATGAATGACAATTTAACTGCTTCACATAATGCTATTGTCATTGAATTGAAGAACAAGGCTGCTGAACCCTCTACTTCTACTGCTGCTAAAGCTGAATTTGATAAAGTCTTTCAAGAAGAAATCTCTGCTGTTCAGACTGCCATCCAAGCCTCCCAGAAAGCCATATCTGAACAACTTCAAAAGCTCAAACCATTCTTTAAAGATGGCATCAGATACTTGGATAGTCAAATCAGATTTCAAAAGGATGATGTCAGAGATCATATGGCTAGAGAAGTCATAAAGGGGGAGAGAGTTTTAGTCAAAGCTAGCTCTGACCATGCCAAATGGATATCTACTTCCATCAGAGCTACACTGGGCTATCCTCCACTTTGTGATGATGACAATGTTGCTGAATCTGGCATTCACCCTGCATATCTTTGAGGTGAGCAACCAGAAGTAGCTCAGGTCATTTATCCACCTCCAGATTTTGAGATGATTCATGCTGAGGTACAGACCATGTACAGCCCATCTGGGGGCAAGGACAATGTCCATATTGAAAAGTTTGTTCAGCCTATATCAGAAGCTATGCAAGAGGCATTGTAGAAAGAGGAAGAGACAAGGTTGTCTAAGAAGAGGTTTAGGGAACAAGCAGAACAAAGGCCAGACTTTGAACAGTGGAGCCCTACCTCTAGAAACATAATATTAACTGCCTGAAAAGCTGCCAAGGATAACACTCATGACAGGAACAAATGGTTTTCTGAAGCTGAATGGAGAAAACATGAGATCAGGCAGGAGGCAATAGTTCAGTATAGAAGGAAGGCAAAGATGGGAAAGCTACCTCCTACTGCAGTGGAGCCTAGCAAGTACTTTCCTAAGCCATATCATTATTTTGAGAGGCAGAAGATCAAAGCTGAAGAGCTTAAAAAGAAAGATCTGAAAGGCAAGAAGCCTGCTAATGCTGAAACTGCTGATGCTGATGTCCAAGCTAAAGTTCAAGCTGGCAAAGGAATAGTTATCAAGGAACCAGAACAGAAATAGATTAAGAATTTACTTGAAGTTTATTTTGTAATCTTTTGAATGTAAAATATTTAGTGAACTTCTGAAAATGTATAAGACAAATGTTAGAACAATATATGATTAATATATTTCATGTTTGTTCTGTGAATATGTCTATTTCTTATTTGTTCTATAATGATGAATTTGTATACATGTGAAATTGATACATGTTTATGATTACCCTGTTGTACATTGTCCTGCTTTACATCATTTTGTAATTTTAATTATGAATGGTGTATATCATTGACTAAGGGTTATGACTTCTCCAAATAGGGGGAGATTGTTGGGTACATTGGTTAAATGTACCTGATTTGAAGAAGCCTCACCCAACTCAATGATATACATCATAATGTATTTGATGTATGTTGAGTTTACTTGTGCAGGTTAAGTAATTACTGGACTGAACCAAAGAGTTTCTAAGTCCATGTGTCGACACCCAGAGGGAAAGTGTCGACACTTAAGAAGACTTGTGTCGACACCCAGACAAGCAGTGTCGACACTTGGAGTCATTGTGTCGACACCTGGGATGCAGAGTCGACACCAGACAGAAAGTGTCGACACAAGGAGCTGTGTCGACACTCAGTGAAGAAAAGTGCAGACAGAAAGTGTCGACACAAGGAGCTATGTCGACACCCAGTGAAGCTGTGTCTACACCAGAAAGTGTCGACACTTAGAGCTGTGTCGACACTCAGCAAAAGTCAGCAGAAACTAAGTTAAAGTATCGACACCAAGAACAATGTGTCGACACACAACAAGAAGAGTCAGCACTTGAAGAAAGTGTCGACACCAAGAACAAAGTGTCGACACTCAACAGAAGAGTCAACACATGAAGTAAGTGTCGACACCTAGAACAATGTGTCGACACTCAGCTGAAGACTCTACAGTTGAAGAAAGTGTCGACACATGGAGCTGTGTCGACACTTAGCAAAGAACAGCAAGATCGTCAAATTATTCTAAGTACAAGTGTCGACACTAAGGGAATGTGTCGACACTCAGCTGAAGTCTCAACAGAAGAATCAAGTGTCGACACAAGGAGCTGTGTCGACACTCAGCAAGTATCAACATAGAAGACTATGTGTCGACACCAAGAAGCAGTGTCGACACTTAACAGATTCAACACAAGAAGTTGTGTCGACACAAAAGAGATGTGTCGACACTTAGAAGAATTCAGCAAGTTACAGAAGATCAAGTACTCGTGTCGACACTCAATTTCAGTGTCGACACATGCAGAAGAAACTGTGTCGAGACATACAAGAAGTTGTGTCGACACCTTGTAGACTAGTGTCGACACTTACACAACTGGTGTCGACACTTGGTCTATAAGTGTCGACACTCAAAGACAAAAAGTCTCGACACTTTCAGACAGTTAGAGATTTTCAAGAACTGACTGGATGACTTGATAGCTGCCGTTCCAGCCGGTTTACAGCACCTGTCAGAGATGTCAGAAGACAGTTATGAACCGGACCAGCCGGTTACCATGAAGAAGGCCTATAAATAGGCTCATACAGTTTACAGAAACGGTTGTTCAGATTATTGTTCAATAGTTATTGAAGTGGTACACATAGTATCAAATCAAGAAGATCTAGCTGTCCAAGTGCAGATCTAAGAAGTTGGAGAGAGAGGGCTCCATCCAAGAAATCAGCCTTTGGAACTAGGCTGAGAAGAAGAGTTCAGAGATTTTCTGGATCTTAAGAAGCAGAGATCAAGGATCAACTGCAGGAGGATTCATTCTTATTCAGTTCTACTCAAGAAGCTTTGAAGAAAGCTAAGTCAGATTGAATCCAGCTGAGTTCTTCCAAGAACTCATCAAGAAACTCTCAACTCCCCTCTCTTGTTTCTGAGTTGTAGAGTTAATATTTGTAAAATCATTTTAACTTATAGGATCCTTTGGATCTGAGTGAATTGTAAGCCTGTATTTATAAAGGCTGAGGGTAGGGCTTGAGAGCCTGAGTGTAGGAGATTGAAATCTCTGAGTGTAGGCCTTGTTGGCTGAGTGTAGGCCTTGTTGGCTGAGTGTAGGCCTTGATTGGCTGAGTGTAGGCCTTTGTGGCTGAGTGTAGGCTTTGGGATAAAGCTGAGTTGTAGGGCCTTGGGCCTGAGGTATAGGAACCAATTTGGGTTCTAAGACAGTGGAGGAGTTTGGCTGAATTTAGTACACTGCTAGATAGGCGAAGGGGGAAAGTGGATGTACCCAAAGCTTGGGGAACCACTATAAAACTCTATGTCTGCTGTGCTGTGATTGTTGCTGTGTATGCTGTGTGTTTGCTGTGATAAAATAGTTAGAAATATGTGATATTAACTGTTTGCTGCCATTAAATTTCAAAAAGGATTAGGTCACCTATTCACCCCCCCCCCTCTAGGTGTTTAGGTACCATATCTTTCAGTACGAGGCCGTGATAGTCGGCCTTCGTTTGGCGAGGGAGATTGAGATCTAGGATGTGGAGGCTTTCACGGACTCGCTGGTGGCATCACAATTTCGAGGAGAGTTGGAAGCTCGGGAAGCCACCCCTGTGAAGTACTTGTCCAAGGTGAGGGCGATCATTGGGGGGTTCCATACTTTCTCAATCCAACACGTTCCAAGAGAAGAGAGTGCAGCAGCCGATCAGCTGACTAAATTTGGACCTAGGGGAGGATGAATCATGACGGATCTGTTCCATCTAGCGATCGAGGAAGTGGAGCTCATGGAAGTGGATCAGAGACACTCATGGGTGGATCCCTTCGTAACCTTCTTCATCACAGGCTTCCTTCCTGAGGGGATCAAGGAGGCAAAGAACTTTCGACACAAGGCGGGCCATTATCTCATGCATGAAGGGAGTCTACATTGGAAAATGCATTCGGGTCTGCTGGCACGATGCGTAACGGAAGGGGAGACCCGATAGATTCTGGAGGAGGTACACTCCGGGGAATGTGGAAGCCATTCCAGAGGTAGGATGTTGGAAGCAAGGGTGGTTAGGCAGGGGTACTTCTGGCCCACCCTAGGTAAGGATGCTGCGGAGTTTGCAAGGAGGTGCCAAAAGTGTCAGCTCTGCGCCCCCCTCCAGCTCCAGGCAGCTCAAAGGCTTCAAAGAATCAAGACACCGTGGCCGTTAGCTATCTGGGGGATAGATTTGGTTGGGCCTTTCCCTCCAGCTAGTGGGCAAAGGAGATTCCTCCAGGTTATGATCGAATACTTCTCAAAGTGGCTGGAGGTTAAGGCGCTGGCCAAAGTCACCTCCCAAGTCATCAGGAACTTCGTTTGGGGAGAAATCATCTGCAGGCACGGGCTACCTCAGGCCATTGTCACGGATAATGGTCCTCAATTTGCGAGCGATGAGTTTATAAGTTTCTGCACCCAGCTGGGCATCGACCGCAGGTTTGCCTCTGTCCACCACCCCAGGAGCAATGGCTAGGTGGAGGCGGCGAACAAAATTATCGTGAACCTACTCAAAAGGAAGGTGAAGAACTTGAGGGGGAGCTGGGTGGAGCAGCTCCCCTCGGTTTTGTGCGCCTTGCGGGCAACCACAAACACGGCCACCGGCGAGACCCCCTTCAAACGTTCCCATGGGTGTGAGGCGGTCTTGCCTATGGAATTCAAGGTCCGATCCCCACGAGTTGTGGCTGCAGGTGATTGAGACGAAGATTGGAGGATAGAGAATGAAGGACGCTTATGCCTCTCACTGTACATGGTGGAATAGCTATGCGACGTAGCAGCTATCAGGCAGGAAGAGGTCAAGCGGCAGATGGCAAGATACTTCGACAAGCACATCAGGATCAAACAATTTGCAGAAGGAGATCTGGTGCTAAAGAAAGTTGATGCTGCGGGGAGGTCCGCTCCGGTAGGCAAGCTCAAACCAAATTGGGAAGGACCTTATATTGTTGAGAAGGTCCTGAGAACAGGAGGTTACCACCTCCAGGATGTGGAGGGTAGGACCATGAGCCACACCTGAAGTGGCGATGACTTGAAGTGCTTCTACCCATGAGAAGGGAGGGCAAATATTGTATATTCAAATCAAGTTCATTATAATAAATTTCTCAAATTACTTCTTGTCTTTATCTATCATGAAGTTCTAACGACAGGAAGATGATCGTTTCTGCAGTACCCCGAGCGTGGCTCGGCCCCAGGTAGACCCGCTGCGGAGGCTCTCATTAGTTGGCAGGTCCGAAGGCTCTCCTATGGGGGAGAGGTATGGTCCTTGGTTCTGCACTACCACGAGCGCGGCTCGGCCGTATGTAGACCCGCTGCACAGGCTCTCATTAGATGGCAGGTCCGAAGGCTCGTCTGTGGGGGAGATGTCTTGGTCCGTGGTTCTGCACTAGCCCGAGAGCAGTTCGGCCCCAGGTAGACCCGCTGCACAAGCTCTCATTAGTTGGCAGGTCTGAAGGCTTGCCTGTGGGGGAGAGGTCTGGTTCTTGGTCCTTGTTTCTGCACTACCCCGAGCGCGGCTCGGCCCCAGGTAGACCTGATGTGCAGGCTCTCATTAGCTGGCAGGTGCAAAGGCTCGCATGTGGGGGAGAGGTTTGGTCCTTGGTTCTGCACTACCCCGAGCGCGCAAATGTAAGGAAAGTGACGACTCGCGACCTGGGCCAACTCTCCGGCATGACTGCGATACAAGACGCAACACCACCTCGCGTGCGTAAGCGCATCGGAGGGTCGTCTCGTAGTAAGCAAAGTAAAGCAAAGTAAAGAGTAAGGGCAAGGCTGCGAGACGGATGGCTAGCGCCATCTTACAAGACAAAGCAAACCAGTAATTCATTTCCCATAATAAAGAACAACAATAAATAACATATACATTTGATCATCTTTATGTATCACAAAATGGGGGACAAAAGGTAAGTCTTAAGTTTTACAAATAGCAGTAGAAGGAAGAGGAGAGAGGGATTCTGGATCTTGGGAGTTGGCACTTCATTTCTCCTCGCCGGAAGAAGAATCCTCGCTCTCCTCGCCATAGAGCTGGGGCACCAGGTCGCGGACGGTCACCGATTCTGAGTCATCCTTCACGACCCCTAGATTTTTCATCATCTTCAGGACCAACTCTGCCGCCCTGATGCCAGCATCTCGGCATTGCTACTCCACATCGTCAAAAGAATAGTGCGGCGTAGGTGTCCGAAAAGGCTCGCTGCGAGACGATGACGCAGCGTCGGCCTAGAGGCGAGTATTCTGGGCTTTTAAGTCTTTGACCTCCTCCTCAAGGGCCGCTGCTTGCGAGCGCAGCCGCTCCGCCGTCTCGGCATCCTACGAGACGTCAGGTTTTTAGTTGACAGCTTCTAATGGAAAAGAGTAAGGGTAAGGATAGCGCTTTACCACGCCGCCTTGAGCTTTTGCGAGGAGGCTCTCGGCATCAAACAACCTCTTGGCGAGATCTTCTGACCACTCCCGCTCCGCCGCAAGGCTCGTCTCTCTCTCTGTCCTTTTTTTGTTAATATATATCAGGCGGCGCTCGGCGTGGTGCGAGAACTCCAAACACCGCATCTGGGCATTGGAGGACTTCATAACGAGGTCTCGCGTAGACTCGCTCTAAGGGGAGACTGCGTGGCGACCACCGTAGAGGCCATATCCCACGGAAAAAGCATGACTGGTGGGCTCCTCCTGCTCCTTCCAAGGGGGGAGGAGGGTGTAGATGGAGACGCGGTTGGCATCCTGCCCCCACAGTAGAACAGGGTCCCCAGCTGCATCGAAAAGAGCAGGGCCCAAGTTATAATTCTTATGGGAAGATGGGGCGCGACGGCTGAAGGAAGTGCCTTCGCGAGAGGCGGTAGCGGCTGGTCTATTGGAGGCGGCAGCAGGCTGAATGGGAAGTGCCATCTCACGTGTCAGCGAGACGGCCTGTCGAGGAGGCAAGCGGGGCGATTGAGACATTATAGAGATTGGGCTCAAGGACCCCGATATCTCCTTCTCCTTCGTGGTCATCTTCTTCTTCCCCTTGGAGACCACCACAACCTTCTTCATTCTCTTTGGTGGTCTGGAGCGAGAGGGCGCCATGTCTCCTAGAGGCCTCTTGAGAAGGGCAGGAGTCAGGCACTCTCTCGCCGCCTCAGCTGCCGCGTTGGCAAGATCAAGGCCCTTTGAGGGGTAGATGTTTCTTTTATATGGAGGGTGGACTGGGACGACTCGCTCCCCTAAAAAACAAAACGAAGAAAGACGATGAGAAGGTGAGACGGAGAAGCAATCAGACACAGCGAGACGAGAAAGCGAGAGTACCTTTGCTAGGGAGCACTGAAGGAAGCGAGTGGAGGCCTCGCCGCAGGAAGTTGACTTCGAAGTTCTTGCCGACGAAATGTTCATACAGTAGCTTCTCTGGGCCGCTAACCAGTGGAGTGGCATAGAAACTTTCAAGAGGAGACACCGATGCGAGCGGGATGCCCCCAAAGTCAGCACAGTCACCACGGATGAAGACGAACCGCGTGTGCCAGTGGTGATTTTTGTTAGGCGTCTCGCACACCTTGAGCCCTTGGCCGGTGAAGTACGAGATGTCGTCAGTGTTGGCATGATAGATAAATAGCTTGCGGAAGACCGTCAAGCTGAACTCAATCAGCTCCCGCCGCATATAGCAGGCAAAGGCGATCAAAACTGAAATAGCATTCGGGTTGAACTGTGCCAGGACGACGCCGAAGTATTTAAACACTTGTTTTACCTCAGTCCATAGAGGCAGCCTCAACCCCTCCTCAAAGTGCGAGACGGGGAAGGCAAGCTCTCCCGGGTAATAGTTGTTGATGGACTCGTCGACTTTGTGAGCACGTGACCCGATCCCTTCCCCCAGGTACTCGCGGACGAATCCGCGGTAATCTTCTTCAGGGAGCCTAACGAGCGGGAAGTCATGGTCAGTGAACCGCTTCCCACAGCGGCTGCGCCCCTCGCCTTCCTCAACTCTATTCTTTCCCATCCTTGGAGAGACAGTGTTTGCGAGATGGTTTTGGCGATACGGCTTTCGGCAAGACGGGGAGAAAGAGGAGGAGTACGAAAGGATGGACGAGATGATCGAGAGGGTAAATGGCGAGAAGGGTCGGCGAGACGAAAGAAACAGAGGGGCAAGAGTTTGGGTGCAGCAGGAGTGAAGAATGCAGGTATCCTTTTGATCCAGTGCCGGGTGTATTTATAGCAAGTATGGTGAAATGATTGGTAGGCGGGAAAAAGTACAGGGAAGGGTAAGAGTCGACGGTAGTCTCTCTCTCTCTCTCTCTCATGAACCTCGATCGGCGCGACCCGTCACAATCACGAGGTGATTAAACAAGGAAATTAAAAGAAAAATAAAGTTAAAACAGCAGTAATGAATAAATCAAAAGCACCATCCAGCGTTTTAGCGTCAACAGTTCTGATAAATACCAGCGATACGGCAACGAACAACATTATTTAATTATTATTACATCATTCAGAGAAAATAGAAGAAGAGGGGGCAGACGGACGGCCTTCAGTACGGGTGCCATTGCCAGCGGCCACCGCGAGCTCCCGTGCAGGGAGTTCTACTGCGCGAGTGGAAGGCGCGAACCCCCTCAAAACCCTAACCCTAGCTCAGGGCACAAACCTTGTAAGGATAGAAAAAGTCACAAAAACTCTTTGAAAAGTTATGAGGTTTGGGTTGAGTAGTTTTTGAGGTTAGTACAAGCTTTGGAGATTTTATTATGAATTTATGATTATTATTTTGGATACTTCTTTAACAAATTGGTAATTTGTATTATTTACTTAGAAATTTATTAGGAAGAAACTACTTGCTTGAAATTGAAGGAATTTAGCCAGAGGACTTTTTATTATGCTTTAAAGCTCTGTGAATTTTTATAGAATTTTTAAGGGTTGCTTCATTAAGTATGGTTTCCCATGAAAATTTAATTTAATTTATTTTGGAGTCTAGAAAGCCTGTAAAATTCACATGTTTGTACAATGATCTTTTCTGAACCATTTTAAGATTCTATAATTTTTACATAATTGTCTAATGAGTAATTTTGGTACTTCCTTCTTTACATATGATTATGCGAATTATTTTGGATAAATTAATTAGAGGTCAAATAGTCTCTAACAAAATATGGAAATTAATATCTAGGAATATATCTTTGATATTTAGTGATCAAAATTTTTGGGTGGCCATTACTTTAGTAGATCATATAGTTCATGTTCAAAATTGCCCATGGCCAAACATTTGGGAAAATTCAATAAATATCAAATTAATTAGAAAAATTATGGATCTCTGATTTTAGACTAAATTTGCTATGATAGACCTCTGGTAAATTTTATAGGAGATTTGGAAGAAAATCCGGAGTACCTTTTTTAAACATCTCATATAGTATAGGGTGGTCTGCATATAGTAAATGCGGAAACTAAACTAGAGTGGGTAATGAATTTTGAATAGTTGAATCCTCAGTAGGTTGATGGTTTCAGTAAATAAAAGAGTTCATCATTGGAATACAAGATTAGTAGAGTGAGAGGTTGACTAGTGTTAGGTGGTGCTCGGGATCGGCGAAAGATCGTCCTTCCCGTATGCAGGAAGTGTTTAATGCACTGGGGCTAGATTCAGTAAAATTAATTAAGGGTCGGGAAATCGGGTAGCAACCAATAATAGTAAGTGCCTTGCGAAAGGTGCTTTGGGCGTAATCCCATCGTAGTTCCTAGTGCCTTCGAGAGCCCTTCAAGGGCTATACCTTGGGCAGTCCTGGGCTAACGTAAACTATAGGAGTGATAAATCTTGAAGAGAAACTAGAATAAATAGGGGTTCACTTTCACACACACCGGTGTCTCGGGAAGTTGGTTAGACTCGGTTGATATTTGTGAGGGGCAGGATGGCCCGACGAGTTTTGGCTCGGTTGATGTTTGTGACGGACAGGATTGTCCGGGGAGCCTTGGCTCGGTGCTGATACATAAGCTTGCATGTGCATAAAGTAAAGGTGGTGGGTCTTCGGTATTGGAGTGTCGATGCACCGACGCCAATATGTTGACTCGGCAAGTGTGGCTAGCACTTCGCCAACAGAAGTCCGGTGCGCCAGCCGACAAGAGTACGCAGGAGCTCCACTTAGTGCACCAGCGTTGAGGCATACGATAGGTCTGACGGATAGTGCTTTACTGGTTTAGAGGTGGGCGAGGCCCAACCCACCGCTTCCGTCTGCCACTACGATGGTATCCTGGGAGGTTCGGCTCCAGAAAGGGGGAACTAAAGGTCTTTATGCATAGAGTCGGGTGGGTGAGGTGCACTTGCATGATCGCATGATAACCCACTTGCATGTCATAGCATAATCATAGCATAAAACCCCTGTCACGTATTATATAAGTGGTATGGGATGCTAATACAATAGCACCTGCAAAACGACCCCTTGGTCTATAAGCTTGTGTGGGCAAGTTTATAAATTAAGGTTAAAATTCTTTATATATATATTGCTGATAATAACTGACACCCCGACGTATAAATTGGTATGAAACTTTTTAGACGATGGGAGCCCCGTAAAAGATCTCTTGCTTATATGTTTTTGTATAAGTTAAGGTTACTTTTCATACTTTACTTTAGTGCCACATGTAATATAAAAATTGCTAGTATAGGTCCGCTGTCATCTGTTTCTTGATTACTCTCCACCTTCAAGTCCTAACCTTTCTTCCTCTCCGCTCGGTGCCTAGGGGCCATGGGGGAAGGGGTGGGGGATGATAGGACTTAGTCTTATAGACTAATAGTTTTGGAACCACTTCATTTAGGGGATCGTGGAGCCCAGCATGGAGGAGGAGCCCCGCGGGTCGGCACGCTTTGAGATGGGGCAGTCTAGCACCGGAGTTCAGACGGCAGGGACTGTGAGCCCCTGACCTTAGTTGTTTTTTATTTTGCTTCCTCTTGAGTGACTATGTAGTGACGATTTGATGTAGCAGGATTAAGCCCTTATTTTCAGTACATTATATTTTGTGGACTCTCCCTTCATGGAGATATATTTACACTGATGTGATATTATTGTGGACATTTGGTTAGAGTTTTTACCTCACTTGTGTTTACTCTACTTTTGTTGCTTTTTTGTGATCGAATCGGCCGGCAGAATCGGCGATTTGCGATGATGACCCTTGTCACCGCAAAGCGGCGGTTCTGGGCCTAAGACCTCGGTGTTTCAAAACGAAAAAAAAGTGGGTCTTACAAGTGGTATCAAAGGAAACCTCGATCGAAAAGTAACAGTCCACAACCCCTGGGTCACCCCGTGCGAGTTTAGTTTGGGGACAAACTAAGCAGCGGAAGCAGTGGTGTGCCCATATGAGGGATCACATGTAAATTATCAACGTTAGTTAGGTTTGAGTCGATTACCTACTAATGTACTTTGTTTTGCAGCCCCCAGCTCAGCCCACTCCACAAGGCAGAGCCCAGCAGACTCCGGACATTGCACCACCTCCCCCGGTCCACACTCCATTCCTACAATCGGAGATGGGACAGACAATGACAGCCATCTTGGAAGCTTTTAGGGCCCAACAGGTTCCGGCTCCGCAGCCAAACCCGGGGGCCAACTGGCTGAGCATTTTCCGAGGACTTGCTCCCCCATCCTACTTGGGGACTGAGTCGACCGTTCGGACAGAGGAGTGGCTGGATATTATGTACGAGATGCTTACCGGGATACGGTGCCCTTGGGAGGAGAGGGTGCCCTTGGTGATCTTGTGCCTGGAGTCACATGCAAAGAGATGG
The DNA here is from genome assembly GCA_039583875.1 of Platanthera guangdongensis. Classification (NCBI taxonomy): domain Eukaryota; kingdom Viridiplantae; phylum Streptophyta; class Magnoliopsida; order Asparagales; family Orchidaceae; genus Platanthera; species Platanthera guangdongensis. Next base: position 127,756,221 of record CM077157.1, read on the forward strand.
TGGAAGACTTCGCTGGACACGACATTTGCGGACAGGGAAGTAGCAGAGATTTCTTGGGAGGATTTCAGGGGTGCGCTGTTGGAACACTTTGTTCCACAGTCGGCCAGGGACGAGCTGGAGGATAGATTTTTGCAATTGAGACAGGGGAACAAGGCGGTGGTGGAGTACCACCGAGAGTTCAACCATCTAGCCCGGTTTGCAGACTCTTATCAGTTAGACGAGGCAGGATATACCAAATGGTTCTACAAGGGCCTGCGAGAGGAGCAGAGGGAGACTCTGCTGTTTGTATCCGACGGGCCCATTTCCCGAATACTAGAGATGGCAAAAATGATAGAGGCTGATTGGCAGACTACTCGGGGCTGGAAACGGCCAGTGGAATATCAGGGTCGAGGAGCAAGGAACGATCAGAGACGAGCCTGTATCACGAACGGGAGGAGGGTCGAGGACCAGCCTCGTTAGGAGGCAAGACAGGAGGCAAGGGAGCCAGTGGTGGTGGCTCCACCACCACTTCAGACACGGGAGGGACAAAGACCCAGGGGAATGGCATATCCCCCGCCAGAATGCTTCAATTGCCAACAGGTGGTGCACATCAGGAGGAACTGCCCCATGAGGGGGGCACCCCCACCAGCACCACCGGCTGCCTAGCCAACGCAATATCTTGGAGGCCGAGGTCGTTGCCGAGGACGTGGAAACCCGGGTGGGGATCCTAGACAAGAAAGGGAGTAGGTGTATGCTTTGGACCTGGCGCAGCCTCGGAACCCAGAGCAGGTCATAGGAGCTACGCCAAGATGTTTAATTATTTAAATAGAATCCCCTTTCTCAGTTGTCAAATTTGTAGAACTACACTAGGTAGAATAAATAGGGGAGAAAACTCGTTATAGAATACTAAGACATTTAACCGCCCCATGTATAGTCTTCATCAGCGGCAAGCCCGCCTATACACTGTTCGGCACGGCTTCGCACTCGTTCGTGTCGGAGGACTTCGTGGAACGGCTGGAAGGAGTGGAGCGGTTCACAGGCCTGATGAGTAGGGTGCGTCTACCCGACGGATCAGAGCTATTCACCTCTGCCCACTGCAATATTGAGGCAGAGATTGGCGGAAAGTCATTCGAGGTATCGATAACGATCCTAAGGATGCCAGTCTTCGAGCTGATCCTGGGCATGACAGGTTGCACTGGAACCATGCCCAGATTGATTGCCAAGCAAAGAGGATCACCGTGTGGCATGGGGACTCTATCATTATCATCGAAGGTATAAGACCTGCCTCTCGTATACTCTTATCTTCAGTACAGGCCGTTAAGGCCCATCTGCAGGGAGAGGAGGTTTATCAGATTCTATTTGAGATGGCGGAGGCCAAGGATTCTGTGGCAGACATCCCGGTGGTGCGAGATTTTGCTGACGTCTTTCCAGAGAAACTGCCAGGACTACCTCCACACCGAGAGCAGGACTTCCAGATACATCTTTTGCCGGGGGCCAAGCCGGCATCTAGGGCCCTTACTGGATGGCCCCGAAAGAGTTGACAGAGTTCCGAAGTCAGTTGCAGGAACTAGTAGAGGCAGGGTTTGTCCGGCCAAGCTCTTCGCCGTGGGGAGCCCCGGTGCTATTTGTCAAGAAGAAGGACGGAAGTCTTCGCTTGTGTATTGATTATCGAGTGCTAAACAGACTGACGGTCCGGAATACATACCCACTGCCACGGATTGACGAGTTGTTCGATCAACTGGAAGGAGCACATTTATTCTCGAAACTTGACTTGAGGTCAGGTTATTACCAGCTACGGATTCGAGAGGAGGATATGCCGAAGACCGCCTTCAGTAGTAGGTACGGACTGTTCGAGTTTACAGTGATGCCCTTTGGACTCACTAATGCATCGTCAGCTTTTACAAGCCTCATGAACAGGGTATTCGAGGAGTATTTGGATGAGTTCGTCATCATTTTTATTGACGACATCCTCATCTACTCAAGGATGAAGGAGGAGCATATACGATACCTGACTTTGACTCTAGAGAGGCTATAGGAACACCAAATGTATGTGAAGTTCAGCAAATGCCAGTATTGGCTAAAGGAGGTGGCCTTCTTAGGTCATATCATCAGCGGTGCAGGGTTGGCAGTAGACCTGGCCAAGACTCGGGCAGTTCAGGATTGGCCACCGTTGAAGACAGCCACTGATGTACGTAGCTTCCTGGGACTTGCCGGATATTACTGGAAGTTCGTCAAAGGATTCTCCCGGATTTCACTCCCTCTTACATCCCTGACGAAGAAGGAATCCCCGTTCATTTGGACACCATAGTACGAGGCGGCCTTTGTGGAGTTGAAAAGTCGGCTTACCTCATCTCCCATTCTCGCTCTTTCGTTGGGAACGGAGGGATTCCAGGTGTACACGGATGCCTCCTACCAGAGGATGGGTGTCATTCTAATGCACAACGGGCACATAATAGCCTATGCCTCCCGGAAGCTGAAGATACATGAGAAGAACTATCCGGTGCATGATCTGGAGATGGGTGTAGTGATCGTTGCTCTGAAGATTTGGCGACACTACCTCTACGGGGTTCACTGTGACATCTTATTCGATCACAAGAATTTTAAGTATGTGGACACACAGAAGGAACTCAACATCAGAGAGAGACGTTGGGTGGAGTTCCTGTCGGATTACCAGTACACCATGCACTACCATCCCGGGAAGGCGAACGTGGTGACAGATGCTCTGAGCCGGAGAGGAGATACCTCAGGGAAGGGACCACAACTGATGTCCATGGAGCTAGTCCGGTCTTTCAGAGATAGGCAGATATCCCTTGTGTCCGAGAATGATCCAGAGCTGTACATGGAGTATCTAGCATCAATGGTTGCAATAGATGATATTCGGGACCGCATCCGGGACAGACAGAAGACAGATGCATGGGCAGAACTGATATTCCAAGCATTGGAGGAGGGTTCGACGGGAGATTATTCACTGAGAGATGAATTGCTATATTTCAGAGGCAGGGTCTACATACCCGCAAGAGGTCAGATTCGGGAGGACATCATGGCTGAAGCACATTATAGCAGATATTCTATACACCCGGGGATCACCAAGAAGACAACAGACTTAAAGAAGATGATGTTCTGGCCGAGGATGAAGAAGGACATTACATACTTCGTGATTCATTGCGAGGCATGCCAGCTAGTGAAGGCGGAGTGTAGAAACTCTGCAGGATTACTACAGCCACTTCCAGTGCCGGAGTGGAAATTTGAGGACATCGCGATGGATTTCATTCATGGCCTTCCCCGATCACGGACGGGAAACGATTCGATTTGGGTCATCGTCGATCGGCTGACGAAGGTGGCCAAATTCATTCCAATCAGAAAAGATGACTCAGTTGGGGTACTACTGCGTAGATTCGTAGAACAGTTCATTCGATACCATTGGGTGCCCAGGACGATCATGTCAGATCGGGATGGTCAGTTCACATCCAGGGAGTGGAGATTCGTGCAGGCTTACTTAGGCACGCGACTGACCTTCAGCACAACATTTCATCCCCAGAAGAATGGGCAGACAGAGCGCACAAACCGGACATTGGAGGACCTCCTAAGGCTATGCATTCTGGATTGAAACGAACCTTGGGAGAAGCTTTTACCACATGTCAAGTTCTCCTATAACAACAGCTACCAGTCCAGCATAGGGATGGCTCCTTATGAAGCCTTGTACGGAAGGAGATGTTGGACTCCACTTTCATGGATTCAGGACGAGGATCCGAAGGCGTTGGGATCGGATTTTGTCGAAGACACCGAAGCTCATGTGAGATTGATACGGGATAGAATGCTGGAAGCGTAGAGCCGACAGGCTAAGTATTACGACGCCCGACACCGTCAGGTAGAGTTTCAGGTGGGAGACCGGGTTTTCTTGAAGATCCGGCCCATGCACGGAGTTTCACGGGTACGTGGTCGGAAGAATAAGCTCAGCCTTAGATATAGGGGCCCTTATAGGATCTTGGAGCGGATCGGGCCCCGAGCTTATAGGCTGGTGTTGCCACCGGAACTAACAGGTTTACACGACGTGTTCCATATTTCTTCACTTAGGAGGGCTCTACTACGCCCGGAGCAGCAGATTTCGACCAGAGATGGGCCGGTAGCTTCATACCGGTCAGTTCAATTGGAGCCGGTTTAGATCGATGACAGAGGAGTACGGATCTTGCGTCGCAAGAAGGTTCTGTTAGTCAAGGTTCTGTGGAGAAACCACGTCCAGGAGGAGCATACCTTGGAACCGCAGGACCTGATGCGACAAAAGTATCCAGAGTTGTTTAGTCAGCTATACCTCACAACCTCTCAAGATGTTCAATTTACGTTCATGTTTTAAACTAGTAGAGCTGTTCTAGAAAGAGTAGTGGCTAATCTTTTGTTTATTGGGATCTTGGCTTCGCCAATTGGGTGAATTGATCATAGATTTAGGTTTCCCTTTAAACCCCACTTAGCAAACATGGCGTCGAGATGTAATCTTTCACTTTCTATGGGATGTTACAAGTTTCCATTTCTTCGATAGAAATTCCCGTAGGATTAACCTTGATTTCGGGGACGAAATCTTTGTTTTGTTTATTGGGATTTGTAACATCCCATTTCCAACTAGACCCCTAAGGGTGGTTTTGGCCATGGCTAAGGCATGACAAAACCCTAGGAAACTAAAAAGGGCCAAGTGATAGAAGGCCAAGGTGACAATCACCTTGGTCTACCTGTGGCACAGCCTCATCACAAAACCTAGGGCTTAACCTTAGGGCTTCACCATGACTCCATGACCCCACCACAACATCACTAACCTATCAGAGGGTCCACTAGAGCCCCAAAGTGGCTAATTTGACCTAGGACCACCATAGGCCTAAATTGGGCAAGGTGCCCTAACAAAGGGTAGTTGGCCTCTAATGTGCCCAACCTACCTTGCCCAGGTCTTCCTAGACCTAAAGTGAGGTCAATGGGTCACTAAGGACACATTGGGTTTAGTCCTAGAGGACAAGTTGACCCAAGTCAACTCTACCCCCTAATCTGGTGAAAGTACCCTTACTAAGGGTAGGTGACCTCCAAGGTTCATGGTAACCCTACATAACCCTTCCTAGACCTCAGGGGAAGCCATGGGGTCACCAAGGACTCCTTGGGGTCAATCTCAATGGTCATGTTTGTAAGACCCCCCCCCCCCCATTTTTTTTTCTTTTTGAACACCGGGGGTCTTAGGCCCAGAACCGCCGCTTTGCGGTGACATCTTCATGCCCTGAAGGGTCATCACCGCAAATCACCGATTCTGTCGGCCGATTCGATCATAGAAAAGCAACACAAGTAGAGTAAGCACAAGAGTGGTAAAACTCTAACCAGAAGTCCATAAAATACAATCACATCAGAGTAAATATATCTCCACGAAGGGAGAGTCCACGAAATATAAAAAAGTACTGGAAATAAGGGCTTAAGCCCACTACATAAAATCCTAATTATAAAGTCACTCAAGTGGTAGCAAAATAAAAACACTACTAAGGCCAGGGGCTCACAGTCCCTGTCGTCTGAACTACAGTGCTAGACTGCCCCATCTCCAAGCGTGCCGACCTGCGGCGCTGCTCCTCCATGCTCGGCTCCACGATCCCCTAAATGATGTGGTTCGAAAACCGTTAGTCTAAAAGACTAAGTCCTATCATCCCCCACCCCTTCCCCCATGGCCCCTAGGCACCGGGCGGAGAGGAAGAAAAGGGGAGGACATGAAGGTGGAGAGTAATCAAGAAATAGATGGCGGCGGACCTATACTAGCAATTTTATAGTACATGTGGCAGTAAAGTAAAGTATGAAAGGTAACCTTAACTTATACGGAAACGTATAAGCAAGGGATCTTTTACAGGGCTCCCATCGTATAAAAAGTCTCATACCAATTTATACATGGGGGTGTCGGTTATTAACAGCAATATATATATATATATATAATTTAACCTTAATTTATAAATTTTCCCACACAAGATTATAAACCAAGGGGTCATTTTGCAGGGCCTATTGTATAAGCGTCCTATTCTGAAAGTGCAAGTTAGATCTGATATACTCTAGAGGGGGGGGGGGTGAATAGAGTATGATGCTTGCTAAAAACTTTTTACAACTCTTGTTGTATTTCTAAGTGAACAGGGAAGCAAATGAACTACAACAACTATCTTATCAAAAAGCAATTACAAACCACAGCGAGAAAACAAAAGAAAATAATCAACCAGAAGACACAAGGAGCTATAGGGGTTCCCCAATCAATCTGGGTACATCCACTCTTCTACCACCCTAGGTAGAAATCCACTGCAGGATGAGTTGATCAGGTGTCCTGGGCACCAATGAGCTTTTGATAAGGTGCTCAAAAACCAAACCAGATTTTTTGATCAGGTGTCTTGCCACCACTGAGTTTTGACAAGGTCTCAGAAACCAACACAAACTTTTGAAGGGAGTTTGATAAACCCTTTACAGCAGAGAGAGAGAGGGATGAGATGATCTTCTCTGTCAACAATAAGAGAGAAGATAGTGGATGTTGTCAAAGCTCCCCCTGAGTTCTTGAGTTGTTCAGGAAGTGAAGCTTTGCAGTAGGGTGATAGGCCTTCAGAAGATTTGATCTACAGCAAAAGATGATTTCAGCAACAGCTGAAATGTGTGGTGTCTGGAGTCTTGAATGATGAAGGCCTTTGAACACTGGAATCAAGAGGGATCTAAAAATTTCAGTATGTTGATCTCCTTTTTTGATGGTGTTCTTGTATGAATTCTAAGACTGAGAATGTCTGCTACTCTTTCTCTTTCTATTATTCTTGTTATAATAGTTGTTGTTGATGATGATGTCCAGCAGTAATTAAAAACATTGATCTTATATTCTTCAGATCTGAATAGAATATTTTTCTGTCCAAGATAGTCGTTAGCCTGTCATAAATGACTTCCTTAACTACAGTTTGTCTTCTGGAGGAAAGTCCAATAAAACATTCCTTTGAAAATCCCATGAAACTTGCTCCAGATTAATTGAAAACGGCTATAAGATCCTTGACATAAATGCTGAGAATAATTCCATAACTGTCTGAATTTGAATCTTGAAAAATGTCGATCTATTCAGAAAAATATCGACCTGAGCTCCACTATCGTTGAGCTGAGCTCAAAGACTGGACTTAGACTGAAACAGAGATCGTCGATCTGAGCTCAAATATCGTCGAACTGAGCTCAGAGATAGAGAAACAAACCAGAGACAAGAACGTCGATCTGAGCTCGAAGATCGTCGAATGGAGTTCGACGACTCGTTGAAGTTGAGCTCATAGATCGTCGAATGGAGTTTGATGATTCGTCGAAGTAAGCTCAGCGATCGTCGATTGGAGTTCGACGATTTGTCGTCCTGAGCTCGACGAAATGACTTAGTCTCCAGAACTGAAATATCTGGTCTTGAGGGTAGCTTTCAAACATTAATACTAACCCTTAGACTCAATTCTAATTGATCTTTAGATCTATATAAGGAGGTCAAAACAGATTTCCTAAAAGACATAGTGATCCTTGCCCAAATCAGTAATAGGGTGTTCCAACAATCTCCCCCTATTTGGGCTAGGATTACTATTTACAGATATTGGAAAAATAAAAACATACAAAGCAGAAATGTAACAAACAGAACATTGCAGAAACACAGACATTATCACAGATAGTTCAGAAAACAAAATATACTGTCATCTTACAGAATCATTCCTTTTCCTTGCTCTTTATAAGAACTATTTCTCTGTTGGGGTTGAGAGCTTCTTTCTTGGATCTCCTGTCATCAGCTGCACCTAGAGAGGTTTGATGTTTTGTCCTGGGCACTACAGCTTCTGGTTGCAGCTTCATATAACTTTTTGAATCAAAGAATTTGCTGGAGGAGTATCTCTCATGTTCTTTCTTTCTTTGATCTGATAAAGTAGTGATAATGGATGTATCTTTTCCTTGTTCTATAGCTTTCTTGATTTGGTCTAGTGCAGCCAATTCTTTCATTCTTGTTGTCCATGAGGTGGGATTATTTTTTGGGTCCTCAAATGGAACAGGAGGCTCATATCTGTTTGAAGAATTGTCAGGAGGGGCTCTGGAAGAGACTAGATCTTTAAGCTTATATGGGAAGGGACCAGAAGTAGTGTCAGAGGGACCTTGTCCTTCCCTTTGATAAGGATGTTTCCTGAAATACACTCTGAATCCTCTTTGATTTTCTCTGTACTGTCCTCTTCTGGACTGATAACCTCTAGACTGATTTCCTCTGTACTGGGATCTTCCTTGAGGTTGATATGAGCTTTGGCTTCTGGCAGAAGATTGGAAGGCAGAACTTCCACTTGCACCTGCATCAGGTGAAGGAGGAGGAGGACGAGGATTGAAATGGGATGATCCTTTGTCATACTTTCTTTTCTTCTTCATAGCTTTCAGTTGATTCCTGGAGTACTGCATCCATGGTTCTATAATAGGGCAATCATGCAGAATATAATATGGAATATCATTTGTATCTTTCACTTTTTCTGGAGGAACTCTCTTCATGGCTATGCTTTTGGCTTTCCTTTTCCTTGAAATTGTTGTAGAGGAATCATCAGAGTCAGTCCTAAACTGATTACTATCTGAGCTTTGATTATCATACAATGCATCAATCCTTTTGAGATAATCTTTCTGTTATTGAGACTGAGCAGAAGAAATAGCAGAAACAGCAATAGTAGCAACAGCAGGAAGTGGAGTAGAAGCAACACTGGCAGAGGGAGCTATGACAGCAGATTCAGAAACAGAAATTTCAAAAACAAGAACAACATCAGCATTAACAGCAGGCTCAAAAACAATTGCCTCTGTCATATGCATATCCTCAAAAACAGTAATATCAGAACTAACAGAAATATCAACAATAGAAGTAGGAGCAGCTGCAGTAGGAGCAACAGAAGGAGCACTATCAACAGTATTGAAGGAATTTATATAAGAGCTTATTAAGCTGGGGTCACATCTGAAAATAGGCACAATGGCCTTAGTAAGATCTTTAGAATGCTGGACTGGAAGCCAGATGAAGTATACAGAGTCAAAAACTGACAACAGTGACCTGAGGTCCACTGTAATGACTGCAACTGGAGCTAATGGAGCTTGGACTGAAGATACTATAGCATGAAATTTTTCAGCTTCATAAGGCATCTCCCCTTGCCTAGATTCAGTGAGAACCTGGATCAAGGCACCCAGAAGAAGGGATTGCCTGAGGAGGAGAAAAGAGGAGAGCCTGGCAGACAGTTCCTGAACTATTTTTAGAAGGGGAGCCAAGAGGTCTCCAGCATAGTGATAGACTTGGAGCTATCAGCTCATATAGCCTGTCTGCAAGAGCTGGAAGATCTACTTGCTCAAGAGGGACTTGAGTAGAGGTAGGAATGGAAGTTGGAGCAGCAGGAGATGTTGGTGGAGAACCTTTGGATGGTGGAGTGATGGTTGAGATATTGGAATTGTGGAGATGGAAGATAATGGAATGGAAATGGATGGTGTGAGGATGATTGAACAATGATGTCCTGAAGTAGTTGTGTGATAAGAGTGGATGATGATGGTGGCTCAGGGGGGATGAAGGAGAATCATCCATATAGGAATCATCTATAAGAGTGAAAGATGGAATATGAGATGATGAATCAATCAAGGTGTGGGTAGTGATGTAGAGGATGGAAGATTTCTTCATTGAGTGGTGGAGTGGAGAGGGATTGAAGTTGGAGATGGGGTGGAATTTTGATGGTGGATGTGACTGTTGTAGATGAAAAAGAGGTGGAGGAGAGAGATGAAGCAGGCAAGTCTTCTGCAGGGGCAGAAACCTGAGGGAAGAGACTGAAGCAGTCCTTGTGCCTGAAGTAGAGATTGCAGAGGCCTGCTGGGCTTTACAAATCTGCCTGTCCCATTTTCCAATAGGGCACAGGTGAGCCTCTTGGAGGCATTGATGTGCATCCCACTGGAACAAGCAGTGCAAGCATCTATTATGAAGAAACAGCCTAAGATCCTCCCAAAATTAACAAAGTTCTTGTTAATTTTCTCTCTTGATTAAATCAAAGATACTTCTCCCCAGTTCAATTGTTTCTGTCCACCAGGGAACCCATCAAGCAGAGCTGATACCTGGATATGGTATCATGAGCTGAGTGTTTGGCCAACAACACTTTTCAACAACTCAACAAGAAATCTTTTTCAACAGACAGATTTTTCTTAAGTAATTTGCTGGGTTTGCTTTTGAATGTCCCATCCTTTCAAGCATATTAGAAAACTCCTCTCCAGAAAGCTCAACAGAATCTTCTCCAGAATTTAATTGAAAAACCTCTGTCAAAGCAGCAGGTGTTAGAGATACCTGGGTTCCTGAGATGGTTCCAACCACTGTATTCTGATCCAGATTTTGGGCAGTATACACCCATTCCTTTATCTCATCTACAACTAATTTGATCCTTATAGTCATTATGGTAACTAGTTGTTGGTCTTTGAAAAGTTCCAGAATGTCCTTGAAGATTTGATCGCTGTTATTGAAAGAATCCATGTCGATATCAAAGCCTGCGTCAAATTTCATTGCGGCCAAGATTGTGACTGAAACTGCCATTGATTCCTGCAAAAATGAACAAACAAACAACCAAGTGTAGAGAAGTTTGGAGGGAAAGAGAAAATTTGCAGAGAGTATGAAAGCACAAAGGGAGAACGACGGCTGAAAAATGAGTTTTATATTAGGGTTCGATGCAGAAAAGGAAAGATCGTTGAACTATGTTCGACGATCTGGGCTTCTAAAGGAAACTGAAAGGTCATTAATATCGTCGATCTCCGTTCGACGGTATTGGAGAGCGTCGAGCTCCGTTCGACGATTGCTGACCTGAAGCAAGATAGTTTAGCACTATCTGAGAAGCGCTGAACTCAGGTCGACGATTTATGAAATCGTCGATCTCCGTTCGACAATCTTGGGGAAAATCGTCGAGCGCAGTTCAGAGATCAGAAACACTCTATACACTAGAAAAAGCACTTTGATTTGCCTATTCTTGGTCATTTTTAGATTTTTGAAATCTTGGATATTATTTTAGACTTCCTTCATCTAGCATTCCTAACTGATTCAGGAAGAATGTATGTTTCTCTTCATCCAAGAGTTTGGTGAAAATATCTCCCCTTTGCAAATCAGTTGGGATATATTGAAGTTCAATTTTATTTTTCTCAACATTATCCCTTAGAAAGTGATGCCTAATTTCTATATGTTTTGTCCTACTATGGAAGACTGGATTTTGTGCTATGGAAATAACATTAGTATTATCACAAAATATTTTTGACTTTTCTAAGTTGTAGCCATAGTCTAGGAGCTGATTTTGAATCCACAAGAGTTGTGAACAACAACTACCTGCAGCCATATATTCAGCTTCAGCAGTTGAAGTTGACACATATGTTTGTTTCTTGCAAAACCAAGAGACAAGTCTGTCACCAAGAAACTGACAAGTTCCAGTGGTGCTTTTCCTGTTTATTCTGCATCCAGCATAATCAGCATCTGAGAATCCATTTAAGTCAAATGCTGAGTCTTTTGTATACCAGATACCTAGATTTGGACAACTTTTTACATACCTAAGAATCCTTTTTACTAAGGTTAAGTGTGACTCTCTAGGGCTCACTTGGAATGTAGCACATCTGCATGTAGCAAACACTATGTCAGGTCTACTAGCTTTAAGGTACAATAAAGAACCAATCATTGCTCTATATGTTGTCTAATCAACAAGTTTCCCATGTTCTTCAGCATATAATACAACATTAGTATGCATAGGTGTTTTCATACATGATGCTTCAGACATACCAAATTTCTTAACCAATTCTTTTGCATACTTGGTCTGAGAAATAAATATGCCTTCAGCATGTTGTTTGATTTGCAATCCTAGAAAAAAGGATAGCTCACCCATGCTACTCATTTCAAATTTAGAATGCATTAGGTTGGAAAACCTTCTACACAAATTTGAATCAGTAGAACCAAATATAATATCATCTACATAGATTTGTACTAGTAGGGTCTACTCTACCCCTTATAAACTCATTTTTCAAAAGAAAGCATGGTAGGTTCTCATACCATGCTCTAGGAGCTTGCTTTAGACTATATAATGTTTTATGCAATTTGAAAACATGATCAGGATGATTTGAAGAGATAAAACCTGCGGGTTGTCTGACATAGACTTCTTCTTTGATATCTCCATTGAGAAAAACACGCTTTACATCTATCTGGTATACTTTGAATCCTTTGTGTGCTGCATATGCTAAGAAGATTCTTATGGCCTCTAACCTTGCAACTGGTGTAAAGGTCTGGTCATAATCTATCCCTTCTTCTTGAGAGTACCCTTGAGCAACTAGCCTTTCCTTGTTCCTTACAATGACTCCTTGATCATCCAATTTATTTCTGAACACCCACTTTGTTCCAACAATGGAGTGATCCTTTGTCCTTGGTACTAGTTCCCAAACTTTGTTCCTTTTAAATTGATGCAACTCTTCTTGCATTGCAATGATCCAGTGTGGATCTTGCTTTGCATCTTGAATGGATTGAGGTTCAATTTGAGAGAGAAAGCAAGTGTGCATCAGGTTTTGGTTGACCTGATTTCTAGTTTGCACAACAGCTGAGATGTCTCCAATCACTTGGGAGATTTGATGGTCTCTTGATGTTACTAAATCAACAAGAGATGTTGATTGTTCACCAACTTGTGTTGTTGTTTCCTCTTATTGTACAACAACTGGCTCTTTAAGAAGATTCTCTTCAAGATGTTGAATGTCTTCTTCATCTTCACTGCATTCATCTTTTTGAATGATTTGTAACCTGTCCAAGTCTTCAGCAAGAGAGTGTACCTGCAAAGGTTCTATGGTAGAAGTATTTTTCTCCTTGAAAGACATGTTAGACTCATCAAAATATATATGAACAGATTCTTCAATTTTGAGACTAGATTTATTATATACCCTATAAGCTTTACTGATCATGGAGTATCCCAGAAACACTCCATCAGCTTTAGCTTGAAATTTTGCTAAGTATTTCTTGTCATTATTATGAATGTAGCAAATACAACCAAAGATTTTGAAGTAATCTACTTTAGGTTTCTTCCCTTTGAGTAATTCATAGGGAGTCTTGCCCTTCAGTTTATATATTAAACTTCTATTCAACACATAGTTGGAGGTGTTCACTGTCTCTGCCCAAAAGGATAGAGGAAGGTGAGCATCTGACAATAATGTAGTAGCAGATTCAATAAGGGTTCTATTTTTCCTTTCAGCTACCCATTTTATTGAGAAGTTCTAGGAGATGAGAAAGTGCTGATCCCTTCACTCTGACAGAACTCTTGCATAAGAAGAGAATCAAACTCTGTCCCATGATCACTTCTGATCAGGGCAATGTGAGTATTGAACTCAGTCTGTATGCATTTGAGAAACTCTGTCAAATACTTAAAGTTATCAGACTTCTTCCTCAGAAAGAACACCCATGTGAATCTAGAGAAGTCATATACAACCACTAAAGTATAAGATTTCCCTCCTAAGCTTTGTACTGTAATGGTTCCAAAAATATCCATGTGTAACAGATACAAAATCCTAGGTGAATCACTCTTATTAAGTGACTTGAAACTATTTTTGGTTTGCTTGCCTAATTGACAAGCCCTGCAGAGTCCTTCCTTCTTGTAGGGACAAGAAGGTAGTCCTCTAACAAGGTTGTCCTTGGATAGCCTAGCAATGGTTCTAAGGTTTATATGTCCTAATCTCTTATGCCATAGTTCATTAGGTCTACAAATAGAGTTAAACAAGCAAATATCTATCTTGGTTGAAAGAAAATCTGCAAGATAGATGTTACCTTTCCTTTTACCTGTCAACACAGTTGTGTTGTCCTCTGATTTGATCTTGCATAAGGATTTGATGAAAGTCACTTGGTAGCCATCATCACATAGTTGACTGATACTGATCAAGTTGTGCTTCAGTCCTTCCACATAGGCTACTTTCTTGAATGTGGCTGTGCCAATCTGGACTGCACCATATCCTTTTGTTAGTCCAAAGTTTGAATCACCAAATATTACTTTGGGTCCAAGCTTGGCTTTGAAGGATGTGAAATTGTCCTTGTTTCCTGTCATGTGCTTTGAGCACCCACTATCCAGATACCATTGCTGGTTTGATGTTGGATTGGTGTTCACCTGCACATAAAATAATTTACTTGTTTTTGACCCACTTTACCTTGGGCCTACTTTGATAACCTTTGAACTCGGAAATAAAGGACATCCCTGGTTGACTCTTATAACCTTCAGGATGATATCTCCTTGGAGGTATTATCCATTCAGTATAAGGGTTAAATCTTTGTGATGAAGTACCCCTAGGTTTGGAATTTGATTTACCTTTGAAAAAGTTTTCAAAACTCTGATCTCTGCTCAACAATTGCTGAGCTGAGTTCGACGATCTTGGGTCAGATCGTCGAGCTCCATTCGAAGATCGACTATGGCAGGGTTCAAGGTTTAGAGATCGTCGACCTGAGTTCGATGATTTAGCCTGAGATCGTTGAGCTCCGTTAGGCGATCGTCTAGCTCCATTCGACGATTTCTGTTGAACTCTTGTTTTCTTAGGTAAGTCAGAATTCTTCCTAACTACCTCTACAACTGCCTTGCCTTTATCAGAGATAAACTTGATTGGGGTTGTTAATACTATAGGTTGGTTGGATGAGGCACCCAAACCCAGTGTACTATTGAATCTTGAGTTCACTGTGCTTATGATGTCCATTAGCTTGATGCTTCTCCCATTGAGGGATTCTTCAAACTTTTTGGCCTCTGATAGCTCACCTTTCAGTGAGGCTATCTGCTCCCTACAGCATTCCAACTCCTCAGAGAGTTTGAGGTTTTCTGATTTTAAAGTGCTGTGTTCAAATAGCTGATTTCTGAGAGAAATGATTTCCTTCTCAGATTTTAATAAATCTAAACACAATGCTTTAAACTCACACTTGAAGTCCTCAGAATTAAAATCAAAAGAACTTATTACCTGGTCCTCTTCAGATTGAGTCTCTGATTCTGACTCTGACTCTTCTGCATCAGAACTTTGTTGTGAGGCATTGATAGCCATCATGCAGAATTACTTTTCATCAGCATCATCTTCATCATCACTAGAGCTGGATGAAGCTTCTGATTCTTCTTCTGTCTCACTCCAAGTTTCAGCAACAAATCCCTTCCTTGTATGTTTGTTCTTGCTGGAGGAGGGTTTGCCATTGCTGCTCTTCTTGAAGTCCTTTTCTTTTCTCCTTTCTTTCCTATCCTTTTTGTCCTTATTTTTATTTTCTGGACAGTCAGGCACAATGGGGCCTGGTTTCCTGCAATCAAAACAGATAATCTCTTTGTTATTTGATTTGTCATACCTTGGCTTGTCATGCTCTCTGTATGATCTTTTCCTGAAATCCTTTCTGGCCATTTTGAAAAATCTTTTGGCCAGTAGGGTTAGCAACTCTTCATTGCCTGTGACCTTGTTTTCAGGCTGATCTATAATGGCTTTGAAAGCTATTGATTTTTCTTTTCTTATAGCTGGTGAGGCAGCCTTCTGCTCTTCTTCTCTATTCTTGATGAGCAGCTCATAGGACTTGAGCTTGCCCAAGAGAGCTTCAGTTGTGATCTCATTTAGGCTTCTGGCATCCTTGATTGGCCAGATCCTTGAGTCCCAAGTGCTTGGGAAGCACATTAGGATTTTATCATTGAGCTCAGTCAATGAGATCTCCTTGTCCAAAGTTTTCAGCTCATTGACTATGAGACTGAGTCTATTATATATATCTGCTACTGACTCAGCTTCTCCTTTCTTGAAATTCTCATACTGGGTTATGAGATGAGATCTTCTATCTTTTCTCTCATCAGCAGATCCTGAGAATATCTCAGATAACTTATCCCAGATGTCCTTTGCTGAGTTGCATTCAGCTACCTTTTGGAATATTTCATCAGACATAGTATGGTCTAGAATGTTCATAGCTTTTGCATCAGCCAATTTCCATTTCTTTATTTCTGCAGCTGTTCCTGAAGGAGGTGGAACAACACTTGTACTTGTATTCTCTGGAGGTCTTGGACACACTGTCAAAACAAAATTGAAAATGTCCTCATCAATAGAGTTCATGTACAGTCTAATCCTTGCCTTCCAAAGTGCAAACTTAGATAGATTGCACACTGGAGGTCTGGTGCTAGCATAATCTTTGTTTTGGGCCATGTTTTGTGAAGAAATAAATCTAATAACAAACTTAAAACAAGCAGATCTAACTAGAGGGTTCTTTGGGTTCAGGTGTTAGCTTGTGCAACCACTAAGGTGTGGTATTTTAACCAACCTGGCTCTGATACCAATTGAAAGTGCAAGTTAGATCTGATATACTCTAGAGGGGGGGTGAATAGAGTATGGTGCTTGCTAAAAGCTTTTTACAACTCTTGTTATATTTCTAAGTGAACAGGGAAGCAAATGAACTACAACAACTATCTAATCAAAAAGCAATCACAAACCACAGCCAGAAAACAAAAGAAAATAAGCAACCAGAAGACACAAGGAGCTATAGTGGTTCCCCAATCAATCTGGGTACTGTTAAAATTCAACAAAATCGCAGAGGCCTCCTCGGATACCCTGTTGAAACGCAACAAACCGGAGGAGAACACCCCACTTATATTGTTGAAAGTTTTCCCGGATCGTGGAGTTAGCAGGGATTATCACACCAAAGCAGTAACAACCAGCAACACATGCAGCACAAGCTTCTTTATTGATCAAGAGCACACTTCTTTATAAGGCGAGACATATATGGCGAGACATGCTTCACCAAACAACCCAACGAGGAGAATAGAGACAGTTACAAAGACAAGAAACAAAACAAGCTGTGCGGACTCAATCAACAAGCCGCCGGTATACTGCTGTGGAGTCCGCTCAGTCCGCCAGGTCGCCAGACCGCAACCCAAGCTGCGCGGACTACCCCTTATTCCAATGCTTAGCTCTTCACCGCCGATCTGCAGGCCGCCTGACCGCGAGGTCACCTAGCCGCCAGATCGCACAAGCTACGTCACCGAATGGAACAGTCCGCCTGAAGCAGGCGACTTCCTGAACCCCGAACCCAGTTGCCACAGAGGAGACCGTCTGGTCGCTATCCGCGACCTGCTGTTTACCGCCTGTTGCCTAACCGCAGAGTACGCACTGTCCCTGACCGCAATCAGAGCCAAGTCCTGGCTTTCCAGCGCTATCCGCACAACCTGCACAGCACAACCGGGTAAACTCTCAAACCGCGCGGACACCAAAGTCCAGACCGCAGCAACGTACGCGAGCTCAATTACTGTTCACTTACTTCGGTTCAGGTTGCATACTCCTGATGTGATATGGGTGCTATTTATAGACACGATGATGAGTATGGTCACTGCGCTAGCTGATAGGATCACTGCCACATCTCGCAGCAAGAACAAGTGTGTCCGCCAGCCCGCGGACACACATTCTAGTTCGCTGCTCCTGTGTAGATAGCCAGCCCGCCTCAGCTTCTCCATGGCTGGACTCTAATATCCAGCCCGCCTTGCCGCCAAAGGCCAAGCCAGAACCACCACTGTCGGAATCCACAACAGCTATGTCCGCCAATCCGCGGACACAGCACCAGTCCGCATAACCCGAGTCCGCAGCTTCGCCATCAAGGCACCTGCTGGACTCAGGCGGACACCCGGCTTCCGTCCGCACATCCCGAGTCCATTGCCTCATCTCCAAGGCACCGCCGGACTCAGCGAACACGTCGATCCAGTCTGCTTACACGGCAAACTCCAGCCCGCATTCCTGAGTTCATAACCTCATCATAAGGCTAAACCGAACTTCAGCAAACTCCAGCTCCAGTCCGCACACTCTTGCACAGAATCCTCTAGTCCGCATATCACCAAGCTAGCAATCAAGGCAACAACACTTCTACTTGGCTTGGCTGACTGAGAAAGCAGCCCGCACTCCACTGCGCGATCTCCCCGGACTGAGCCACCCTGGACTTGGTTCAGATCACACCAAGTCCAGTCTACTGGCCACATGGGCCAGTCCGCACTTACTGGCGGACACTGGATCTAGCCCGCCATACCGGGCGACCTCCAGTTTCTGTCCGCGCTGACCGGCGGACTCCGCGGCTTCCACTTGCCGCTACACTAGAGCAAGACCAAGGCAACTGTCAAACCGGTCTGCCGAGCTCTAGTTCATCAGTCAGCTTCATGCTGGATTCTGCGGATAGGATTTCTATCCGCCTGGTTACTTCCTGGGAGTCAAACGCCTGCTGAGTATTCGTCGGCCTGACAGACCGCTGCTGTTGTCCGCGTAGTCCGCACGAACAGACAGCCCAGGCCGCCACAGAGCAAACCGCCTGTAACATCCCTGCCGACTTAGCAGTCCGCAAACCCTGTCCGTGTAGTCCGCGCGGATAGGTTGCCCAAGACTTCCATTCACCCACTTTCACTTCACAATTTTCAACACTCCCCCTTGAAGTGAGAAGTGGTGAATAACTCCAGCAGCTCCCGTAACCTTGCACCTGGTCCTTCCGATAGCATCTACGAAGAGATGTCCAAGACATAGTCCTCGCCCCGCATATCATGGACTATGAGGGAGCCCTCCAGCATCTCCCAAAAGGAGCCATGCTTCCCTCTGCCTTCTTTAGCTTCAACCTCCACTCATGCATCACAGGAGTATCACCAACTTCCATGGACACAGAAGCCCAAGCCTTGTTATCTCTGAGAGAAGTCACCTCTTCAGCTTTGGTGTCAACCACCTCCTTGATTCTAGTGAGGTCATCACAGCCAGAAGAACCTTGCTCGACCTGAGGGCTAACAAGGAAACACAGAACCAAATCCGCCGTGTTCCCTTCACTATATCGAGCTGGTGGCTTACTGATCCTCTTCGATCTCCGAAGAACCTGATCATGGCTAACCACCTCCGTTGTTATTGAACCAGCTCCGTTCCCGGGCAAACCCGGAACAATGCTCCCTTTGCTCCCTGAACAAGATGCCTCCTTACTGGAACCAAGAGCACCTGGAGCAACGCTCCCCCTACTACAAGAACCAGAAGACTCCCCTCTTGAACAAGAACTCCCTGGAACATCGCTCCCCTTACTTCCTGAACCGGAAGCCTCCACCTTCGAGCAAGAAGATCCTGGAGCATCGCTCCCCCTTCTTCCCGACTCTGACGTCTTTGCCCCGGAGCTAGAACAACCTGGAGTACCTGGTGACTCAGGCAAGTCCACATCCTTAACAGCAGCCTCCTTCAGCCCATCATCTGACCTGCTTATCTCTAGCTCCACATAAGAGCTACCCCAAAACGGCGTCAACTCATCGAAGACAATGTCACTCGACACTATGAGTTTCTTCGTCGTAGGATCCATACACCTCCATCTTCTCCTCTGCTCATCATACCCAACAAAGACTACCTTTGTCTTGAGAGCACCCGGAGAGTGTATATAGCAGGTAGATCCAAACACCCGAAAGTGCTTCACTGAGGGCTTCACTCCGAACATCAGCTCATAAGGAGTCTTCACTATGATCGGACTAAGAGGCATCCGGTTGATGACATGAGCAGCACAGGCCATTCCTTCCGCCCAAAGAGCCTTCAGAACGCCTTTACTCTGAAGCCAACACTTGCAGGTCTCCGTTAACCAACGGATCATCCGAGCTACAATACTACCTTGTTGTGAAGTATGTCCACAAGAAAGCTCCTTCCGGATCCCTTGCTTCCTGCAAAAGTGTGAGAACTCGGTTGAGCCAAACTCACCACCGATACTTGTCCTCAACACCTTGATCCTCCGACCAAGCTGGCCTTCCACAAGCTTCTTGAACTCCACAAACAAGCGTACCATGTTGGACTTCTTCTTCATGAAGTATACCCAAGTATACATAGAATAGTCATCAACCAATATCAGCATGAACCTGCTGCCTCCAAGACTGGCCGTGACGGTCGGTCCCACCAGAGCACAATGGACAACCGCCAATGGTGCTTTACATCTGGATTGTGGTTTATCAACCATGAAGCGATAGGCTCCACTTTCCTGACATCCCGCACACCCCCGACCATGGCCATAGGATGACAATCTAGGCAAGCCTCTTACGAGTCTTCTTTCCGCCATTGATTTCAGCTTGTCCATCCCAACATGCCCCAGTCTTTCATGCCAGATAGCTGCACTATCACTGGCATTCATCCGATCAGCTCCAGAACTTGTTGATAACCCAACAAGGTTCTTCTCCTTCCTCCCTACATGAGCTACGCTCGCCGAGAGCAAGACAACCTTGCACTCCTTCCAAAGATGACCATGCTGCTTGCATTTATAGCACCTTGGTCCTTCCTTCCTCTTCCTATCACGCCTAGGAGAAATACTCCTTTCTTCCTGATATGAAGTAGAGGGACCATCGTCAGCAACAACCTTCACCTCCTTCCTGAACAACCCATCAAGGGAAGTCCAAACCTCCGCAGCTGACCGACATCCACTGATGTGGTCCAAGAGCTCTGATGAGATCACCTGCTTAAGAAAAGACTCTGCTTTCGCATTTGTCTCCTTCCAAGCTCTCATCTCTTCAGCATTGCCAGCAGTATCCTCTTGTCTTCCTGCTCCGCATACAACCTCCCAAAGGTCCTCGCCAAGAAGAAAGCTCTTCATACAGGATTTCCACCTTTCAAAGTTCGTCTCTGTAAGAAGATCAATACCAAGACAACTTGCATCCTCCACTGCCATGGTTCTACCACTGGTTTCCTCTACAGAAGAGCAACTACTTCCATTGAGCACTACTTGACCACTCCAACAACCTCCCTATGATACCATGTTAAAATTCAACAAAACCGTAGAGGCCTCCTCGGATACCCTGTTGAAACGCAACAAACCGGAGGAACCACCCCACTTATATTGTTGAAAGTTTTCCCGGATCGTGGAGTTAGCAGGGATTATCTCACCAAAGCAGTAACAACCAGCAACACATGCAGCACAAGCTTCTTTATTGATCAAGAGCACACTTCTTTACAAGGCGAGACATACATGGCGAGACATGCTTCACCAAACAACCTAACCAGGAGAACAGAGACAGTTACAAAGACAAGAAACAAAACAAGCCGCGCGGACTCAATCAACAAGCCGTCGGTATACTGCTGTGGAGTCCGCTCAGTCCGCCAGGTCGCCAGACCGCAACCCAAGCCGCGCGGACTACCCCTTATTCCAATGCTTATCTCTTCACCGCCGATCTGCAGGCCGCCTGACCGCGAGGTCGCCTAGCCGCCAGATCGCACAAGCTGCGTCACCGAATGGAACAGTCCGCCTGAAGCAGGCGACTTCCTGAACCCCGAACCCAGTTACCACAGAGGAGACCGTCTGGTCGCTATCAGCGACCTGCTGTTTACCGCTTGTTGCTTAACCGTAGAGTCCGCACTATCCCTGACCGCAATCAGAGCCAAGTCCTGGCTTTCCAACGCTATCCGCACAACCTGCACAGCACAACCGGGTCAACTCTCAAACCGCGCGGACACCAAAGTCCAGACCGCAACAACGTACGCGAGCTCAATTACTGTTCACTTACTTCGGTTCAGGTTGCATACTCCTGATGTGACATGGGTGCTATTTATATACACGATGATGAGTATGGTCACCGCCCTAGCTGATAGGATCACCGCCACATCCCGCGGCAAGAACAAGTGTGTCCGCCAGCCCGCAGACACACATTCCAGTTCGCCGCTCCTGTGCAGATAGCCAGTCCGCCTCAGCTTCTCCAAGGCCGGACTCCAATATCCAGCCCGCCTTGCCGCTAAAGGCCAAGCCAGGACCACCACAGTCGGACTCCACAACAGCTATGTCCGCCAATCCGCGGACACAGCACCAGTCCGCAAAACCCGAGTCCGCAGCTTCGCCATCAAGGCACCTGCTGGACTCAGGCGGACACCCGGCTTCCGTCCGCACATCCCGAGTCCATTACCTCATCTCCAAGGCACCGCCGGACTCAGCGAACACGCCGATCCAGTCTGCTTACACAGCAAACTCCAGCCCGCATTCCTGAGTTCATAACCTCATCATAAGGCTAAATCGAACTTCAGCGAACTCCAGCTCCAGTCCCCACGCTCTTGCACAGAATCCTCTAGTCCGCATATCACCAAGTTAGCAATCAAGGCAACAACACTTCTACTAGGCTTGGCGGACTGAGAAAGCAGCCCGCACTCCACTGCGCGATCTCCCCGGACTGAGCCACCCTGGACTTGGTTCAGATAACACCAAGTCCAGTCTACTGGCCATATAGGCCAGTCCGCACTTACTGGCGGACACTGGATCTATCCCGCCATACCGGGCGACCTCCAGTTTCTGTCCGCGCTGACCGGCGGACTCCGCGGCTTCCACTTGCAGCTACACTAGAGCAAGAGCAAGGCAACTGCCAAACCGGTCTGCCGAGCTCCAGTTCATCAGTCTGCTTCATGCCGGATTCTGCGGATAGGATTTCTATCCACCTGGTTACTTCCTGGGAGTCAAACGCCTGCTGAGTATTCGCCGTCCTGACAGACCGCTGCTGTTGTCCGCGTAGTCCGCGCGAACAGACAGCCCAGGCCGCCACAGAGCAAACCGCCTGTAACATCCCTGCCGACTTAGCAGTCCGCAAACCCTGTCCGCGTAGTCCGCGCGGATAGGTTGCCCAAGCCTTCCATTCACCCACTTTCACTTCACAATTTTCAACAGGTACATCCACTCTTCTACCACCCTAGGAAGGAATCCACTGCAGGATGAGTTGATCAGATGTCCTGGGCACCAATGAGCTTTTGATAAGGTGCTCAAAAACCAAACCAGATTTTTTGATCAGGTGTCTTGCCACCACTGAGTTTTGACAAGGTCTAAGAAACCAACACAAACTTTTGAAGGGAGTTTGATAAACCCTTTATAGCAGAGAGAGAGGGATGAGATGATCTTCTCTGTCAATAATCAGAGAGAAGATAGTGGATGTTGTCAAAGCTCCCCCTGAGTTCTTGAGTTATTCAGGAAGTGAAGCTTTGTAGTAGGGTGATAGGCCTTCAGAAGATTTGATCTCCAGCAAAAGATGATTTCAGCAACAGCTGAAATGTGTGGTGTCTAGAGTCTTGAATGATGATGGCCTTTGAACACTAGAATCAAGAGGGATCTGAAAATTTCAGTATGTTGATCTCCTTTTGTGATTGTGTTCTTGTATGAATTCTAAGACTGAGAATGTCTGCTACTCTTTCTCTTTCTATTGTTCTTGTTGTAATAGTTATTAATGATGATGTCCAGCAGGAATTAAAAACATTGATCTTTTATTCTTCATATCTGAATAGAATATTTTTCTGTCCAAGATAGCCGTTAACCTGTCATAAATGACTTCCTTAACTACATTTTGTCTTCTAGAGGAAAGTCCAATAAAACATTCCTTTGAAAATCCCTTGAAACTTGCTCCAGATTAATTGAAAACGGCTACAAGATCCTTGACATAAATGCTGAGAATAATTCCATAACTGTCTGAATTTGAATCTTGAAAAACGTCGATCTCTTCAGAAAAACGTGGACCTGAGCTCCACTATCGTTGAACTAAGCTCAGAGACTGGACTTAGACTGAAATAGAGATCGTCGATCTGAGCTCAACTATCGTCGAACTGAGCTCAGATATAGAGAAACAAACTAGAGACAAGAACGTCGATCTGAGCTCGAAGATCGTCAAATGGAGTTCGACGACTCGTTGAAGTTGAGCTCAGAGATCGTCGAATGGAGTTCGACGATTCGTCGAAGTGAGCTCAGCGATCGTCGAATGGAGTTCGACGATTTGTCGTCCTGAGCTCGACGAAATGACTTAGTCTCCAGAACTGAAATATCTGGTCTTGAGGGCAGCTTCCAAACCTAAATACTATCCCTTAGACTCAATTCTAATTGACCTTTAGATCTATACAAGGAGGTCAAAACAGATTTCCTAAAAGACAGTGATCCTTGCCCAAATCAGTAATAGGGTGTTCTAACACATTCCACTTATACAATAGGTGGCAGGGGTTTTATGCTATGATTATGCTATGACATGGAAGTGGGTTATGATGTTATCATACAAGTGCAACTCACCCACCCGACTCTGTGTACACAGACCTTTAGTTCCCCCTTTCTGGAGCCGAACCTCCCAGGATACCTCCGTAGTGGCAGACGGAAGCGGTGGGTTGGGCCTCGCCCACCTCTAAACCAGTAAAGCACTACCGTTCAGACCTATCATACGCCTCAACGCTGGTGCACTAAGCAGACTCCTGCGTACTCTTGCTGGCTGGCGCACCATACTTCTGTTGGCGAAGTGCTAGCCACACTTGCCGAGTCAACGTATTGGTGTCGGTGCATCGACACTCCAATACGGAGGACCCACCACCTTTAATTTTATGCACATGCAACCATATATATCAGTACTGAGCCAAAGCTCACCGGACCATCTCGTCCGTCACAAATATCAACCGAGCCAAAGCTCATCGGGCCATCCTGCCCCCTTTCCACAACCACCAAGCCTACCGCTCGGACATCCTAGTCAAACCAAATTCCGGAGACACCGGGGTGTGTGAAAGTGAAACCCTAATTATTCTAGTTGCTCTTTAAGATTTTATCACTCCTACAGTTTACGTTAGCCCAGGACTGCCCAAGGTATACCACGTGAAGGGCTCTCGAAGACACTAGGAACTACGATGGTATTACGCCCAAAGCTCCCTTTCGCAAGACACTTACTATTATTGGTTGCTACCCTATTTCCCGACCCTTAATTAATTTTACTGAATCTATCCCTAGTGCAATAACCACTTCCTCCCTTCAGGAAGGACGATCTTTCGCCGATCCCGAGCACCACCTAACACTAGTCATCCTCTCACTCTACAAGTCCTGTCTTCCAATGATGAACCCCTTTATTTACCCAAACCAGCAACCTACTGAGGATTCAACTGTCCAAAGTTCATTACCCACTCTAGATCAGTTTTCGCAGTTACTATATGCATACCACCCAATACTATATGATATGTTTTAAGGAGGTACTCCGAATTGTCTTCCAAATCTCCTATAAAATTTACCAGAGATCTATCATAACAAATTTAGTCTAAAATCAGAGATCCATAATTTTCTAATTAATTTGATATTTATTGAATTTTCCCAAATGTTTGGCCATGGGCAATTTTGAACATGAACTATATGATCTACTCAAGTAATGACAACCCAAAAATTTTGAACACTAAATAACAGAGATATATGGCTAGATATTAATTTCCGTAATTTTCCAGAGAATATTTGACCTCGAATTAATTTATCAAAAATATTTCCCTTTTTCATATGTAAAGAAGGAAGTACCAAAATTATTCATCAGCAAATTATATAAAAATTACAGAATCTTAATATGGTTCTGAAAAGAGCATTGTACAAGAATCATAATTTTAGAGATTTTCTAGACTCCAAAATGAATTAAATTAAATTTTCATGGGAAACCATACTTAATGAATCAACCCTTAAAAAATAATAATCCAAAAATTCTATAAAACTTCACAGAGCTTTAAAAGATAATAATAATTGATCAGACTAAATTTCGTCAATTTTTAGCAAATTGTTACTTCATAATAAATTCTCAAGTAAATACTACAAATTATTAAATTGTTAATGAAGTATCCAAAATATTAATCCTAAATTCATGATAAAATTTCCATAGCTTGTGATAGCCTCAAGAGCTACTCAACCCAAATCTCAGCCCTTTTCAAAGAGTTTTAGTGACATTTTCTTCCCTTACAAGATTTGTGCCCTAAGCTAGGGTTAGTGTTTTGAGGGGGTTTAAGGCTTCCAAATTCTCTAAAATTTTAACCAGAGGACTATACTAATCCGATGGTCCTCTCTACAAAGTTTCAAGTCAATTCAAGTTCATGTGACCCTATGTTCTTCAAACCCTAAGAATCCCCATAAAGGAACTTGCCCTAGGGTTCTAGGGCTAGCCTACACTTAACCACCCCAAATTCCATTGGAGGGTGAGTCATACTATAAAAAGTCAGTAGCCAAAATATCAACCTCTGTTGAGTTGATTTGACCACTCAAAACCCAAAGGGGATACTTGACCTATTTAACCCTAAAAGGGGTCAACCTAGGGTTGGATCAATACCTAACCTAAACCTATCCAAATGAGATGAAACTTTTACCAGAGCCCTAACATGCCCTCTAAGACGTCCCACCCAAATCTGGGGGGATTTTGAGGAGTTTAGGACCCCTAATTAATTTATTCATGGATTATTAAATTTTTCTAAAAACTATAGAAAACTATTCTCTACAAATTCGGAATTTTGGACAGGCCCTAGGTATAGCTATGGTAGACTCCCTGCCAAAATTGCAATGAATTTGGACTAAGGATGAAGTGTGGGCACTCAGTTAAATGTCTGTCTAGCCATAGGTGTAGGTTCCACCAAAAAGAGTGTCCTGGTCAAACCAGGCACCCAAATTGGCTCAAATTAATTTTAAAATAAAATAGACACCTAGGGCTACAAGTTTCATGTTGGTGACTTTTTTTAGTAGAGGAGCATATATACTTTTAAATATTAAAACCATTAAATATAAATATGTGTGACATAATTAAGATATCATGAAATATATCCTATAGTTTAATATTCAGATGATGCACGAATCTTGGCGCGCGACGGACGGCATCCTGTCATCTTCTACCTTGAGCCGACAGCCAGGATTTGTTTTTCCTGGCCAACTTCAAACGCATGCCGCCGACCATCCAGCCGCTGCCCCGGTCGGCCACCGCCACCATCACCTCCGTTGAGGTGGTGGTTGTCGCCAGGCGGAGTCACCGCCGCCGAAGAGCCCTATTCCGGCGATCCCGAGGGTTGCAATTTTGCGGAAAACCCAGGAATTTTACTCTTTGGATCGGGCTCAATTGAGCACGAACCTTGGCACTAAAGATTCCAAAGATCTACCCATGAAAGTAGGACTAGAGGAGGACCTTGCCGGCGACCTGAAGTCGCGAAGATCGCCGGGAAGCCATTTTTGAAGGCGGCGTCACTCGGTTTCTGCAACAACACAGTGGGGTGGCTCAGTTTCTTCAGGTAAAGCGTGGGAAATCCTCCTCTCGGCCCCCTGAAGGTGTTTAAAGGCTCAGTTGGGGAGGGGAGAGGCTTGGTCTTCAATGGCCTTTAAGGTCATTATTGGCCACATTCGGCCACGGTGGAGGGGGCTGAATATGGCTCTTGGTGACCAGGGAAGTGGCTGGAAACTTCTCCCCTTCCCTAGGGGAGTTGAATCCAACCATTAAAGGTGGCCTTTGGCCTCCCCTTGGCCGAGCCCCTTCCTTCTCCCTTCATCCATTTTTCTCTCTCCTCCATAACCATGAAAATGAAGCCCACTCTCTCTCCTAGTCACCAAGTTGACTTGGTCAATCTGGAGGCCTATTGGCCGCACATCCATACACATCATTCTCCTAAAGAAGCCACATGAAGAGGCTTGAACTTGGGTTAGCCTATTTGGGCTAGGTTGACCCAAGGTAGGCTTGGGTTGCCCTTGGTCCTTTTGACCTTTTTGGTTGCCCCTAAAGAGTCCCTGGTGACCCATTGATCTCTGCTAAGGTCTAGGTAGGGTTGGATAGGGCTGACTTGGCACCTTGGAGGTCACTTGACCCTTGGTAAGGGCACTTTGACCACTTTAGGGCTAGAGTTGACTTGGGTCAACATGACCAATAGGGTTGACCCCAAGGGGTTATTGGTGACTCATTGGTCTCCCATAAGGTCTAGGAAGGGTTATGTAGGGTTACCTTACACTTTTGAGGTCACCTACCCTTAGTAACGGCACTTTGACCAGATTAGGGGCTTGAGTTGACTTGGGTCAACTTGGCCTCTAGGACTGACCCCAATGTGTCCTTAGTGACCCATTGACCTCACTTTAGGGTTAGGAGGGCATAGGTGGGGTCCACTTGGCTAGGGGAAGGTCAATTGATCCTATGTAGGCTAGTTTGACCCATTTAGGGTTAGGGTTGACTTGGGTCAACTTAGTCTCTTTAATTGACCCCAAGGGGTCATTGGGCTCTAATGGGCCTCGCAAAGTGTTTGGGGGTGTTGTCGTAGGGTCCTGGGGTCAAGGTGTAGCCCCATAGTCATCCTAAACTATTGTTTAGAATTCTACTATTTGCAGACCTTGATGATTTCCAACCTCATGCCTGAGCTCACTTGGTCTTCTTGAGCTTCCTAGGGTTTTGTCATGACCTAGTCATGACCAAAAGCACTCTTAGGGGTCTAGTTGGAAATGGTATGTTATAAATCCCAATAAACAAAACAAAGATTTCGTCCCCGAAATCAAGGTTAAGCCTACGGGAATTTCTATCGAAGGAAAGGAAGCTTGTAACATCCCATAAGAAGTGAAAGATTACATCTCGACGCCATGTTTGTTAAGTGGGGCTTAAAGGTAAACCTAAATCTATGACCAATTCGCCCAATTGGTAAAGTCAAAATCCCAATAAACAAAAGATTAGCCTCTACTCTTCCTAGAGCAGACCTACTAGTGTAAAACAGGAAAGTAAATTGAACATCTTGAGAGGTTGTGAGGTATACCTGACTGAACAGATCTGGATACTTTTATCGCATCAGGTCCTGTGGTTCCCAAGTATGCTCCTCCTGGTCGTGGTTTCTCCACAGGACTTTGACTAACGGAACCTTTTTGCGACGCAAGATCCGTACTCCTCGGTCATCGATCCGAACCAGCTCTAAGTGAACTGACCGGTCTGAAGCTACCAATCCATCTATGGTCACAATCTACTACTCCGGGCATAGTAGAGCCATCCTAAGTG
The DNA here is from genome assembly GCA_039583875.1 of Platanthera guangdongensis. Taxonomy (NCBI): domain Eukaryota; kingdom Viridiplantae; phylum Streptophyta; class Magnoliopsida; order Asparagales; family Orchidaceae; genus Platanthera; species Platanthera guangdongensis. Next base: position 127,784,918 of record CM077157.1, read on the forward strand.
AAGAAATATGAAACACGTTGTGTAAACCCGTTAGCTCCGGTGGCAGCTCCATCCCGTAAGCTAGGAGCCCGATCCGCTCCAAGATCCTGTAAGGGCCCATATATCTAGGGATGTGCTTCTTCTTCCGCCCACGCACCCGTGAAACTCCGTGCATGGGCCGGATCTTCGGGAAAATCCGTTCTCCCACCTGAAACTCTACCTGACGGTGTCGGGCGTCGTAGTATTTAGCCTGTCGGCTCTATGCTTCCAGCATCCTGTCGCGTATCAGTCGAACCTGAGCTTCAGTGTCTTCAAAAAAATCCGACCCCAATGCCTTCGGATCCTTGTCCTGAACCCATGAAAGTGGAGTACTGCATCTCCTTCCATACAAGGCTTCATAAGGAGCCATCCCTATGCTGGGCTGGTAGCTGTTGTTATAGGAGAACTCGAGCAGTGGTAAAAGCTTCTCCCAAGGTCCGTTTCGATGCAGGATGTATAGCCTTAGGAGGTCCTCCAATGTTCGGTTAGTACGCTCTGTCTGTCCGTCCGTCTGGGGATTAAATACTGTGCTGAAGGTCAGTCGCGAGCCTAAGTAAGCCTGCACAGATCTCCACTCCCTGGATGTGAACCGGTCATCCCGATATGACACCATAGTCCTGGGCACCCCGTAGTAACGAATGAACTTCTCTACGAATCTCCGCACCAGTACCCCAGCCGAGTCATCTTTCCTTATTGGAATGAATCTGGCCACCTTCGTCAGTCGGTCGACGATGACCCAAATCGAATCATTTCCCGTCCGTGATCGGGGAAGGCCATGAATGAAATCCATCGCAATGTCCTCAAATTTCCACTCCGGCACCGGAAGTGGCTTTAGCAATCCCACGGGTTTTCTGCAATCGGCCTTCACTAGCTGGCAAGCTTCACAATGTGTCACGAATTATGTAATTTCCTTCTTTATCCCCGGCCAGAACATCGCGTTCTTCAAGTCTGTCGTCATCTTGGTGATCCCTGGGTGTATAGAATATCTGCTATAATGTGCTTCTGCCATGATATCCTCCCGGATCTGACCTCCTGCGGGTATGTAGACCCTGCCTCTAAAACATAACAATCCATCCCTCAGTGAATAATCTCCCATTGAACCCTCCTTCAAGGCTTGGAATATCGGCTCTGCCCATGCATATGTCATCTGTCCGTCTCAGATGCGGTCCTGAATATCATCTATGGCAACCATCGATGCTATATACTCCATGTACATCTCTGGATCATTATCGGATACTAAGGATATCTACATATCTCTGAAAGACCGGACTAGCTCCATGTACATCAGCTATTGTCCCATCCCTGAGGTGTCTCCTCTTTGGCTCAGAGCATCTGCCACTACATTCGCCTTGCCGGGATGGTATTGCATGGTGTACTCATAATCTGACAGGAACTCCACCCAACATCTCTATCTGATGTTGAGTTCCTTTTGTGTGTCCACATATCTCAAATTCTTATGATCGGAGAAGATGTCACGGTGAATCCCATAAAGGTAGTGTTGCCAAATCTTCAGAGCGATGATCACTGCACCCATCTCCAGATCATGCACCAGATAGTTCTTCTCATGTGTCTTCAGCTGTCGGGAGGCGTAGGTTTTTACGTGCCCGTTCTGCATCAGAACGGAACCCATCCCCTGGTAGGAGGCGTCTGTGTACACCTGGAATCCCTCCCTTACCGACGGAAGAGCGAGAATGGGAGCTAAGGTAAGCCGACCTTTCAACTCCACAGAGGCCGCCTCGCACTGTGGCATCCAAATGAATAGGGATTCCTTCTTTGTCAGGGATGTAAGATGGAGTACAATCCGGGAGAATCCTTCGACGAACTTCCGGTAATATCCGGCAAGTCACAGGAAGCTTCGTACATCCGTGGCTGTCTTCAATGGTGGCCAATCCTGAACTGCCCAAATCTTGGCCGGGTCAACTGCCAACCCTGCACCACTGATGATATGACCTAAGAAGGCCACCTCCTTTAGCCAAAACTGGCATTTGCTGAACTTCGTGTACAGCTGGTGTTCCCATAGCCTCTCTAGAGTCAAAGTCAGGTGTCGTGCATGCTCCTCCTCCGACCTTGAGTAGATTAGGATGTCGTCAATAAATACGATGATGAATGCATCCAAATACTCCTCGAATACCGTGTTCATGAGGCTTGTAAATGCTGACGGCGCATTAGTGAGCCCGAATGGCATCACTGTAAACTCGAAAAGTCCGTACCTACTACTGAAGGTGGTCTTTGGAATGTCCTCCTCTTGAATCCGTAGCTGGTAATAACCTGACCACAAGTCAAGTTTTGAGAAGGAATGCGCTCCTTCCAGTTGGTAGAACAACTCGTCAATCCGTGGAAGCGGGTATGTATTCCAGACCGTCAATCTGTTCAGCGCTCGGTAATCAATACACAAGCGGAGACTTCCGTCCTTCTTCTTGACAAATAGCACCGGGGCTCCCCACGACGAAGAGCTTGGCCGGACAAACCCTGCCTCTACTAGTTCCTGCAACTGACTTTGGAACTCTGCCAACTCTTTTGAGGCCATCCGATAAGGGGCCCTAAATGCCAGCTTGGCCCCCAACACAAGCTATATCTGGAAGTCCTACTCTCAGTGCAGGGATAACCCTGGCAGTTTCTCTGGAAAGACGTCAGCAAACTCTCGCACCACCGGGATGTCTTCGAAAGACCCCTTGGCCTCCGCCAACTCAAATAAAATCTGATAAACCTCCTCTCCCTGCAGGTGGGCCTTAACGGCCTGTACTGAAGCTAAGCGTATACGAGAGGCATGTCTTATACCTTCTATTATAATGACAGAGTCCCCGTGCCTCACGGTGATCTTATTTGCTTGACAATCAATCTAGGCATGGTTCCAGTGTAACCAAGTCATGCCCAGGATCATCTCGAAGACTGGCATCCTTAGGATCGTTGCCGATAATTCGAATGACTTTCTTCCAATCTCCGCCTCTATGTTGCAATGGGCAGAGGTGAGTATCTCTGATCCGTCGGGTAGACGCACCCTCCTCATCAGGCCTGTGAACCGCTCCACTCCTTCCAGCCCTTCCAGAAAGGACTCCGACACAAATGAGTGCGAGGCACCCGTGTCGAACAGAGTATAGGCGTGCTTGCCGCTGATGAAGAATATATCTGGGACGGTTAAATGTCTTAGTATTTTATAACGAGTTTTCTTTCCTATTCATTCTACTTAGTGCAGTTCTACTTATTGGGCAATTGAGAAAGGGAGTTCAATTTAAACAATTTAAACATCTTGGCGTACCTGCTATGACCTGCTCTGGGTTTCGATGCTGCGCCAGGTCCAAAGCATACACCTGCTCCCTTTCTTGTCTACGATCCCCTCCCTGGTAACCATGTCCTCGGCCACGACCTCGGCCTCCGAAATATTGTGCTGGCTAGGCAGCTGGTGGTGTTAGTGGGGGTGCCCCCCTCATGGGGCAGTTCCTCCTGATGTGCCACACCTGATGGAAATTGAAGCATTCCGGCGGGGGATATGCCATTCCCCCGGGTCTCTGTCCCTCCCGTGTCTGAAGAGGTGGTGGAGCCACCACCACTGGCTCCCTTGTCTCCTGTCTTGCCTCCTGATGAGTCTGGTCCTCGATCCTCCTCCCGTTCGTGATACAGGCATGCCTCTGATCGTTCCTTGCTCCTCGACCCTGATCCTTCGTTGGCCGTTTCCGGCCCCGAGTAGCTTGCCAATCAGCCTCTATCCTTTTTGCAATCTCTAGTATCCGGGAAATGGGCCCGTCGGATATAAATAGTAGAGTCTCCCTCAGCTCCTCTCGTAGGTTCTTGTAGAACCTTTTGGTATATCCTGCCTCGTCTAACTGGTAAGAGTCTGCAAACCGTGCTAAATGGTTGAACTCTCGGTGGTACTCCACCACTGTCTTGTTGCCCTGCCTCAACTGCAAAAATCTGTCCTCCAGCTCATCCCTGGCCGATGGTGGAACAAAGTGTTCCAACAGCGCACCCCTGAAATACTCCCAAGAATTCTCTGCTACTTCCCGGTCTACAAATATCGTGTCTAGCGAGGTCTTCAACCATCTCTTTTCATGCGACTCCAGGCAGGAGATCACCAAGGGAACCCTCTCCTCCCAAGGGCATCGTATCCAGGTAAGCATCTCGTACATAATATCCAGCCACTCCTCTATCCGAACAGCCAACTCAGTCCCCAAGTAGGATGTGGGAGCAAGTCCTCGGAAAATGCTCAGCCAGTTGGCCCCCGGGTTTGGCTGCGGAGCCGGAACCTGTTGGGACCTAAAAGCTTCCAAAATGGCTGTCAGAGTTTGTACCATCTCCGACTGTAGGAATAGAGTGGGGACCGGGGGAGTGGTGCAACGTCCGGAGTCTGTTGAGCTCCGCCTTGTGGGGTGGGCTGAGCTGGGGGCTACAAAACGAACTACATTAGTAGGTAATCGACTCAATACCTAATAAGAGGTGGACAATTTACATGTGATCACTCATATGGGCACACCACTGCTTCCGCTGCTTAGTTTGTCCCCAAACTAAACTCGCGCGAGGGTGACCCAAGGGTTGTGGACTGTTACTTTTCGATCGAGGTTTCCTCTGATACCACTTGTAAGACTCCCTTTTTTTCTTTTTGAACACCGGGTTCTTAGGCCCAGAACTGCCGCTTTGCGGTGACAGCTTCACGCCCTGAAGGGTTATCACCGTAAATCACTGATTCTGCCGGCCAATTCGATCACAGAAAAGCAACATAAGTAGAGTAAGCACAAGAGTGGTAAAACTCTAAACAGAAGTCCACAAAATACAATCACATCAGAGTAAATATATCTCCACGAAGGGAGAGTCCACAAAATATTTAAAAGTACTGGAAATAAGGTCTTAAGCCCGCTACATCAAATACTCACTACAAAGTCACTCAAGAGGAAGCAAAATAAAAAAACACTACTAAGGTCAGGGGCTCACAGTCCCTGTCATCTGAACTGCGGTGCTAAACTGCCCCATCTCCAAGCGTGCCGACCTACGGGGCTGCTCCTCCATGCTCGGCTCAACGATCCCCTAAATGATGTGGTTCGAAAATCGTTAGTCTAAAAGACTAAGTCCTATCATCCCCCACCCCTTCCCCCATGGCCCCTAGGCTCCGGCTGGAGAGGAAGAAAAGGGGAGGACTTAAAGGTGGAGAGTAATCAAGAAACAGATGGCGGCTGGCCTATACTAGCAATTTTATAGTACATGTGGCAGTAAAGTAAAGAATGAAAGGTAACCTTAACTTATACGGAAACGTATAAGCAAGGGATCTTTTACAGGTCTCCCATCGTATAAAAAGTCCCATACCAATTTATACGTGGGGTGTCGGTTATTAACAACAATATATATAAAAAGAATTTAACCTTAATTTATAAACTTGCCCACACAAGCCTATAGACCAAGGGGTCGTTTTGCAGGGCCTATTGTATAAGCGTACCATTCCACTTATACAATAGGTGGCATGGGTTTTATACTATGATTATGCTATGACATGCAAGTGGGTTATGATGTTATCATACAAGTGCAACTCACCCACCTGACTCTGTGCAAACAGACCTTTAGTTCCCCCTTTCTGGATCCGAACCTCCCAGGATACCTCCGTAGTGGCAGACGGAAGCGGTAGGTTGGGCCTCGCCCACCTGTAAACCAATAAAGCACTACCGGTCAGACCTATCGTACTCCTTAATGCTGGTGCACTAAGTGGACTACTGGGTACTCTTGCCGGCTGGCGCACCGGACTTCTGCTGGCGAAGTTCTAGCCACACTTGTCGAGTCAACGTATTGGCGTCGGTGCATCGACACTCCAATACCAAAGACATACCACCTTTAATTTTATGCAAATGCAACCTTATGTATCAGTACCGAGCCAAAGCTCACCGGACCATCCCGTCCGTCACAAACATCAACCGAGCCAAAGCTCGTCGGGCCATCCTGCCCCATTTCCACAACCACCGAGCCTACCGCTCGGACATCCTAGTCAAACCAACTTCCCGAGACACTGGGGTGTGTGAAAGTGAACCCCTAATTATTCTAGTTGATCTTTAAGATTTTATCACTCCTACAGTTTACGTTAGCCCAGGACTGCCCAAGGTATACCCCGTAAAGGGCTCTCAAAGGTACTAGGAACTATGAAGGGATTACGCCCAAAGCACCCTTTCGCAAGGCACTTACTATTATTGGTTGCTACCCTATTTCCCGACCCTTATTTAATTTTAATGAATCTATCTCTAGTGCAATAACCACTTCCTTCCTTCAGGAAGGACGATCTTGCGCTGATCCCGAGCACCACCTAACACTAGTCAACCTCTCACTCTACAAGTCCTGTCTTCCAATGATGAACCCCTTTATTTACCCAAACGAGCAACCTACTGAGAATTCAACTCTCCAAAGTTCATTACCCACTCTAGATCAGTTTCCGTAGTTATTATATGCAGACCACCCTACACTATATGAGATGTTTTAAGGAGCTACTCCGGATTGTCTTCCAAATCTCCTATAAAATTTACCAGAGGTCTATCATAACAAATTTAGTCTAAAATCAGAGGTCCATAATATTTCTAATTTATTTGATATTTATTGAATTTTCCCAAATGTTTGGTCATGGGCAATTTTGAACATGAACTATATGATCTACTCAAGTAATGGCCACCCAAAAATTTTGAACACTAAATAACAGAGATGTATGGCTAGATATTAATTTCCCTAATTTTCCAGAGAATATTTGACCTCTAATTAATTTATCCAAAATATTTCCCTTTTTCATATGTAAAGAAGGAACTACCAAAATTATTCATAAGCAAATTATTCCAAAATTACAGAATCTTAATATGGTTCTAAAAAGAGCATTGTACAAGAATCATAATTTTAGAGGTTTTTAGACTCCAAAATGAATTAAATTAAATTTTCATGGGAAACCATACTTAATGAAGCAACCCTTAAAAATAATAATCCAAAAATTCTATAAAAATTTGCAGAGCTTTAAAACATAATAATAATTCATCTGCCTAAATTTCGTCAATTTTTAGCAAGTAGTTACTTTATAATAAATTCTCAAGTAAATACTACAAGTTATTAAATTGTTAATGAAGTATCCAAAATATTAATCCTAAATTCATGATAAAATCTCCAGAGCTTGCGACAGCCTCAAAAGCTACTCAACCCAAATCTCAGACCTTTTTAAAGAGTTTTAGTGACATTTTCTATCCTTACAAGATTTGTGCCCTAAGCTAGGGTTAGGGTTTTGAGGGGGTTTAAGGCTTCTAATTCCCTAAAATTTTAACCAGAGGACTATACTAATCCTATGGTCCTCTCCAAAAAGTTTCAAGTCAATTCAAGGTCATGTGACCCTATGTTCTTCAAACCCTAAGAATCCCCATTAAGGAACTTGCCCTAGGGTTCTAGGGCTACCCTACACTTAACCACCCCAAATTCCATTGGAGGGTGAGTCATACTATAAAAAGTCAGTAGCCAAAATATCAACCTCTGTTGAGGTGATCTAAGCACTCAAAACCCAAAGGGGATACTTGACCTATTTAACCCTAAAAGAGGTCACCCTAGGGTTGGATCAATACCTAACCTAAACCTCTCCAAATGAGATGAAACTTTTTCCAGAGCCCTAACATGCCCTCTAAGACCTCCCACCCAAATTTGGGGGGGGGGGATGTTGAGGAGTTTAGGACCCCTAATTAATTTATTCATGGATTATTAAATTTTTCTAAAAACTAAAGAAAATATTTCTCTAAAAATTCGGAATTTTGGACAGGCCCTAGGTATAGCTATGGTAGACTCCCAGCCAAAATTGCAATGAATGTGGACTAAGGATTAAGTGTGGGCGCTCAGTTAAATGTGTGCCTAGCCCTAGGTGTAGGTTCCACCAAAAAGAGTGCCCTGGTCAAACCAGGTACCCAAATTGGTTCCAATTAATTTTAAAATAAAATAGACACCTAGGTCTACAAGTTTCATGTTGGTGACTTTTTCAGTAGATGAGCATATATATTTTTAAATATTAAAACCATTAAATACAAATATGTGTGACATAATTGAGATATCATGAAATATATCCTATAGTTTAATATTCAGATGATGCACGAATCTTGGCGCGCTACGGACGACATCCCATCATCTTCTTCCTTGAGCCGACGACCAGGATTTGTTTTTCCTGGGCCGACTTCAAACGCTTGCCGCCGGCCATCCAGCCGCTGCCCCGGCCGGCCACCGCCACCATCACCTCCGTTGAGGTGGTGGCTGTCGCCAGGCGGCGTCACCGCCGCCGGAGAGCCCTATTCCGGCGATCCTGAGGGTTGCAATTTTGCGAAAAAACCAGGAATTTTAATCTTTGGATCAGGCTCAATTGAGCCCGAACCTTGGCCCTAAAGATTCCTAAGATCTACCCATGAAAGAAGGAGTGGAGGAGGACCTTGTCGGTGGCCTGAAGTCGCGAAGATCGCCGGGAAGCCATTTTTGAAGACGGTGCCGCTCGGTTTCTGCAACAACACAGTGGGGTGGCTCGGTTTCTTCAGGTAAAGCGTGGGAAATCCTCCTCTCGGCCCCCTGAAGGTGTTTAAAGGCTCAGTTGGGGAGGGGAGAGGCTGGATCTTCAATGGCCTTTAAGGCCATTCATGGCCAATTTGGCCATGATGGAGGGGGCTGAATCTGGCGCTTGGTGACAAGGGAAGTGGCTGGAAACTTCTCCCCTTCCTTAGGGGAGTTAAATCCAGCCATTAAAGGTGGCCTTTGGCCTCCCCTTGGCCGAGCCCCTTCCTTCTCCCTTCATCCATTTTTCTCTCTCCTCCATAACCATGAAAATGAAGACCACTCTCTCTCCTAGTCACCAAGTTGACTTGGTCAATCTGGAGGTCTATTGGCAGCCCATCCATACACATCATTCTCCTAAAGAAGCCACATGAGGAGGCTTGAACTTGGGTTAGCCTATTTGGGCTTGGTTGACCCAAGGTAGGCTTGGGTTGACCTTGCTATTTTTGACCTTTTTGGTTGACCCTAAAGAGTCCCTGGTGACCCATTGATCTCCCCTAAGGTCTAGGTAGGGTTGGATAGGGCTGACTTGGCACCTTGGAGGTCACTTGTCACCTAGTAAGGGCACTTTGCCACTTTAGGGCTAGAGTTGACTTGGGTCAACATGACCATTAGGGTTGACCCCAAGGGGTTTGTGGTGACACATTGGTCTCCCCTAAGGTCTAGGAAGGGTTATGTAGGGTTACCTTACACTTTGGATGTCACCTACCATTAGTAAGGGCACTTTGACCAGATTAGGGGCTTGAGTTGATTTGGGTCAACTTGGCCTCTAGGGCTGACCCCAATGTGTCGTTAGTGACACATTGACCTCACTTTAGGGTTAGGAGGGCATATGTGGGGTCCACTTGGCTAGGGGAAGGTCAATTGATCCTATGTAGGCTACTTTGACCCATTTAGGGTTAGGGTTGACTTGGTTCAACTTAGTCTTTGATTGACTCCAAGGTGTCCTTGTGGCTCTAATGGGCCTCCCAAAGTGTTTGGGGGTGTTGTGGTAGGGTCCTGGGGTCAAGGTGTAGCCCCATGGTCATCCTAAACTATTGTTTAGAATTCTACTATTTGCAGACCTTGATGATTTCCAACCTCATGCCTAAGCTCACTTGGTCTTCTTGAGCTTCCTAGGGTTTTGTCATGACCTAGTCATGACCAAAAGCACTCTTAGGGGTCTAGTTGGAAATGGGATGTTACAATGTTGACCTAAGTCAACACTAGCCCTAAAGAGGTCAAAGTGCCCTTACCAAGGGACAAGTGACCTCCAAGATGCCAAGTCAACCCTATCCAACCCTACCTAGGCCTTAGGGGAGAGCAATGGGTCACCAGGGACTCTTTAGGGGCAACCAAAAAGGTCAAAAAGACCAAGGTCAACCCAAGCCTACCTTGGGTCAACATAGCCCAAATAGGCTAGCCCAAGTTCAAGCCTCCTCATGTGGCTTCTCTAGGAGATGATGTGTATGGATGGGCTGCCAATAGACCTCCAGATTGACCAAGTCAACTTGGTGACTATGAGAGAGAAAAATGAAAGAGGAGGGAAGGAATGGGCTCGGCCAAGGGAAGGCCAAATGCCACCTTTAATGGCTGAATTCAACTCCCTTAGGGAAGGGGAGAAGTTTCCAGCCACTTCCCTGGCCACCAAGGGCCTGGTTCAGCCCCCTCTACCATGGCCGAATGTAGCCATTAATGGCCTTAATGGCCATTGATGATCCAGCCTCTCCCCTCCCCATCTGAGGCTTTTAACGTCTTCAGTGGGCCGAGGGGAGGATTTCCCAATCCTTACATGAAGAAACCGAGCCTCCCCACTGTGTAGTTGTAGAAACTGAGTGGCGCCATCTTCAAAGATGGCTTCCCGGCGATCTTCTCGACTTCAAGCCGCCGGCAAGGTCCTCCTCCACTCCTTCTTTCTAGGTAGTTCTTAGGAATCTTTAGGGGCAAGGTTCAAGCTCAATTGAGCCCGATCCATAGCGAAATTTTTCCTGGTTTTTTCGCAAAAATGCAACCATCAAGATCGCCGGAATAGCGCTCTCTGGCGGATGTGACGCCGCCTGGCGACAGCCACCACCTCTACGGAGGTGATGGTGGCGGTGGCCGGCCGGGGAGGCGGTTGGATGGCTGGCAGCAACGGCTTGAAATTGGCCAAGGAAAAATGAATCCTGGCCGTCGGCTAAAGGTAGAAGATGAAGGGATCCCTTCCAATTTGCGCCAAGATTCGTGCCATATTAGATTTTAAACTATAGTATATAAATTTCTGATTATTTAATTATGTCACAGATTTTGTATTTAATGGTTTTAATTTTAAAAAATACTTAGGTGTTGTTTCATAAAACGTAGTCAACATAAACTTTGTAGAGTGGAGGGTCTAGTGTATGTAAAATTGATTTGAACCATTTGGGTGCCTGGATTGACCAGGGCACCCCGTTTTGTGAGGTCTATCCCTAGGGCTATCCTGATATTCAAATGGATGCCAACCCTTCATCCCGTGTCCAAATGACCTGAGAATTGGGCAGCGAGTCTACCCTAGCTGTACCTAGGGACTGTCCAAAATTCAGAATTTTTGGAAAATATTTTTCTATGGTTTTTAGAAAAATTTAATAATCACTGAATATATTAATTAGGTGTCCTAAACATCTCAAAACACACCCAAATTTGGGTGGGTAGTCTTAGAGGGCATTTTAGGGCCCTCATAAAAGTTTCATCTCATTTGGAGATGTTTTGGTTAAGTATTGATCCAACCCTAGGTTGACCCCTTTTAGGGTTAAATAGGTCAAGCATCCCCTTTGGGTTTTTAATGGTCAAATCACCTCAACAGAGGTTGATATTTTGTCCACTGACCTTTTATAGTATGACTCACCCTCCAATGGAATTTGGGGTGGTTAAGAGTAGGGTAGCCCTATAATCCTAGGGTTGGTCCCTTAATGGGGATTTTTATGGTTTGAAGATCATGGGGTCAAAAGACCTTGGAATGACTTGAAATTTGTGGGGAGCACCTTAGGATTAGTATAGTTCTCTGGTTAAAATTTTAGGTAATTTGGAAGCCTTAAATCGACTCAAAACCCTAACCCTAGCTCATGGCACAAACATTGTAGGGATAGAAAAAGTCACGAAAACTCTTTGAAAAGTGATGAGGTTTGGGTTGAGTAGTTTTTGAGGTTAGTAAAAGCTTTGGAGATTTTATTATGAATTTAGGATTATTATTTTGGATACTTCTTTAACAAATTGGTAATTTGTATTATTTACTTAGAAATTTATTAGGAAAAAACTACTTGCGGAAATTAATGCAATTTAGTCAAAGGACTTTTTATTATGTTTTAAAGCTCTGTGAATTGATATAGAATTTTTGGATAAATATTTTTAAGAGTTGCTTCATTAAGTATGGTTTTCCATGAAAATTTAATTTAATTTATTTTATAGTCTAGCAAGCCTGTAAAATTCTGATGTTTGTACAATAATCTTTTCTGAACCATATTTAGATTCTATAATTTTTACATAATTGTCTAATGAGTAATTTTGGTACTTCCTTCCTTACATATGAATAAGAGAATTATTTTGGATAAATTAATTAGAGGTCAAATATTCTTTGAAAAATTATGGAAATTAATATCTAGTCATATATCTCTGATATTTAGTGATCAAAATTTTTGGGTAGCCATTACTTGAGTAGATCATATAGTTCATGTTAAAAATTATCCATGGCCAAACATTTGGGAAAATTCAATAAGTATCAAATTAATTAGAAAAATTATGGATCTCTGATTTTAGAGTAAATTTGTTATGATAGACCTCTGGTAAATTTTATAGGAGATTTGGAAGACAATCCGGAGTACCTCCTTTAAATATCTCATATAGTATATGGTGGTCTGCATATAGTAACTACGAAAACTGAACTAAAGTGGGTAATGAATTTTAAAGAGTTGAATCCTCAGTAGGTTGCTGGTTTGGGTGAATAAAGGAGTTCATCATTGGAATACGAGATTAGTAAAGTGAGAGGTTGACTAGTGTTAGGTGGTGCTCGGGATCGGCGAAAGATCGTACTTCCCATAGGGAGGAAGTGTTTAATGTACTAGGGCTAGATTCAGTAAAATTAATTATGGGTCGGTAAATCGGGTAGCAACCAATAATAGTAAGTGACTTGTGAAATGGAGCTTTGGGAGTAATCCCATCGTAGTTTCTTGTGCCTTCGAGAGTCCTTCACGGGGTATACCTTGGGCAGTCCTGGGCTAATGTAAACTGTAGGAGTGATAAATCTTAAAGAGCAACTAGAATAAATAGGGGTTCAATTTCACACACCTCGGTGTCTCGGGAAGTTGGTTTGACTCGGTTGATATTTGTCAGGGGCAGGATGGCCTGACGAGCTTTGGCTTGGTTGATGTTTGTGATGGACGGGATCGTCCGGGGAGCCTTGTCTCGGTACTGATACATAAGGTTGCATGTGCATAAAGTAAAGGTGGTTGGTCTTCGATATTGGAGTGTCGATGCACCGACGCCAATACGTTGACTCGGCAAGTGTGGCTAGCACTTCACCAACAGAAGTCCGGTGCGCCAGCCGGCAAGAGTATGCAGGAGCTCCTCTTAGTGCACCAGCGTTGAGGCGTACGATAGGTCTGACCGGTAGTGCTTTACTGGTTTAGAGGTGGGCGAGGCCCAACCCACCGCTTTCGTCTTCCACTACGGAGGTATCCTTGGAGGTTCGGCTCCAGAAAGGGGGAACTAAAGGTCTGTGTGCACAGAGTCGGATTTGTGAGTTGCACTTGCATGATCGCATCATAACCCACTTGCATGTCATAGCATAATCATAGCATAAAACCCCTGTCACCTATTGTATAAATGGTATGGGACGCTTATACAATAGGCCCTGCAAAACGACCCCTTGGTCTACAAGCTTGTGTGGGCATGTTTATAAATTAAGGTTAAAATTCTTTATATATATTGCTGATAATAACCGACACCCCAACGTATAAATTGGTATGAGACTTTTTGTACGATGGGAGCCCTGTAAAAGATCCCTTGCTTATATGTTTCCATATAAGTTAAGGTTACTTTTCATACTTTACTTTACTGCCACATGTACTATAAAAATTGCTAGTATAGGTCCGCTGCCATCTGTTTCTTGATTACTCTCCACCTTCAAGTCCTCCCCTTTCTTCCTCTCCGCTCGGTGCCTAGGGGTCATGGGGGAAGGGGTGGGGGATGATAGGACTTAGTCTTATAGACTAACTATTTTCGAATCACTTCATTTAGGGGATCGTGAAGCCCAGTATGGAGGAGCAGCCCCACAGGTCGGCATGCTTGGAGATGGGGCAGTCTAGCACCGAAGTTCAGACGGCGGGGACTGTGAGCCCCTGACCTTAGTTGTGTTTTATTTTGCTTCCTCTTGAGTGACTATGTAGTGAGGATTTAATGTAGCGGGCTTAAGCCCTTATTTTCAGTACATTCTATTTTGTGGACTCTCCCTTCATGGAGATATATTTACTCTGATGTGATATTATTGTGGACATTTGGTTAGAGTTTTTACCTCACTTGTGTTTACTCTACTTTTGTTGTTTTTCTGTAATCGAAACGGCCGGCAGAATCGACAATTTGCGGTGATGACCCTTCGGGGCGTGAAGGTATCACCGCAATGCGGCGGTTCTGGGCCTAAGACCCCGGTGTTTCAAAAAGAAAAAAAAAAGAGGGTCTTATAGAAGAGGCGGAATGACTGGTTGCCTAGGGTGCTCCTCAGCAGGCGAGTCGGTCTAGGAGCCTGCGAAAGAAATAAAGGAGCAGGGTGAGAGAGGCTCCCGCAAGAGGGTGTGGGATTAGCGAGTGGGACAGCGAAGCGAGAGGGAAGATTCCTTACCAGGGGGACGAGCGGTCCCGACAGCCTGGGAAGGTTCGTTCCTCCTCTCGCTGGGAGGAGTAGTTGGAGGAGTGGAAGGTGGTTGCGAGTAGAAATCTTCGGGATGGGTGGCGGAGTCATCTCGCGGGCTTTCCGGTAGATGTATAGCCGCAGGAGCTCCCTGGAGAGAAACCATTAAGAAAGCAGATACAAATATTGAAGGAGTAATAAAGATAGAAGCGAGAGCTAACCTCTTTCCCTTTGGGAGATGCGGGAGGAAGGGTGGGGCAGGTCTCCAGTACTATGTGAGACGGATCATCTGCATAGGAGGGGCCACCTGTTTTTTCCCTCTTCAAGCAAGACAGAGAGGATGGTACAGAAGGAAGGGGGCGAACTATGGTTGAGGTATAAGCAGCCATGACAACCTTATTCTGTCGGGGCACTTTGGCAAGGCTCTCGAAAAAGCTCTGGCTATGAGACATGATGAACAGTGCTGCAAGTAAGGAGGAAGTATGCAAAGGGGAAGCCTCTATTCGGGATAGGAATCCCATATTTATAGGTTTTGATGGGGGGACTCAGAAGATTCTCTCATAAATACGTCAATAAAAACGTATTAATAGCGAGCCTCGGTTGGATGTTCTTTCCGAGCTTACAATAATCTCGAAAAGAGCGGGGACTGTGTACAACCACGGGATCGCGAAAGGTCCTCAAAGCGCGAATAGTCGAGTGGAATTGATGTGCGAGTGGGACCATGGGGTCCACTCGTAGGTGGCGAGACGAGTGGCCTCTGCATTAGGCGAGACGCCCCTCTTAGGGCGGCAAGAAGACCTTTAAAATGCGAGAAGACCCCATAACAAAGGATATTGGTGAGACGAGCAGGAAGGCCCGTCTCGCCGCCAGGTGCTCCCCCACTCGCCACACAGAAAAGGTGCCGTTTTCACATTTCTATGCCCAAGGGGGTTTTTACTCTTCTACCCCGGTTAATTTTACCCTTCTGCCCCTGGTGGTCTATATATAACTCCTTAGAACAACGGAGTTTGGCTATTGATAGACCCAACCAGGGGTATTCTCGTATTTTCAGGTCATCCCCGCATGCTTATTTGCAGATCCATTTCAGAAAACTATAAATAGACCCAGAGGGCTTCTTTAGAAGCACACACACAGATATCTTTCTCGGGACTTGAGTGTCTTTTTTCTGTTCTTTCTGAGGAGCTCCGAGCCCTGCTTTTGGCTTTGGAGGGGAAACTCTCAGAGATCTTCCGGATAAGCGGTGGGACCTCCCTGCTGAGGCCTTGGGTCAGTTTCTAATCCTTCATGACCAGTCGGAGGTCAGAGCTTGGGACGAGTAGGTGTTGGCTACGCCCCTATTTTTCGAACTCTTGTCGAAGTCAGATTTTGGCTTCAACATCGAGGGTCTAAACAGCTTCAAAACAAAAAATAATTAACTTGAAAGTTATTTGTATTGATCAGATCTACAATCTTCATCGTCATCACTTTTTGAAATAAGGTATATTTGGACGATTTTCTCTCAGTTTTCTTCATAAGGGGGAGAGAACCGGTTTTCTACCTAAAATTCTGTATATATATATATATATATATATATATATATATATATATATATATATATATATATATATATATATATATATATATATATATATATATATATATATATATATATACACATATATATATATATATATACATATATATATATATATATATATATATATATATATATATATATATATATATATATATATATATATATATATATATATATATATATATATATATATATATATATATATATGTATATGTATATACATATACATATGTATATATATATGTATATGTATATATATATATATCTATACTATCTTAAAAAGATATATGGTGGTCTGACAATAGCGTGAGTTCGAAAATAGGGGAAAAAACAAGTGCCGTCGGATTCGAGTATTTGGATCCAGAGCCGTTAGATCTTGGGCTGCGAATAACACGTATGGTTTTCAAATAACAGAATACCCAAAAAAATGAAAAATTCTCTCTCCTGTTTCCCGATCCCACATTCCACGTCCCCCCCCATTCTCACGGCTCTCTCCACCGCCGGCGACGGAGCCGCCGGCGGCCTGACCGGCTGCCCCCGGCAGGTTCGCCGGGAGCAGGCGAACCTGCCGGCGGTGGTCCGGTGGTGCTCCGGCGGGGCCACCGCCGGCGGTGGCCCTGACCGTGAGGCCAGATCTGGGCCTCACGGTCAGGGCCACCGCCGGCGGTGGCCCCGCCGGAGCGCCGCGCGATCACCGCCGGCAGGTTCGCCTACTCCCGGCGAACCTGCCGGGGGCACCCGGTCATGCCGCCGGCGGCTCCGCCGCCGGTGGTGGAGAAGACCGTGAAAGGGGGGGGGGGGGGGGGCGCGATTTTCATTTTTTTAAAATAAAAATTATATTAATATTATAATATATATAATATATTATATATATAATATATATAATATATTATATAAAATTTAAAAATGTTAATTTAAATTAAAATTGGGCGGGCGGAGCCCGCCGGGGGGGTTCGGGCGGAGCCTGCCGGGGGTGGTGGGGCGGGCGAAGCCCGCCGTCGGCGGCCAGGTACTGTGGCGCGTAGCCATCGGGCCGGAGGCCCGTGCCTGCGACTCGTATATATATATATCTTATTATATAAAGCAATATAGGTATTTGGAGGCACACCATAGAAAAAACAAGAGCCATTGGATCATGAGAGAGCATGAGATGGAGGGAGAGAGTTGGGAGAGAGAGGAGGGAGAGAGAGAGAGAAAGAGAGAGAGGGGAGGAGAGAGGGAGAGAGATGGTGGAATGGAGAGGAGAAAGGGGGCGGGGAGGGGGAAGGAGAGGGAAAGGGAGAGAGATGAGAAAGGTAAGAAGGAAGAGGAAGAGAAAAATTGCATGAAATTAATGTTTTCACGACAAAACATAATTTTTTTATGAAATAAAAATTGTAATATTGATTTATATTTTTTACGGTCATTTTGAGTACTCATATGTATATATTCTTTGATGCGGGCGCATCCCACTTTGATGCGCGTGCATCCCGGTTTGATGCGGGCGCAGCCCGCAATGACGCATCGAACACGGAAGAATCCCGTTCGGAGGCGGGCGAAGCCCGCCTGGATGCGGCCGAAGGCCGCCCGAGAGCATCGAGCACGGGCGTAGCCCGTGCGAAGATGCTCTATATATATATATATATATATATATATATATATATATATATATATATATATATATATATATATATATATATATATATACACGAGTGTCAGGCACGGACCTCCGGCCCGATGACCACGCACCACAGTACCCGACCGACGATGGCGGGCTTCGCCTGCCCCCCGGCGGACATCGCCCCCCATCCCCCACCCCCCACCCCCCCCGGCGGGCTTTGCCCGCCCCCTGTTTTATTAATATTTTAAATAAGATTTATGATATTACATTTTATGTATAATATTTTAAATATGATTTTTAATATAATAATTTGTGTTACATTTAAATTTTTTAAATATTTGTTTTTTAAATTAAAAAAACATAAAATTACGGTCTTCACCGCCGCCAGCGGCTCTAACCGGAGACACCCGACGGTTACGCCGGGAGACGACGAACCATCCGGCGGTGTTTCGATGGCACTCCGGTGGGGCCAGATCTGGGACTCACGGTTAGGGCCACCGCCGGCGGTTGCCCGCCAGAGTGCCACCGGAACACTGCTGGAAGGTCCGCCGTCTACCAGCGAACCCGTCGGGGGTCTCCGATCAGACCTCTGACGGCTCCGACTGCCGCGACGGTGAAGGGCGTTTTTTTGGGGGGCGATAATGGTGATCGGGAAATAGGAGAGAGAATAAGTGAATTCTTTTTCAGATTTTTTTTATTTTCAGACCCAATCTGATATTTGCAGCCCCTGGTCCAACGGTTTTGTATCAAAGTAGTCAAATCCGATGACCACCTATTTTCCCCTATTTTCGAACTCACGCTATTGGCAGACCACTGTGTATATTTTTGATATATATATATATATATATATATATATATATATATATATATATATATATATATATATATATATATATATATATATATATATATACGAGTGACAGGCACGGGCCTCCGGCCCGATGGCCACACGCCGCAATACCTGGTCAGCGACAGCGGGCTCCGCCCGCCCCACCACCCCCTGCCGTGATTGGCATGGGCCTCTGGCCCGATGGCACGTGCCACAGTACCTGGCCAGCGATAGGTGTCTCCGTCCGCCCCACCACTCCCAAGTAGGTTCTGCCCGCACCCCACCCCCACCCCACCCCCCCCCCCCCCCCCCCCCCCCGCCCCTGGTACGGCATGACACTTTTTTTAAAATTAAATTTTTTTTTAATTTTTTTTAATGTTTTTAATATATCTATTTTATATATATTTTATATTAATTTTAATTTACATTTTTTTAATATTTTATATATTAATATTTTAATGTACTTTTTAATATATTTTATGTATTAATATTTTAATTTTTATATAAAAAACACAAAAAAATGCTCCCCCCCCCACCCCCCGCGAAATGTCGGCCTCCCCCACCGCCGGCGGCCTGACCGGCGACCCCCAGCAGGTTCGCTAGGAGCAGGCAAACCTGTCGGCGGCGATCCGGTGGCACTCCGGCGGGTCCACCGCCGACGGGGGCCGAAATTGGGGGGTGGGGGAGCGTTTTGCTGTGCAGGTTTTAGGAGAGAGAATGTTGGGATTTTTTGGGTGTTTTTTTTATATGCAAACCAAATCCAATATATACAGCCCAAGATCCAACGATTGCGGATTAAAGCAGTCAAATCTGACGGCCACCTATTTTCCCCCTATTTTCGAACTCACGCTATTGACAAACCATAATATATCTTTTTAAGATAGTACAGATATACATATAATTATATATATACATTCTAGATTATACGAGCATCTTCGCATAGGCTACGCCCGTGCTCGATGCTCTCAGGCGGCCATCGGCCGCATTAGGAGGGCTTTGCCCGCCTGCGCATGGGCCTCGCCCGTGCTCGATGCTTCGGGTTGTCTTCGGCGCAACACCAGCCACTCGCGGAACCTAGAGTCCAAATCGAAATAATTTTGCTTCGGGGGGCCGCGAGTAGCGGGTGCAGCGCCGAAGACTACCTGAAGCATAAAGTACGGGTGAAGCCTGTGCGCAAGCAGACAAAGCCCGCCTGATGCGGCCCAAGGCCGCCTAAGAGCATCGAGCTCTGGCGTAGCCTGTGCGAAGATGCTCGTATATATATATATATATATATATATATATATATATATATATATATATATATATATATATATATATATATATATATATATATATATATATATATATATATATATATATATATATATCTTTATACTATAAGCAAAGACAAAAGGTGAATGGTGTAACATTGATGCTACCCGAAATACCCCTTATACTATAAGTAAAGACAAAAGGTGGATGGTGTAACATTGATACTACCCGAAATACCCCTAAAAATATAATCTTTAAGTTAGATTATTTGGTTCTTTGGTCATTTTGATTTGCCATCAGAGATTTTCCCACCAATGAAATCTTTTTTTTCAAATCAATTTTTGCTTTTCAAATCTGATTTTACTTTATTTCAAATCAAGTTTTTGCATCTATGACGAATATCGTCCCCACGCCGAATGTCAAATTAAGTTCTTCCTTAAATTCATTCATGCAATGTGCCCCCGCGATGAATGTCTCCCCCACAATTAATGTTGCCCCCACGATGAATGTCGCCCCCATGACGAATGTCACCCCCACGACATATGTCGCCCCCACGACAAATGTCTCGCCTATGACAAATATCTCACCAACGACGAATGTTGTCCGCACGGGGTCCCCGTGCACGACTGCTTGTATGTATATATATATATATATATATATATATATATATATATATAAACTTTTGCATCCGATTCCGCCATACTCGACGAACGGCCGAACACCCCCTTCATCTGACGAACTCATCTCCCCCACTTAATGAAATCCTAGGTTATAAGTTATTACTAGTATTATTATTCTTATTATTATAATATGTATATATATATAAAAATTTTATCATCTTCTCTCTTAAGTTTAGACAGAGCAGCCCAAACTCTTTCCTCCCCCCTGTTCATTCGTCAAACCAGAGCTTTTGGGATGCCCTTCCGGTCACCGCCACTGGGGCCCTGGTGCTCGAAATTCTCACCTTATCATAGATCCGAAAAGCTCTCGTCGAGAGCTACACGTTCACGGTAAGATTTGTCTGTTTCATGAACTTTTTAGCGATAGGGTTTTTGTCCCTAACCATCGTTTTCGCCAAATCTTTGTAGGTTTCTCCTTCCCGCGCCTTCGCTTTGTTTGATCTGCGCCGTGGAGTATTTCGGAGGGCGGATTTGGGTAAAAATCGAGGCAAGTGTGGTTTTGCTTGCTTTTCTTCCCTTGCGTGTACCTTCGATTGTTAGGTATTTAGTACGTTTATTTCATCTAGTATTAGACCCTTTCATCAGTGTTTATTTGTCGAGTTGTTTGTCCGCCGTGTTGTTTGGATCATCGCGCCGTTTTAGCCACGCAAAACACTTGTTTTGTAGTAATTATAGTAGGTATTCTGAAAGTCTTAGTGTGCACCGTTTGACTTGAAGATCATCGTTGTGAAAGCCTTGTAGCCTTGCCAGGCTATTTGTGTCCTCGTGTCGATCGTGTGTCAAAATTTTTAATTAGGTCTGATATCGACTGCATAATTTTGAAGTTTATAATGTGACTTATAATAACAGATATATTTACAGAATGTTTGTTTGGTTGTGCACATTGGGGTTACTCCCTCAGCGCAGTGCCATGTTTGTTGGGTCTGTGCACGTCATGGTTACTCCCCGGTGCAGTACCTCTCTTGTTGTGGATCATACACTCAGGCTTGTCAAGTGTTTTCATGTCATTCTTGAGCGGATCCATCTCATTAAAATTGATAAATAATATCTAATATATAAGACTCTTTTAACACTTGGTATTGAGGTGGAATAGTTTACAACTACTCAGTTATTTCTTTTCTTGTTGTTTCTTCTTAGTTATTACTGACTTTTGTCTCTAGTTTGCACGTTGTGTTCCTGTCTACTTGGAGGTTTGTTATCGCTGCTTGGTTTCTTTTACCCCTACTTGTTACTGAGGTGTTCTTTTTTTTTGAATGCCTCAGGTTCAGGGCAGTAGCAGGTGTGACTGGTAGTGTTCCTGATTTTCAGAGCTGCGGCTTGTTGCTGTTGCTTATTTTCCTCCTCAGTTCAGTGAGGTAGTTGTTTCTTTATTTATGATTAGACTTGTTTCTGAAAGATAATAGTTGCTAACCTAAATCACCTAGAGGGGGGGTAAATAGGTGAGTTGTGCGTCTTTTTGCGGAATAAAAAAATCTCAACCAAAGCACAGATCTATCTAACAAACAAGCAAACACAGACGAAGCAAGATTTATAGTGGTTCCCCAACCTTGGGTACATCCGCTTTCCCTCACCGATCTAATAATACACTAGACTCGGCTACTCCACCATCTCGGATTGGAAATCAATCCTACCCTTGGAACAATGTTCCTACAAACTCGATCCACAAAACGGATCTACACTCGGATAATAAAACTTCCTACAATCTCGGAGTTGAAAACTCCTACACTCGGAGAAAACTTCTCCTATAATAATGAAATAAAGTTGTACAAAAATACAAACAGTAAATTCTCTTATTCATATCTGCAACAGTAAATCAGAAATTCCTTCTTCTAGGCGTGCGACTTTATCAGAATATTGAAGAAGAATCTCAGCAATATCAGATCTGGAACTTCTCGACTTTACACGATCGAATGAGAATATGAAGCATTGAGCGGAGATCTCAATATGTAGAGTCTTCTTGATCTGATTCCTCAAAAAGGCGAAACCCTAGCCGGTCGAAAATCTGCAATGGAGGCGGCGGCGATTTTCGTTCTTGGAGAGAGAAAGAGGAGACAGAATTCTTTTTGAGAGAACGACTGCAAAATCTCTTAGAATAATTTTTGAATAATTAGATTAGGGTTTGTCGGTTTGACAAGACCTTTTATAGGAGATGAGAAGATTAGACTTAAATTAGTCATTATGAGAAAGACACGTGAACCAATCACGTCAATGTTTAAGAATATGACTGTTAAGTCTGGACTTAAAGAATTTCTGAAAAGTCAAAGTAAATTACTCGAGTCAAGCAGAACTACTCGAGTATATGCAGCACTACTCGAGTAGGTAGAAGATGACTACTCGAGTACATGAGAAAAATTACTCGAGAGAGTATGAGATGATTACTCGAGTATATGGAGTCGACTACTCGAGTAAATAAGAATGAGGAAGACTCAGCTACTCGAGTAACAAAAATGACTTACTCGAGTACTTAAGTACTAACACGAGAGGTGCAGTAAATTACTCGAGTACAAGAAATACTACTCGAGTATATAAGAATGAACTACTCGAGTATATGAGAGACTACTCAAGACAAACACTTGGAAAATTTCTGGAACAGGAAAACTGAACTACTCGAGTATGTAAGATAAGCTACTCGAGACATAAGGAATTACTCGAGTATATAAGATGAATTACTCGAGACAATTAAAACGACTCGAGTATATAACATGAACTTCCCGAGTAATTCACTTAGAGAAATTTTCTGGAGGGGGAATCTGGATTACACGAGTAAAAGCATTTGACTACTCAAGTAGTAGATGAACTACTCGAGTATATGATTTAGACTACTCGAGTAAGTAGGAACTATACGAGAGTCAGAATTCAATTAACTCGAGATAGAAGATAGAACTACTCGAGTATGTAACTTAGAAAAACTTTAGAAGAGAATTCTGTAAACTCGAGAGGTAAAAGGAAACTACTCGTGTATATAAGATGAACTACTCGAGAGCCATAATTGGACTACTCGAGTATATCTTAACTACTCGAGTAAGTGAATTACTACTCGAGTATACACTCAGTAACTTACTCGAGTAAGTAAGGAACTACTCGAGTACTTTACTTAGGAAAATTTTTCTGACAGAATTTTTCCTTCTTCTAAGGTCAAATCAGCATCAAGTCTTTTCCCATAGTCCTAGAGCTTGAATATGAAGTGTATCCCAATAGAGAGGCTACACATGAGTCAACACTTTGGAACACACAATAAGGGATTACATTGTATGGTCCTGTGTTTGGTGACCCATTGTAGACTAACATTGGTCTACACTTCCCATAAGAATCCTACAAACACATAACTCAAACCAAGTATCAAATAAAACTTAATTCATCTTAGTTCAAGGGTGACTTCATCAAATCTGGGTTAGTGTGAATACAATACCCAACAATCTCCCCCTATTTGTAGAAGTCAGAACCCTTTACACTAAGGTGAATTATGGACATAAAAAGAATGCTAAGTGATCATGCAGTGTAAGCAATCAAGGAACTATGAAAAAGAAAATAAGATCAAAAACTTTGAATTATATAAATATGATTATCCAAAAATATCATTGACAACAAAAATCCATTTCCACAACTCATGAGTCCTTTGGGCTAGCTCTGATGATGTTGCTTGTCTTGTTTCTCTTGCTGTCTTCTTTGATAGCTATAAGGTTTAGGATAATACTTGGGGGGTTTGGGAGGAGCAGCTGGACTATTTCTTCCATATTCTCTGTGATATATGCTTCTCTTGGTCATGGACTTCTCATACAACTCTCATTCATGGGAACTGCAGTGAATAGTTTCGCTCTCATGGAAATCCAAAACTAATTTTAGAGTTTCCAGGATGAGGGACTTTGAAGTGGGATACCAAACCATAGCACATTCAGGAGCTTTAGCAGGAACAGACTTGCTGGCAGAAGGACCTTCACCATGTTTTCTTTTATTCTTATAAGTCAGTATCTCAGGAGGGGCTTTGGGAAAGATATCTGCAGGATCATCTTCCCAATCCTGAGCATATGACTCTAGAGGAGCAACTGAGTCTCCAGGACTTGTAGAAAAGGTAGGTTGTAGAGGAGGAGTAGGAGCAGGAGAATCAGCAGCTAGAGGGTTCAGGTGATGAGGGATAATGGTCGGATCAGTAGCAAATTCTGGAAGGATCTGGTTGTGCATCCAAACAGTAATGTCATATGTGTGGAATTTGACACTGTATCTGAGCTAGTACATCATCATGGATCTCTTTAACTTTGGCTTCGCATAGTTCTTTCTTGAGGGCATCAGATTTTTCTAAATATTCTTTTACCAACTTCTCACTCTTTCTGACTTCAACAGATAGCTGAGAGATGAAATCATCTTTGAAAGTGCCAACTTCTTCACATATTTTCATCTTAGTGGCTTCAGCTCTTTTGTCCAGTTCCATTTGATTATTAGCAAGAGTCAGACCTTGCTCCATAACTTGTCCAATACTGGTGATGGTGTGGTTTAAGGCTTTGCTACCCATTTTGAACAGATTTCTGAGCTGATCAGTATTATGTTGTATTTCAGCAAATCCTCTGCTCATCTCATGTTCTAGAGTAGTTACCTTATCAGTTACAGTTTTGATACCAGTATCAAAGTAAGATTTCTGGTCTTGAGGAAGAAGTACAATTTAAGACAACAAGTCTGAGGAGGCAGGAGCTGTAGCAGCAGGAGGAGCAAAAGTTGATGGAGCAGAAGGAATAGGAGGAGCCACCTATGGAGCTATTTTAGAGAGAGTAACAGAGCTCTGAGCTCGTGTAGTGGGTAACATGGCATCCTCTTCATCCATTATCTGAGGGATAGTGAAATCCAAATTCCTGAGAGGAGCTTCAGCTGGCTTAGGTGAGAGCTCATCAGAAATGAGAGTTGTTTCTTGCTGTTCTTTGGGGGCATCAGGAGATTTTGCTGGAGTTCTTGCTGGAGAAGTGTCTGGAGACCTTGCTGGAGACTGCACTGGAGATTTTGCTGGAGACTGTAGAGGAGTTGTTGTAACACCCCCATCTGTCGTATGACATATAACAGAAGGTCCAGCTGGAACCCGACGTCATATACCACAGACAGTCGGAAGGGTTACCAAATGCATAATCAAACCGTCCAATTAAGACTACTCGTCCTACACAGAGCATTCTAGAGGAAGTATTTAAAATTGAAAGAACACAAACTTAAATCCATCAAATATGAATGTCCACAGCTACAACTACAGGAATGAAACCCCAAATACACTGAAACGGGTACATGGCCTTGTGGCCTTACAAATGTTCACTTAATATAACATGTCTTACATACATCGGCTCGCAGGCCGGCCACACATGATAAATGTAAAAACAACTATTCCACGGCCTTCTAGGGCCAGCATAGCAACATGGGCTCCAGCCCGCTATTTGGCGCTCGGCTCCGCAGCACCTGCAAGTACATACCACCGCACGGTGGCAAACAAGGCAACGGTCAGCTTAAAGCCGACCAAATTATAATGACCCTGTCCCTTACTCGGGACGGCGGTGCTCTTTCCCTACATAGCATTAGTCCAATAAAATAATATAGTGTAGTTATAATTCGCCACAGGTGTAGGCTCGTACGTCCAAACACCCCGTGCACTCAGGGCACATTCTTGGTGAACCCTGTCCAATCAGTGCATTCACCACCAACCCCAGGATGGTAACAACATGTGAGCATTTAGCCTATCTGACCACCGTCTAAGGCACCGACTATGCCTACGGCCAGTGCCCGTCTTCGGATTTCTCGCACCGTACCGCATAGCCTAGGTCCAATTCCACTTGCCCGTTGTTCACGCCGCATATACAATTTAAGTCCTATGCCTGGGCCAAGCTTCTCTCGGATCCCAAATTTTCCAAAACAATCTCATAACCCAGTTATGATCAAGGCCGGTTCCCAGACCGCCAAGTTAGCAGAACACGTTTCCGCTCAGTTTTTCGGGTGCGCCTTGAAGCTAACCTCCAAGGATCCCTGCTGCAATCTACCGCGTAGAAACCCTAAAAACCCAAAGCACAGACTCTTCTCCGGCAAAACATAACAAATGCAACATCATCGATCCAGACAAAACGCGTCCGGGTAGGCTTCACACACAATGCCAATGCCCGTACTTACGATTTCGGGCTCTATATGCAACACAAGGGGGACTATTCACATCAACCGCAAGGAACACCACGCACTCACCGCACACTCGCGGGAGCGGGATTCTCTATGCAGAAAGAAAGAGCTTCAAACACTCAAGTTGAGAATCGTTACCATTGTAGTCCGTTTTGGCGCCATGGAAAAACTACGCGGACACAACTCTTCGCAACGACCTTCCCTCCACGGATCCGCTCTCAGACTTCGAAACGGTGCTCCGATGCTCCGCCCGCGGCCGGAAACCTCCTTCTTCTTCCTCTTCTCTCTCACTTTGGAAGGAGAAAGCTTTGGAGAGAAAATGAGGAATTAACCCCCTATTCCCGGCCTTAACAGAGCAGGATCTCATCTGGGCCGTCGGATCCTAATTAAAGAAAATGAACGGCTCAGATCTGCACAAAATTCTCCAGACCTGCGTCGAACACGGCTTGGCACACGGCCGTGTCCCAGGCCGTGTGCCTCGATCCAGGCACGATCGTCGAACTGATAAATGACACACGGGTTAAGACACGCCCGTGTCTCACCTTACACGCCCGTGTCAGGTTCCTCGACACGCCCGTGTTCGGGGGCGTGTCACGCATAACCGCCATGGCAACGGACACGACCCTACTGCACACGGGTAGGGACACGGGTTGGCATACGCCCGTGTCGGAGGACACGCCCGTGTCATCCGGCCGTGTTCCTGGCCGTGTCCTTCTCGGGTTGAAAACGACCAAAAATCACCAGCCAGACAGGGCCTTGGACACGCCCGTGTCCTAGGCCGTGTACCCCTATACAGGCACCAAAACCCCTTTTTTTTGCGACTGACTCGCACACAATTTTTGGGGTGTTACAAATCTCCCCCACTTAAGGAATTTCGTCCTGAAATTCAACAAAGGTACGCAAAATCTAACTGATACTTGAGTGGAATAACTCGGGGTATTCCTCCAACATAGCTTGCTCTCGCTCCCAAGAAAGCTCCTCACGTCCGCAATTATCCCAACGGACTTTTACCATTCGGACCTCCTTGTTGCGGAGTCGTTTGACTGCAACATCTTCAATTCGTACTGGCCTGACCCTTGTTGTTAACTCATAATCAACCGGTACCTGATTGTCCGCAACGATCTGCGAAGGCTCTTGCACTGCCTTACGCAACATCGATGCGTGGAACACGTCATGCAGCCCACTCAACTCCGTCGACAGCTTCAACCTATACGCCGCCTCGCCAACACGCTCCAGGATTTCAAATGGTCCAAGGTATCTCGGACTCAGCTTCTTCAAGCGTCGAACTAGAGATACACCCTTGAACGACTTGATTTTTATATATACCATGTCGCCAACGTTGAACTCCACATTTCTATGTTTGGCATTGTAATACTTTGACTGTCTATCCTGATCAATCTTCATCCTTTCCTGAATTGTCCGTATCATTGAAGTGGCGTCTTCCACCGCTTGACGTTTATACAACTTTGATTCGCCTGCCTCCAACCAAGACAACGACGTACGACACTTCCTCCCGTATAAGGCTTCGAAAGGCGCCATTCCAATACTTGTCTGAAAGCTGTTGTTGTACGCAAACTCCACCATGTATAAGTGATCCTCCCAATTCTTCCCGAAATCTAGGACGCACATGCGAAGCATGTCCTGCATAGTCCTGTTGACTCTCTCGGTTTGGCCATCTTTCTGCGGGTGAAAGGCTGTGCTGAAATTTAGCTTAGTACCCAACAGACCATGCACCAACCTCCAGTCATTCGATGTGAAGCGTCCATCACGATCACTAACAATACTGCAAGGCACACCATGCAATCGTACAATATTATCCACGTAGAGTTTGGCTAACTTTTCCACCGGATCTTCCTTTCTGACTGGGATAAAGTGCGACACCTTTGTCAACCTATCTACGACCACCCAAATGGCGTCGTTTCCCTTCTGCGACTTCGGCAAACCGTGCACAAAATCCATAGATATGTCGTCAAACTTCCATTCTGGGATAGGAAGGGATTTCAAGAAACCTCCGGGCTTCTGGCATTCCGCTTTCACCAATGCACAAGTACGACACTTGGCCACATAAAGTGCCACATCCTTCTTCAAACCCGGCCACCAGAATAATTTCTTCATGTCTCTATACATCTTCGTGCTTCCCGGGTGGATTGAGTACTTGGTATGATGAGTCTCATACATCAACTCCTCCTGAATATTATCCGCACTAGGAATGCATAGACGACTGTCCTTCCTTAGCAACCCATTTTCAACCACAAATTGGGAATTTGACCCATCCAAAGCTTCATCCAAGATCTGCTTCATGCTTCTATCCTGAACCAAAGCCCGCCGAACTCTATCCGCTAGGTCAAACTGCACCTCTGTCCAAAACAATTTCGCCTCAGCACTAGACTGCTTATCGACGCAAGATATCTCCAATGCCTCCAACTCTTGGACCAATCTCACATCATGTACTGATAACCAGTTGGCTTGTGCGGGAATCTTACGACTTAATGCATCCGCCACTGCATTTTCCTTCCCAGGCACATAGTGTATCTTGAAGGTGTAGTCGCCTAAGAACTCCATCCACCTTCGCTGCCTCATGTTCAGATCCTTTTGGTCCAACAGGTACTTCAAACTCTTATGATCGGTGTAAATATCAACCTTCACACCGTACAGATAGTGCCTCCAAAGATTTAGAGCAAATATCACGGCCGCTAACTCTAAGTCGTGGATCGGATAATTCCTCTCGTGAACCTTCATTTATCGTGAACCATAAGCTATCACTCTCCCATGCTATAGCAGGACACAGCCCAAACCACTTCCCGAAGCATCACTATAAATCTCGAACCCTTCAGTTCCACTTGGCGAACATAAAATAGGCGTCGTGGTTAACCGCCTCTTCAACTCTTCAAAAGCCTGTTCGCACTCCGGAGACCACATGAACTTCTGATCCTTTCTTGTCAATGTCGTGAGTGGTAGTGCTATCCGCGAGAAGTTCTCTACGAAGCGCCTGTAGTAGCCAGCAATCCCTAGAAAACTCCGGACCTCTGCCACCGTAGTAAAAGTAGGCCACTCCCGTATCGCCACTATCTTCGCCGGATCCACAGCTATTCCATCTCCACTGACAACATGACCAAGGAACGCTATCGAGGATAACCAGAATTCACACTTGGAGAAGTTTGCATACAACTGACTTTTCCTCAATGTCTCCAACGCCATGTGTAAATGCTTGTAGTGATCCTCCTCGCACCGCGAATACACCAGGATATCATCGATAAATACTAACACGAACTGATCCAGGTATTCTCTGAACATCCTATTCATCAGATCCATAAACACGGATGGCGCATTCGTCAACCCAAACGGCATGACTGTGAACTCGTAATGCCCAAACCGCGTACTGAATGTTGTCTTTGGGATGTCTCTCTCCCTTATCCTAACCTGATAGTAACCAGACTTCAAATCTAACTTCGAATATAC
Source organism: Platanthera guangdongensis (assembly GCA_039583875.1). NCBI lineage: Eukaryota > Viridiplantae > Streptophyta > Magnoliopsida > Asparagales > Orchidaceae > Platanthera > Platanthera guangdongensis. The sequence continues at coordinate 127,814,819 of CM077157.1, forward strand.
AGTTGATCCAACCAACTGATCAAACAGATCGTCAATCATCGGGATTGGATATTTGTTCTTCTCCGTAAGTTTGTTCAATTCTCGATAATCGATTCAAAGTCGCAAGCTCCCATCTTTCTTCTTGACAAAGAGAACTGGTGCGCTCCAAGGCGACGAACTTGGACGCACATAACCTTGCTCTAGCAACTCCTGCAGTTGCACCTTCAACTCTGCCATTTCTCTTGGGGCTATCCGATAGGCGGAGCATGACACCGGTTTGGCACCCGGTACCAGCTCTATAGTAAAGTCTATCTCCCGCTGAGGAGGAGCACCTGGGAGATCATCTGGAAACACATCAGTATACTCGGACACAACTGGGATGCTGTCCAAACTAGGCTTAGGCGTCGAAGTCTGCACTAGAGTGACATATAGTTCTGCCCCAGACCGAACTGCCTTGAACATCTGAAGGGCTGACATCAGAACTTTCCCTGACCCCTTCATACCGGCAAAAGTAGTCTCTCGATCAGTGTCCAGACCCAACTTTACTTCTTTACGTTTGCAATCAATACATGCACTTTGCTCCGAGAGCCAATCCATGCCGAAGATTACGTCGAACTCCACTAATGGTAGAATCAACGCCCGCAAATCAAACTCCCGGTCTCCAATCAAAACCTTCACAACACAAATCCTATCCACACGCATGGAGCACCCATTAGGCAACAACACTTCCAACTTGTTTTCTGCCATCGAGAACGGAACTCCGATGCGTGATATAAATTTTTCGGACAAGAATGAATGTGATGCTCCCGTATCAAAAAGGGCTCTTGCCGGAAACCCAAAAATTAACACAAAGCCTAGCACTGACAAATGTAAGCTAACAAATACAAAGGTAACAACTATAAAAGTTAAACCACTGTAATTTAACTCATACCTGTCACCACGTCCGCTTGCTTTATGGCCTCCTGCAGACCAAGGTTGTAGACTCTAGGCTGGGCTAGAGCATGATGGGATGTGGTTGACTCCACCGCCTTCCATTTTTCCTCATAAGTCGCTTCAGGTCTACTCTCGGACTTTGAACATCCACTCCAACACTCCCGAGCAAAATGCCCCGTCTTCCCGCAGTTGTAGCAAGCTCCGAGGACTCGACTTGTAGTTGCCCTCGACACATCAGCCGAAGGGGCTGAGTTCGAAGTCCTCTGCTTCTTGTTCCACCTGCGGAAACTTGACTTATTATTTGGCACCTTGAACTCGATCTTCCTTTCTCCTGGGTCCTTCTTCTCTTGAACTTTCTTCGCAACCTTTTCCAACGATCGGGCCGAATTGACCAAGGTTAGGAAGCCCTGCATCTTAGGCCCAGCAAGGAGTAACTGTAAATCGCCACGAAGACCCTCATAGAATCGGTTGGTCTTTCTCTCTTCTTCTATAAACATAACAACAGCATAGCGTCCCAACCGTGTGAACTCATGCAGATATTCGTCCACGCTTCTGGATCACTGAATCAACCCAAGAAACTGATTCTCCATCTCCAACTTCTGAGCAGAGGGTACAAATCTGGCTAGGAAAAATCTTGAAAATTCTTCCATCAGCACATCCGCAAGTTGCCTTCCCACTATAAGATGAAACTCCATCTCGTCCCACCACAGCCTCGCTTCACCTTCCAAAAGAAAAGTCGCTATGGTGGTCTTCTGCCACTCCTCAGTTATTGTGGCCATCAAGACCCTCTTTATGGAAGAGATCCAGTCCTCAGCTTGAGTTGGCGTTCCAACCCCATTAAACCTCGGAGGATTAAAGCCCATCACATGCTTTAGCTGCCTCTCCGTAGTTCTTCTCGGCTCTACCAACTCCACTACTGCGCGTTCCACCACTCTCGGCTCTGCCACCCTAACCGGGTCTTGCTCATTCACAGGAGGTGAGCGATGAATTTGCCCTACAGGTTGGGCATTTATCATTGCGAACACTGCCTCGTCCACCATCCTGATGGTTTTCGCTGAAGGAGGTGTAGCAGGCACGTCCCTTGGTGCACTACTTTCCGCTGATTGTGGACGCTCTGAATGACCATCACCGCTCCCAGCTGCCTATAGTAGCAAAGACACACGATTAGACGACAAACAAACTGCTAAAAGCAATCATTGGAACACTCAGGTTCCACAAAACACGCGTATTTTCATTCCTAAGTGGACATTCATGGGTTCTTTTTGATGTTATAATGATGACGCACACATGTGCTCACCACCCCTTAAAAGAATTCGCCCACGAATTCATTTAAGCCTGACCGTAACCAGAAGTCTGATACCAAATTGTAATACCCCCATCTGTCGCATGGCATATAACAGAAGGTCCAGCTGGAACACGACGTCATATATCACAGACAGTCGGAAGGGTTACCAAATGCATAATCAAACCGTCCAATTAAGACTACTCGTCCTACACAGAGAATTCTAGCGGAAGTATTTAAAATTGAAAGAACCCAAACTTAAATCCATCAAATATGAATGTCCACAGCTACAACTACAGGAATGAAACCCCAAATACACTGAAACGAGTACATGGCCTTGTGGCCTTACAAATGTTCACTTAATATAACATGTCTTACATACATCGGCTCGCAGGCCGGCCACACATGATAAATGTAAAAAAAACTATTCCACGGCCTTCTAGGGCCAGCACAACAACATGGGCTCCAGCCCGCTATTTGGCGCTCGGCTCTGCAGCACCTGCAAGCACATACCACCGCACGGTGGCATACAAGACAACATTCAGCTAAAAACCGACCAAATTATAACGACCCCGTCCCTTACTCGGGACGGCGGTGCTCTTTCCCTGCATAGCATTAGTCCAATAAAATAATATAGCGCAGTTATAATTCGCCACAGGTGTAGGCTCGCAGGACCAAATACCTCGTGCACTCAGGGCACATTCATGGTTAAAGTCCACCTACTGTCAACTATCTTCACCTATGGGGGGGAATAGGTGACGTGCAGCGTTTTTGCGGAATTTAAGATTGTACCTGCACAATAAAAATAAACAGCACAGCACACAGAATACACAAGCTATTTATAGTCGTTCCCTGATTTGGGTACATCCACTTTCCCCCTTCGACCTATCTCCCAACAAGGGACAACTCGGTCTCTTCACCAACAGGATTGAAATCCAATCCTTGCACTATCGGAAGGAACCCTTCCACACGTAGGAGTCAACACTCCCACAACACGGGTTGCACCCAACCATTACAACTAGGAACCTACGTTCCTTTATAATAAAAGTAAAACTAGAATGTACAAAAGATACAAACTACATTTGGATACTAAGGTGTCTCTCTTTGTTGACGACGTGTTCTTGAAGTCCACAACCCTAGATCTCTCTTGGAGAGGATCTCCCCGGAACCGGCGGCGGCAAGATGGGCGGCGCCAAGGTTCACGGGATCGGCGGCGACGAGGATGCGCGACTGCAGTTCTTTAGAGATCCAAACTTCGTAGCGAGGCTAGCTATGTCTACCAACGGTCACACTAGGATCAATCGTCTCGATCGATTCGGATGGCGAAGATTTTCCCGATCTACAAATCGAGGGACAAGAGATCTCCGGTTAGACACGTGAGACTCTAAGCTTGGCTAGGCTTCTGTCGCAGGAGGATCTGGGCGAAACCACGATCAAACGGCGAACTACTCGGCGCGAGCGGCGACGGCGGCGGCGGCGGCGGCGGAGCGAAAACAGCGATCTAGGTCACGTCGTGGCTCGGTTTTGTATATCTTTTCCGTCTGCTTTACTGTTCAAAAATACCCCTGTATTTATACTGTAGACAACTTCAATATGACCGTTGTGGGTCCCACCTGAAGGAAACCCTAGTTCCGGTTCAACACAGTGCCAGCGGGAGAATCCGGTTCAGGGAGTTCCTGAAAAATTGCCAAGTCAAAATCGGCGTGAATCGAAGGTGATTCTCGACGAATCGGCGAGAATCAGTTAGTGATTCTCGACGATTCGTTGAGAATCACTAGCGATTCTCGCCGAATCACTTGATGATTCTCGACGAATATTACTTGGCCATGATCTGCTCAACGATGGGTTCGGCGAGAATCGCTAGTGATTCTCGCCGAATCTTACTTGGCACCATTTTGAGGTAGCCGGATAAAGTCGGCGAGAATCACTAATGATTCTCGACGATTCGGCGAGAATCACTAGTGATTCTCGCCGAATCGGCGAGAATCACTTGGTGATTCTTGTCGAATTATACTTAGACGAATTTTCGTCTTTTCACCCAAGAGCTGCTCCTTGACCCAACCTTGCTCCTTGTCTGCTCTTGCATAAACACGGCCCTGTACTTGAAAGTAAGTGCACTCCAATAGAGAGAGTACACGTAGGCCAACACACTGATCTGCTCAACGAGGGATTACGTCGTACAGACCCGTGTATATTGACCTACTGCACCCTGATATTGATGTGCACTTAGCGTGGAATAACTGCAAGCACAACTTAAGAGGTTTCATCAAATACATTGTGAATTCATCTTAGCTTGACAGGTGGCTTCCTCAAATCCAGGTAATTGTGGATACAATACCCAACAATCTCCCCCTATTTGACGAAGCCAAAATCCTACTAGCTAAGATGAATAACACCAACCAGATAATATAAACAACATTCAGAATTTAATTATGCAGCACAAGAGAATATAGGCAAGCAGATCAAGACTTGAGTCACTCATAAAATCATATATATATATATATATATATACAAAAATAATCAGGATTGTTCATATATCAATAAGACAAGATAAAAATGTTCAAGAGACAATGATAATCTATGAGTTTCTGTCTATGGATTTTTGGCTAGGTCGTCCTTATGCTTCTGAGCCAAATACTTCTTTCTTTGCCTTTCCACACACTCCTTGGGCTTGGGATAATTTCTGGGTGGAGGAGCTTTATCTGCCGCAGTGTTGGTCCTGAAAAAGATGTTAAGTTTGGCTTCATACGTCTTGTGCATCTCCCACTCATACTGGCTGTATACATCGTTTCGATTGATTTCCCCTTGTTCCTGTAGCCAGAATGTGTCCAATATGATACTCTTGGATACTGGACTCCACTTTTCGTTTCTTACTTCCTCCTCCTTCAGTCTGATTCTCTTGTCATCTTGTGTTTCCTTTGATGTCCCTTCTTGCGATTTCCTCTTGTCCCTGGCTTTTGCTAGGGCTCCTTGATCAAATATTGCCATCAGTTTTGCCTTGGAGGATGCCCTAACAGCCCTATGAACATCAGCTTCACTTACAGGAACTTCTTCAACACTAGCGCCCTCATCAGCCACAGTATTATATTCAGGAGCAGGAGCACCCTGAGGATTTTCAGGGATATTAACGCCTAACGCTTGTTGGAGCATCCACCAGCAACTTTCATATACATATTTGTTTGACTGCTCAAAGTTTTTTATCATGACTTCCCGAAGCTCAGCCATCTTAGCTATATATTCTTTCTCCCCCTTTTTGACTTCGACTGTGATGGAATTTGCATAGGAGTGCAGCGAGTCATCAATATGCTTTGAAGTCCTGGAGAATTCAGTGACCAAGGCTTGTTGATTTGTGTTGAGAGTTACCATATTGCCATCAAACTTTTGAATATTATTGGCTACGACATGAGCATTCTGATTCACTACGGAGAGAGTATCGGTGTTCTTTTTCAGTCCGTCCATAAGAAGAATGACAGCTTGGCTGGCCGCTGTATACTTATCTTCAAACTTCTTTTCCATCACGTCCAGTTTATGATTGATCTCCACCATGTTCTTGAGCATGAGATTTTCAGATTTCTTGATCCTTTTCAACATTTTATTTTGAGCTTTCTCAAAAGATGCCTTAAGCTCATCCACTATGCCCTGAATGACATTCACGGTGTGAGTGTCTATATCATCTCGTAGTGGAAGATTCTGAGGCACTCCTTGGCCTTGCGGTTCAGCTGATGCACCTGTAGAGCTGGACACGAGCACAGTCTCTAAGGGGGGAATGCTTGCGGCCTCTATAGATTTCTCAGACTCCCCCTCCATTGGTGCACCAATTTTCTCAGGGACGAACTCAGGAGCGTGCTTGTCAGATGGAACTTCAGTGATATCCTGAGTCTCCAATGCTTCCTGTCCCCCATTGCCTTCTTCCTCACCTTCATCGTCCATTTGATCATTCTCATCAGCATCACCTTCCAACCCTTCATCAGCAGTCTCCTTGACAGCATCACTTTCTTCTGGTATATTCGCCACTACATCTCTGGCTATCTGGGAGATGTCAGATACGATAGTAACATCAGTGGGTAGAGGCTCCCCCTCAGTTCCTGCAGTCAAAGCATCAGGAATGTCACTGGGGATAACTAAGGAATCAGCCACAGTGCCGTCCTCGGCTGGAGATGCTTCTTGTTGTTCTGCCACGGCAGCCTGCCCAATACGCCTCTCCCATCTGTCAAAAACACTCAAGTCCATTTTCTTTAAGTAATGGAGAGGAACACCTTTACTCATGTCATACTTATCTCCATTCAACTGATTGAGATACAGACTGATGATTCGGCCAAAGCTAGGAGATCTCAGGGTGTCCTTGATCTTCTCAAAGAGCAATGCCCCCCAGTTGAATCCTTTTCTGCAGACAATTGCCACCAGGATCTTGAACATATCCGCAGAGATGTGGTCATGAGAACCCGGTTTGTATATGAGTACCTTCCCAACTTTGTCTGACAGAAGTTTCCCTTCTTCATTCATATCCTTTCGTTTTATCGACCGAGTTACTCGAGAGAGACCACAGAATAATAGAGTCCGAGTTTTGTCTTCTTCCTCAAGATAATCCTCATGCTCCGAGCTAGAGAGCTGAAGGAAGCTGGTCAGCTTGCTGGCAGACATCTTGATCTTTGCCCCGGCAACCTTGCTTTTGATAAGAGAGTCGTCATTCCGAAGTTTTGCGGTTGCAAAGAACTCCAGCACCTCCTTGTCCAGGATTTTACAGGGATGCTCTAGCACGAATGAAAGTCCAGCCTCCTCTAGCATAAGGATGATGTTCCTGAATTCATCTGAGGCATGAGAGAACCCTGTCCGAACCAGCTCGCATCCAGTGACCAGCCCAGCGGTTGTCCTTGGAGCCATCGCAAATCTAGGGAGAAAAGCCCTACTCTACACTTAATCAAAAATCAAAAAGGAAGTGACACTAGTGATCAAGTCCAAGTAACGGTGAGGGGGTGGTTACCTAAAGGCGTAGAGGGTGAGTTAGGTCGATGAAGACGATGGACACCTGGTAGGTGCACGCGACGAGATCGACGGGATCGACGCGGTTTTTGCACGCTGAGATTGCCGGAGTTCTTCGCGAGTTGCGATCGGTGAGTCTTGCGGGATGTCGACGGAAGACCTGCGGGAATCGGCGGAAGGGGAAGATGAAGACGATGGAGACCGTCGGTGAGAAGCTTGCGGGAAACCTTCGGTGAATCGGCGAGAAGCTTGCGGGATTCGGCGAGTTTCCTGCGGAGAAGGTCCTTCGGCGGGATTCCTACGAAATGTGAAGAGTCGGCGGGAATAGGCAAATTGGCAAATACTTCTAACGGGTTTCCGTTTGTCACGGGAATAGGCAAATAGGCAAGATTGACGAGTTAAATGGGATTCTCACGGGTTTCCGTTTGTCTAAGTTAATTTAAAAATCTTCTAAATAGGCAAATACTTCTTAAAGTCAATCTATTTGGAGTTTGAACCGGCTTTTCCATACATTTCTTGATGGCAAGATTTCCAATGTCGTATCTTCGTTAGTTATCAGTGAACTAATTTACCCCTGTAGATGTTGGTTCTCGAATCTACCAGTGGAATTACCGATAACTCTTTAATGGTGTATCTAAGGTTTATATTCATCGTGTTAACCTATCCTTAGATGCGCACACATACATGTATATATATATATATAAATAAAGATATATATATGTAAATGTCGATGAAAAACGACTCAAGTCTTGGAGCTGATGAAAAATACCAGGGATTATGAGAATTATCATTTAGCCTTTCTGACTAAAACATATCAGGTGCTCGGTGTGAGTATGCTCATGTAGATATCACATCTGTTATTCCAGACGCTTGTTCCAATTTAGTCTTGAGCCATCTACTTTCTAGTTCCCATCATATTTACGGGAACCTGGACAACCCTGCAAGAAAGAGTTACTTTACCTTAGGAACCCAATACATATTGGGTCCTAGGTTCCTATTAGCATAAGCACTTGACTGCCTTCCTTCAGAAGTTCTGACAGGAAGACTACCTCTGCCCTGGAGATGTGGATACGCCCTTGCCCTTGACACAGAGGGGTTGTGCCAACAGTCTATAGCAAAGTGTCCCACCTTGCCACAGCACCAACACTCGTGAATGTTGTATCTCCGTTTCTGACCTGATCTTGTGACTGAGGTAGTCATGAGCCTAGGTCCAAACGGGATAGATCTGGATCTGCTCCCAGAACTGCCTGTTCCACCGTGACACGTGGAAGGGTGGAAAGAATGCATGCAGCGAGCGTCACGAGGTCTGGGAAGTTGTGCCTTCCTTTCAGACAGCCCCCTTCCTGAGACCCCATGAGAACTTACAGCATGACTTCTAACCCCCCCTTTCCTGTGTCCTTGGGTGGAGAGAAGATTTCTGAGAGCTGACGCAAGTCGATTCATGCTGAGTATGGGCAGTGGCCGAGAATACAAAGGGCTCAGAAGGAGCCTTAGGTATTCTCTCATGGGTGGCCATGACAGCCCTTGCACTCTGGGTGTCTCCACATGAGGACAGATCACCCTTGCAGTGACCACGATTATTCCTGTGGTCATACCTGAAGGTATGATGAGTTGCCTTCCTGCTTGGAGTGGGGGGTCGGAATACCGTTTCCCCATTTCTCCACGAATTGATAATCCGGGAGATCCACCCATTTTCTTGCTTTCTCTTTATAGCATCAACCTTGGAAAAGTTTGATACTATCCTTTTCTCAGTCTCTAGACTACTCTCTAGATCAGAGATTTTAGAGTCCTTGACCTTGTTGGATACCAATTGGAGAACCAACAAGATCTTCAGCCGAGCAATCTCCTGAGCTTGTTCTTCAACAAGTAGGTTGCTCTTCTAAAGGGCTCTCTTCAGAGAATCAGAATTTTCTGAAGGAAAGCAGTTCCTATCTTCAGAAATTTCAAGAGAGACGGGGCAGGATGAAGAAGTTACCTGCTCTTCAGTGTTATTGTCATTAGAGCCCGTGACCGTTGTGTCATCCTCATCAGAGCTGCTTTCCTCACTGGCCTCTTCAGTCTCTGACACGGACACTGGAGCTCTGATGCTGTCCGATAGATCCTTGCCTTCATCTTCAGAGGCGAGGACCCCCACATAGGCTTCATCCTCTGGTTGACAGCAGATTCCAGCTCTCTCTGACCCCCCATCAGCTCTGAGATCATCACCCACATAGATTTAGCTGACCCACATTTTTCCAATCTAGAGCGAGAAGCTCCAGACCAGATATCCATGATAATTTGACGAATCCTCTTGTCCAAATTAAATAATGAAAGTTCCATTTCCGACATCTCAGCAATGCACTTGGGAACTTGGATATTCTTTCCAGAGTCGGTGGTCTTCATAGGAATAAAAGGACCCTCTTCCAGGATGAAAGATGCTCTAGGATCGATTGCATCCAAGTGATACGACACTCTCATCCTCCAGACTGGATAAAACTCCTTTGTGCATGTGGGGAGTCTTAGTGGCGGTATCTCATGATCCAGCTCCATGCTTCTGACACTGGTGGCAGGATTCTACTCAAGGTGTAAACCTTTTTGATGAGCAACCTCCCTCTGATACCACTTGAAAGTCCACCTAGTGTCAACTATCTTCACCTATGGGGGCGGGGGGAATAGGTGACGTGCAGCGTTTTTGCGGAATTTAAGATTGTACCTGCACAATAAAAATAAACAGCACAGCACACAGAATACACAAGCTATTTATAGTGGTTCCCCGATTTGGGTACATCCACTTTCCCCCTTCGACCTATCTCCCAACAAGGGACGACTCGGTCTCTTCACCAACAGGATTGAAATCCAATCCTTGCACTATCAGAAGGAACCCTTCCACACGTAGGAGTCAACACTCCCACAACCCGGGTTGCACCCAACCCTTACAACTAGGAACCTACGTTCCTTTACAACAAAAGTAAAACTAGAATGTACAAAAGATACAAACTACGTTTGGAGACTAAGGTGTCCCTCTTTGTTGAAGACGTGTTCTTGAACTCCACAAAGAGTCCACAACACTAGATCTCTCTTGGAGAGGATCTCCCCGGAACCAGCGGCGGCAAGATGGGCGGCAGCAAGGTTCACGGGATCGGCGGCGACGACGATGTGCGGCTGTAGTTCTTTAGAGATCCAAACTTCGTAGCGAGGCTAGCTAGGTCTACCAACGGTCACACTAGGATCAATCGTCTCGATCGATTCGGATGGGGAAGATTTTCCCGATCTACAAATCGAGAGACAAGAGATCTCCGGTTAGACACGTGAGACTCTAAGCTTGGCTAGGCTTCTGTCGTAGGAGGATCTGGGCGAAACCACGATCAAACGGCGAACTACTCGGCGCGAGCGGCGACGGCGGCGGCGGCGGAGCGGAAACAGCGATCTAGGTCACATCGCGGCTCGGTTTCGTATATCTTTTCCGTCTGCTTTACTGTTCAAAAATACCCCTGTATTTATACTGTAGACAACTTCAATATGACCGTTGTGGGTCCCACCTGAAGGAAACCCTAGTTCCGGTTCAACACAGTGCCAGCGGGAGAATCCGGTTCAGGGAGTTCCAGAAAAATTGCCAAGTCAAAATCGGCGTGAATCGAAGGTGATTCTCGACGAATCGGCGAGAATCAGTTAGTGATTCTCGACGAATCGGCGAGAATCAGTTAGTGATTCTCGACGATTCGTCGAGAATCACAAGTGATTCTCGCTGAATCACTTGATGATTCTCGACGAATATTACTTGGCCATGATCTGCTCAACGATGGGTTCGGCGAGAATCGCTAGTGATTCTCGCTGAATCATACTTGGCACTGTTTTGAGGTAGCCGGATAAAGTCGGCGAGAATCACTAATTATTCTCGACGATTCGGCGAGAATCACTAGTGATTCTCGCCGAATCGGCGAGAATCACTTGGTGATTCTCGTCGAATTATACTTAGACAAATTTTCGTCTTTTCACCCAAGAGCTGCTCCTTGACCCAACCTTGCTCCTTGTCTGCTCTTGCATAAACACGGCCATGTACTTGAAAGTAAGTGCACTCCAATAGAGAGAGTACACGTAGGCCAACACACTTATCTGCTCAACGAGGAATTACGTCGTACAGACCCGTGTATATTGACCTACTGCACCCTGACATTGGTGTGCACTTAGCGTGGAATAACTGCAAGCACAACTTAAGAGGTTTCATCAAATACATTGTGAATTCATCTTAGCTTGACAGGTGGCTTCCTCAAATCCAGGTAATTGTGGATACAATACCCAACACATGGTGAACCCTGACCAATCAGTGCATTCACCACCACCCCCAGGATGGCAACAACATGTGAGCATTTAGCCTATCTGACCACCGTCTAAGGCTACGACTATGCCTACGGCCAGTGCCCGTCTTCGGATTTCTCGCATCGTACCACATAGCATAGGTCCAATTCCACTTGCCCATTGCTCACGCCGCATATACAATTTAAGTTCTACGCGCGGGCCAAGCTTCTCTCGGATCCCAAATTTTTCCAAACAATCTCATAACCCAGTTATGATCAAGGTCGGTTCCCAGACCGCCAAGTTAGCAGTGTTGAAATTTGTGAAGTGGAAGTGGGTGACGGGACAGGCCACGCGGCCTGTGGCGGATAGCATTGGCGGACTGGGCGGACTGAGGTTTGCGGCCTGGTGAGAAGTCTGGTGGAAGCCGGCTGTGTTCTGAGCGGGTTGTTGCATGGAGTCCGCGGTTTGGTGCGGCCTGGTATCTGCGGATAGAGAGGCTTGCGGACTGGTGCTTTGCTCAGTGGTCGCGGGTGCAAGCTTGTGCTGAAAGGCGGGTTGGCTCTTGTCCGCGGGGAGCTTGCGGACTGATGTATCCGCGGTATTGGCTGTTGCGGACTAAGCTTAGAGCTTGGCTGAGGCCTTGTCGAGCTCTGGTGGCACAGCAGGGAGTTGCTGTGGAGATCGTTGTGGCGGCCTGGGTTTGGAGTCCTGGAGGAAGCTGCTGCGTTGGACAAGTGCGAGGAGCTCGCGGACTGGTTGTGGTCTGTGCTAGGGTGTTTGGCGGACGGGACTTTGTGTCCGCCATGCTCGCACTGGCCCTTGTTGGTTTTGGACTTGGTCACACATTGTGCCAAGTTCATGGTGTCCGTCGTATCCGCCAAGTCCGCTGTGACCGGGCGGACTGTTGCTGTTTTCCTTTGGTCGTGGACTTGTGGCGGATTGAGGTGTGAGTCTTGCGGACTGCCTCGGGTTGGTGCGGACAGCCATTGAAGGGGGTTTGCTGTCCTGAAGCAGTTGGATCTTTGCGGGCTGGTGCCTTGTCCGCTTAGCTTGGGCGGACTGGAGAGGGTTCGTCAATGGTTGCCTTGCTCCTGGCGGTTTCCTTGGTATCCGGCTAAGTCCATGCGGACTCAGCGGACGGTGGTTGTATTCACGCGGACTGAGGGTGGTGTCGCTATCTCTTGGGCGGTGACCACACTCCTCACCTTGCCTATAAATAGGACCCCCCTGGCACATCTACTGTAACCTAAGTAACTTGAGTGAATAGTAAGTTGGGGTTTGCAAAGTGCTGCGGTCTGTGTTTGTCAGTCCGCGCGGATTGTTTCAGGCTGACGGTTTGCTGTGTGTAGGTCGCGCGGATAACTTCAAGGAGCCAGGAGTTTGGCTGTGACTTCGGTCAGTGCTTGGAAGTGTGCGGTCTCTGCGGACTCAGCAGGAGGTCGCTCTGCGGCTTGTCAGTTCTGTTTCAACTTTGCCAGCTTCAATAACCTGTCCGCCAGCTTCAGGCGGGTAGGGGAGTTCCTCAGTTCGGGTTCAGCAGGAGGCGAATAACGGTCTGTCCGTGCGGCCTCGTGGCTTCGGCGGACTCCGTGGTATTCGGCGGATTGCAGCATAGCTTGGGCGAGCTCAGCGGTCTCGGCGGTCTCGACGACCTCGCGGTCTCGGTCGACTGGAGTGCTGTCCGCCCGGCTTATTTTTGGTTTCTTTCTGTTTTCAGCTGTAATACTAGCGAAATCATGTCTCGCTATGTATGCCTCGGATTGTAAAGAAGTGAATGCATAATAAGACCTTCTTGTGCCTCCATTGTTTTGTTGGGTGCAACCTCTAGTCCTTGGGCTTTCCGCAGGTTCAGCGTGCGAACTGGGTAGTTCCGAAGATATTAATTTGGCGTTTGGGCTATCTTGCTGACCACGTTGAGAAAATTTAACATGGTATCAGAGCCAGGTTCCTGAGGTTGCTGAGGTTCAGTTGCGTGAGCGGAAGTCAGCCAGTGTTGTTACTCAGTGATTGAGTGGTGATCAACCTGTGTTGTTGCTCGGAGCTGCTGAAGGATACCAACAGGTGGTTGCAATGGAAGGAAGCTTGGCAAGAGGTCTGGGCATTGAACTCTTAACGCCGACTAACTACAAGAAGTGGAAGTTGTGCATGAAGAGTTATCTTCTAGGCGATAGACAGGAAGTTACTGCTGCTTTCGGTACTGCTGAGCAGGTGAGGCTCTGGAGAAGAACAAATGCTAAGGCGGAGTTCGTTCTGAAGAGAGCTGTGTCTCCGGAACTGTTTGATCACATCATTGGATGTGAGTCGGCTGCTGATATTTGGACAACCATTGATGAGTTGTTCAATAGGAAGAATGTGGCGCGGCTTCAGTTCCTGGAGAATGAGTTGGCCAGGGCAACTCAGGGAGACCTTTCCATCTCCAAGTACTTCTTAAAGATGAAGAGCTTGTGTGCTGAGCTGTCGGCACTGGATCCTGATGAGCCTATCTCTGAGGCAAAGATGAAAAGGCACATTATCCGCGGCTTGCAGAAGGAGTATGTGGCCTTTGTTACATCTGTTCAAGGGTGGGCTACTCAGCCGTCATTGCTGGAGCTGGAGAATCTGCTTGCCTCGCAGGAGAGCTTAGCAAGGCAGATGGCTGGAGTGAATCTGAATCAGGAAGGCAGCGAGGCTCTCTTCTCAGGCAAGAAGAAGGGATGGGAAGGGAAGAAGAAGAAGAAGGTGCAGGCCGCTGTTGAGAAGGAGACTTCATCTTCGTATCCACCGGAGAGGAGCAATGCTCCTAAGGACTGGAAGAAGAACTTGAAGTGCTACCGGTGTCATCAGCGTGGGCACTTCAAGCGGGACTGCAAGGTCAAACTGCAGCCTGGGCATGCTGCGGGAAAGGAGGAAGCTTGCTCACGAAGTGAAGAAGCAGAATGGGGAGGAGCTTTCATGACGGGCACTTGTGTCCGGGCCTTATCTGCTGAGGACTTCAACAGCGAGTGGATCGTCGACTCCGGGTGTGGTCATCACCTCACCAGAGACAAATCGAAGTTCACCTCCATGTAGGCTTACTCAAGTAATGAAGCTATTATCACTGCTGATAATACTGTTTATGCAGTAGAGAAGGAGGGGGTCGTGTCTTTGGGTAGTGATCAGGGGCCACTCACGTTAAGGAGTGTGTATCACGTGCCGGGCATGAAGAAGAACCTCTTCTCGGTGACCAACGCGGTGGACGCTGGGTATCACGTTCTGTTTGGGCCAACAGACGTGAGGTTCCTTCGCAACGTATCAGCGGTAAAGGCTGATGTTGCTCATGTTGGGAGGAGGGTGAAGAACTTGTTTGTTCTTTCCACCAGTGCCTATGTTGATAGGATGAGAGCCAATGATAGTGCGGCTATCTAGCATGAGAGGCTGGGGCATGTTGGCATGGACAAGCTGAAGGCAATGGCTAGTAGAAGTCTGGTGAGGGGGTTGCCGAAGTTATCTTCCTTTGGTGATGGGCATGTTTGTGCGGGCTTTCAATACGGTAAGGCACATCGCCTTCCGTTTGATAAATCACAAACAAGGAGCAAGAAACCATTGGAGTGTATTCATGGCGACCTGATGGGACCGACTGTTACTGCCAGCCTTGGTGGAAGCAGATACATGCTTGTCTTGGTTGATGACTACTCAAGGTATACTTGGGTGTACTTCTTAAAGGAGAAGTCGGAAGCCTTCCATTTGTTCGTGGAGTTCAAGGAGTTGGTAGAAGGCCGGCTTGGCTTGCGGATTAAGAAGTTTAGAACTGATAACGGGGGGGGAGTTTTTCTCTTCCGAGTTTTCTAACTTCTGCAGGAAGCACGGGATCCAATGGGAGCTTACTTGTGCTCACACTCCACAACAAAATGGGGTAGCGGAGCGGAAGATCCGTCATTTGACGGAAACCTGCAAATGATGGCTGCATGCGAAAGATATCCCAAGGTCTTTTTGGGCGGAGGGAATGTCTTGTGCTGCTTATGTTATCAACCGGATGCCACTCAGCCCTATCAACATGAAGACTCCTATTGAGCTGTTGCTGAAGGAGAAGCCGAGTGTTGGACACCTTCGGGTGTTCGGTTCAACTTGCTATGTGCATGTCCCGGATGCTTCACGGACAAAGCTGGATGCGAAGGCAAGGAAACTTGTCTTTGTTGGCTACGATGAGCGGAAGAAGTGATGGAAATGCATGGACCCTGTGACGAAGAAGTTCGTAGTGTCAAGAGACGTTGTCTTTGACGAGCTGACGTCATATGGAGGTGGCTCGGTGGAGCTTACCAGAAGTAGCAAGGTTGAGGAAGCACCGGTGGAGGCTGCTGAAGGCTTGGAAGAGGAGCTTGCTGTTTCACCAGCAGCTCCTGTTGCTTCAAACTCCGAGGCTGAGCCTTCTGGCTCAGGAAGCAGGGGGAGCACTGCTCAATGCTTGCCCCAGGTAGGAGTGGAGCCTGAAGAAGCAACGGAAGCCGTGAGCAAGGAGCCATGTCTTCGGAGATCGAAGAGGGTGGTTAAGCTACCGGCTCGGTACTGTGATGGGAATGCAGTGAGCTTTGTCTCCTGCTTCTTTGCAGGTCCTCTGGATGAGCGAGAGCCTGCAAACTTCAACGAGGCCACTGGAGTGAAGGAGTGGGATGATGCCATGAAGGAAGAGATTGATGCTCTGAAGAAGAATGAAACCTGGGAACTTGTGCCCAAGGTTGATGGCGTTACTCCGATTACTTGCAAGTGGGTGTATAAGTTGAAGAAGAAGGCTGATGGGAGCATTGATCGGTTCAAGGCTCGCCTGGTCGCTAGAGGATTCTCACAGCAGTATGGAGAAGACTATGAGGAGACATTCAGTCCAGTTGCGAAGATGACATCTGTAAGAGTGGTGATCGCCTTGGCTGCTAGCAAGGGATGGAGGTTGTGGCAACTCGATGTGAAGAATGCCTTTCTTTACGGAGAGATTGACAAGGACATCTTCATGGATCAGCCGCTTGGTTTTGTCTCTGAGAAGCATCCGGACTATGTCTACAAACTCATGAAGGCTCTCTATGGGTTGAAGCAAGCTCCTCGAGCGTGGTATGGGAATATTGCAGAGTACTTGCAATTTTGTGGATACCTGGCTTCTAACTCGGATTCAAGCTTGTTCGTCAAGAAGAAGGGAGAGCTAAGAGTCTTGGTCCTGCTGTATGTGGATGATATGATCATCACAGGGAATTCGGAGGAGGAAGTAGCAAGGCTCAGGGCTGAGCTTGCTATACGCTTCGAGATGAAGGACTTGGGAGAGTTGCATCACTTTCTCGGTCTGGAAGTGGAGAGGAAGGAGTGTGGGATTCTCATTAGCCAGAAAGGGTATGCTGATCGCATTGTGAAGCGGTTTGGCATGGGCGAAGGGAAGAAGTGCTCTACTCCACTGGAATCTGGGTTGAAGCTTCGACGGGATGAGGGAAGGGTTCTTCATGATCCCTTGGTGTTCAGGGCTCTTGTTGGGAGCTTGATTTACCTGACGATTACAAGGCCGGATATCGCTTATGCTGTTGGCCGAGTAAGTCGGTATATGGCTGAACCAAGGCAATCTCATCTAGTGGCGGCGAAGGGAATTCTGAAGTATGTCAAGGCTTCTTCTGACATGGGACTCCTCTATAGAAGGGACGCGGAAGTTGCATTGCTCGGGTACACGGATGCTGACTATGGCGGTGATTCGGATGATCGAAGGTCTACTTCAGGTTATGTGTTCACTTGCGGATCAGCTAGCATCTCGTGGTGTAGCAAGAAGCAGGACTCAGTGTCAGTTTCAACCACGGAGGCGGAGTATAAGGCTTCGGCCTTGGCTACTCGGGAAGCCGTTTGGTTGAGGAGACTTATAGAGGATGTCCATGAAGAAGTGCAAGGGCCTACTTTACTCCGGGGTGACAATGAGAGTGCTCTCAAACTGGTTAACAATCCAGTGTGTCACGCTAGGACCAAGCATATAGAGATTGATCACCACTTCATCAGGGAGAAGGTGTTGGAGGGGTCTCTGCTGGTCGGGCATGTTCGGAGTGAAGATAATCTTGCTGACATCTTTACAAAGCCACTGTCGAAGGGGCCTTTTGAACGCTTGCGCAGCTTGCTGGGCTTGGTCACCACTTCTCACTTCAAGGGGGAGTGTTGAAATTTGTGAAGTGGAAGTGGGTGACGGGACAGGCCGCGCGGCCTGTGGAGGACAGCCTTGGCGGACTGGGCGGACTGGGCGGACTGAGGTTTGCGGCCTGGTGAGAAGTCTGGTGGAAGCCGGCTGTATTCTTAGCGGGTTGTTGCATGGAGTCCGCGGTTTGGTGCGGCCTGGTATCTGCGGATAGAGAGGCTTGTGGACTGGTGCTTTGCTCAGTGGTCGCGGGTGCAAGCTTGTGCTGAAAGGCGGGTTGGCTCTTGTCCGCGGGGAGCTTGCGGACTGATGTATCCGCGGTATTGGCTGTTGTGGACTAAGCTTAGAGCTTGGCTGAGGCCTTGTCGAGCTTTGGTGGCACAGCAGGGAGTTGCTGTGGAGATCGTTGTGGCGGCCTGGGTTTGGATTCCGGGAGGAAGCTGCTGCGTTGGACAAGTGCGAGGAGCTCGCGGACTGGTTGTGGTCTGTGCTAGGGTGTTTGGCGGACGGGACTTTGTGTCCGCCATGCTCGCACTGGCCCTTGTTGGTTTTGGACTTGGTCACACATTGTGCCAAGTTCATGGTGTCCGCCGTATCCGCCAAGTCCGCTGTGACCGGGCGGACTGTTGCTGTTTGCCTTTGGTCGTGGACTTGTGGCGGATTGAGGTGTGAGTCTTGCGGACTGCCTCGGGTTGGTGCGGACAGCCATTGAAGGGGGTTTGTTGTCCTGAAGCAGTTGGAGCTTTTCGGGCTGGTGCCTTGTCCGCTTAGCTTGGGCGGACTGGAGAGGGTTCGTCGATGGTTGCCTTGCTCCTGGCGGTTTCCTTGGTATCCGGCTAAGTCCATGCGGACTCAGCGGACGGTGGTTGTATTCGCGCGGACTGAGGGTGGTGTCGCTATCTCTTGGGCGGTGACCACACTCCTCACCTTGCCTATAAATAGGACCCCCTGGCATATCTACTGTAACCTAAGTAACTTGAGTGAACAGTAAGTTGGGGTGTGCGAAGTGCTGCGGTCTGTGTTTGTCAGTCCGCGCGGATTGTTTCAGGCTGACGGTTTGCTGTGTGCAGGTCGCGCGGATAACTTCAAGGAGCCAGGAGTTTGGCTGTAACTTCGGTCAGTGCTTGGAAGTGTGCGGTCTCTGCGGACTCAGCAGGAGGTCGCTCTGCGGCTTGTCAGTTCTGTTTCAACTTTGCCAGCTTCAATAACCTGTCCGCCAGCTTCAGGCGGGCAGGGGAGTTCCTCAGTTCGGGTTCAGCAGGAGGCGAATAACGGTCTGTCCGTGCGGCCTCGCGGCTTCGGCGGACTCCGTGGTATTCGGCGGATTGCAGCATAGCTTGGGCGAGCTCAGCGGTCTCGGCAGTCTCGACGACCTCGCGGTCTCGGTGGACTGGAGTGCTGTCCGCCCGGCTTGTTTTTGGTTTGTTTCTGTTTTCAGCTGTAATACTAGCGAAATCATGTCTCGCTATGTATGCCTCGGATTGTAAAGAAGTGAATGCATAATAAGACCTTCTTGTGCCTCCATTGTTTTGTTGGGTGCAACCTCTAGTCCTTGGGCTTTCCGCAGGTTCAGCGTGCAAACTGGGTAGTTCCGAAGATATTAATTTGGCGTTTGGGCTATCTTGCTGACCACGTTGAGAAAATTTAACAAGCAGAACACGTTTCCGCTCAGTTTTCCGGGTGCGCCTTGAAGCTAACCTCCAAGGATCCCTGCTGCAATCTACCACGTAGAAACCCGAAAAACCCAAAGCACGGAGTCTTTTCCGGCAAAACATAATAAATGCAACATCACTGATCCAGACAAAACACGTCCGGGTAGGTTTCACACACAATACCTATGCCCATACTTACGATTCCGAGCTCTATATGCAACACAAGGGGGACTATTCACATCAACCCCAAGGAACACCACGCACTCACCGCCACTCACTGGAGCGGGATTCCCTATGCAGAAAGAAAGAGCTTCAAACACTCAAGTTGAGAATCGTTACCCTTGTAGTCCGTTTTGGGGCCATGGAAAAACTACGCGGACAAAACTCTTCGCAACGACCTTCCCTCCACGGATCCGCTCTCAGACTTCGAAACGGTGTTCCGATGCTCCGCCGGCGGTCCGAAATTCCTTCTTCTTCCTCTTCTCTCTCACTTTGGAAGGAGAAAGCTTTGGAGAGAAAATGAGGAATTAACCCCCTATTCCCGGCCTTAACAGAGTAGGATCTCATCTGGGCCGTCGGATCCTAATTAAAGAAAACGAACGGCTCAGATCTGCACAAACTTCTCCACACCTGTGACGAACATGGCTTGGCACACGACCGTATCCCAGGCCGTGTGCCTCGATCCAGGCACAATCGTCGAATTGAGAAACGACACATCGGCTAAGATACGCCTGTATCTCACCGGACACGCCCGTGTCAGGTTCCTCGACACGCCCGTGTTCGGTGGCGTGTCACGCATAACCGCCACTGCAACGGACATGACCCTACTGCACACGGGTAGGGACACGGGTTGGCACACGCCCATGTCGGAGGACATGCCCATGTCATCCGGCCGTGTTCCTGTCCGTCTCCTCGTGTTGAAAATGGCCAAAAATCACCAGCCAGACACGGCCTTGGACAAGCCCGTGTCCTAGGCCGTGTACCGCTATACAGGCACCAAAAACCCTTTTTTTCGCGACCGACTCGCACACAATTTTTGGGGCGTTACAGTTGTGTCCTTGGGAATGTCAGTGACTGGAGCATTTTAAAGAGAGGAGGAGGTGGTTCATCTGCAGTTATTTCTTCTATCATTTCATTTATGACAGCATCAGTAGATAATAGAGCTTCTTGAACTTGTTGATCTTTGAGGATATCTTCTTGAGTGACTGGAGGAGGAGGAGGTGGAGGAGGAGGTGGCATCCTGGCTTGAACAGTAGGAGCAGGCACCCCCTCAATCGGTGCACCAGAGGAGCTGGGGACCTGAGATGGAGAAGGAGATGAAGTCCTGTCCTCTGTGTCTATAACTTCAGTAACTTTGGCAGCTTG
Source organism: Platanthera guangdongensis (assembly GCA_039583875.1). NCBI lineage: Eukaryota > Viridiplantae > Streptophyta > Magnoliopsida > Asparagales > Orchidaceae > Platanthera > Platanthera guangdongensis. The sequence goes on from CM077157.1 coordinate 127,835,388, forward strand.
AGAGGGATTTTGCAACTTTAACTCCCATCTCTGTATGGAGGAGATGAAGATCTTCTTCATGTGGTGAATGATACTTCCCTTGGAGAAACTGAAGACCTCTGGATTGATCTCATGGAGAAGCAGGGAAATTATCCTTGAATAGTTGGGGGACTTTATACCCTCCTTAATCTTATTCAGAATGAACAAGCCAAACTGAAAGGCTTTACTACAGACTACAGCTTGCATCAATTCAAAGAAATAAAGGGGTATGGCCATGATGGAGTTGGTTTTGCAAAGAAGAATCTTACCAATGACATCAACCAAGAATTTTCCTTCAGCATGCATATCAGACCTATTGATGTATTTAACATCAGCAGAAAGTCCACAGAATAAGCAAGTTCTGGAATATTCTTCGTCACCCAGAAAATCATCTACATTTGGAGCTGGCAGTCGGGGAAGTCGAGAAATAGAGGTTGGAGTGAGTTTAATGTTGATACCTTTGACTGAAGACTTCAAAACTATGCCATGATGCTTGACCTTGACATTCCTGAAAAACTGTGCAACTTCGTGGAAGAGGATACGACATGATTCTTGGAGAACGAATGTTAATACGGTGGTGTCGAGCAAAATCAGGATATTATGGAAATTGTCGGATAGGTCTGCAATCCCGGCGGCGACTAATTCTGAACAAACAATGATCTTAGATGAGGTGGCCATGATTCAGAAGTCTTGGATATGGAGAAACCCTAGAAAGCGTCGACGGGGAGACGGAAAGGGCGCCGCTCTGCAACTGATTTAGGAAGGCAAAGAGCCAGCTGGGTACTCGAGAGACGGAAATGATTTCGTGTAGATGAAATTTCCGGATTTTCTTATTTATATAACCCTAGGTTTAGGTCGAATTATTTGAAAAATACTGAAGTAAAACATAGAAGAGGCGGCATAAGCCTTTGGTTTGCGCATAAGAGAATTTGAATAAGAAATGACTCAGCACATACATGAGTAGATGAATCAGGAGTTACTCGAGTAGGTAAACATAAGTACTCGAGTAGGTGAGAGAGGTACTCGAGTAAATGAGTGAGGTACTCGAGTATGTGAAGTTGATTACTCGAGTATGTCAGTCTGCTACTCGAGTAGGTCAAGTAGACTACTCGAGTATGTCATTCTATTACTCGAGTAGGTCATATACTTACTCGAGTATGCTGTTACTTACTCAAGTCAAAAACTTAAAATTATGGAAAACTCCAATTTTTGACTAACCTTTGAGCCTTCTTGAAAGTCCAGCTTATTCTAGTCTTCTTTGTTGAGCATCCCAAGTTCTGTTTTGAAGAACGAGAACTTGGTCTCATCCAGCGGCTTCATGAAAATATCTGCAATTTGCCTATCTGTAGGAACATATTTAAGTTCTATGTCCCCATACTCCGCATGCTCCCCGATGAAGTGATACCTTAGCTCTATATGCTTTGTCCGACTCTGCGAGACTGGGTTATCCGCTATTGCTATTACGCTGGAGGAGTCGCAAAACAATGGAATCTTTCAAACTTCATGTTGTAGTCTTCGAACTGATTCTTTATCCAAAGTAACTGTGCATAACAACTGCCTGTAGAGATGTACTCTGACTCGACCGTTGATATTGCCACACAGTTTTGCTTCTTGCCACTCTAGGAGATAAGCCTTCTTCCAAAGAATTGCTAAGTCCCTGAAGTGCTTTTCCTATCGTCTTTGCTCCCTACAAAATCTGCATCTGAAAAACCTATTAGTTCGCTATCATTACTTCTTGGGTACCATAAGCCAAGATTTGTTGTACCTTTAATGTATCTCAAAATCCGCTTCGCAGCAGCATAGTGAGATTCCTTAGAGTTCACCTGAAATCTAGCACAGACACATATTGAGAACATTATGTCAGGTCTACTTGCAGTAAGGTAGAGCAAGGATTCAATAATGCTTCTGTACTTGGTTTCATCAAAAGGTTTACCTTTTTCATCCTTGTCCAGAGACATTATTGAACCCATTGGAGTCCTTATCGAGGCTGCGTTCTCTATTCTGAATTTCTTAATTAGCTCTTTGGTGAACTTAGTCTGTGAGATGAAAATTCCATCTTCAGACTGTTTCACTTGAAGACCTAAGAAATACTTCAGCACACCCATATTGCTCATTTCAAACTTCCCTTGAATAAGTTTTGAAAACTTCTTGCTGAGGTTGTCATCAGTAGAGCCAAAAATAATGTCGTCGACATAGATTTGCAATAGCAAAATCTTGCCTTTAATTTCCCTAAGAAATAATGTCTTGTCTATCTTTCCACTTGTGAAATTGTTCTCAAGTAGAAAGCTAGACAACGTCTCATACCAAGCTCGTGGAGCTTGTTTCAGACCATATAATGCTTTATGCAGTAAATAAATGTAATCAGGAAAGTTAGAATCAACAAAACCAGGAGGTTGTTCCACATACACCTATTCCTTTATGTCACAATTAAGGAAGGCAGACTTCACGTCCATTTGATAGACGGTGAAGCCTTTGAGTGCAACATATGCTAAGAATAACCTTATAGCATCCAGCATTGCCACTGGAGCGTACATCTGGTTGAAGTCGATTCCTTCTTCTTAACGATAACCTTTGGCGACAAGTCTGGCCTTGTTCTTTACTATCGTTCCATTCTCGTCCATCTTGTTCCTATAGACCCATTTTGTCCCAATTACGTTCTTACCTTTGGGTCTTGGAACAAGCTTCCATACTTTGCAGCGCTTGAACTGGTTCAGTTCTTCTTCCATCGCCATTATCCACGATGCATCTGAGTTTGCTTCCTCAAACTTCTTTTGTTCAACCTGCGAGAGAAAACTTAAATATAGATTCTCATTAGTTGTACCTCTACGAGTTCCTACACCATCGCGGGGATCTCCTATGATCTGTTCCATGAGATGATTCTTCAATTGTTTGAGCTCTAGAGTCCTTGCATCTGGATTGTCTTCTATCACCGGAGTGACTTCTTCATCTTGGATGACTTCTTCATCTTGATCATCAGCCTCTCCAATAGGGGTTGGAGTGGTGATCTTGATGAACTTTTCACCTTTGTCTTCGGACGGTTCATCCAAGCTAATTTCTTTCAGCTTTGCACCTGCATCTTCAATAAGCACATAAGAAGAGTTGCTTTGCAGCAAGCTCGTCTCATCAAATACAACATGTATCGATTCTTCTACCACCAAGGTTTTTCTATTAAAAATCCTATATGCCTTACTATGGCTACAATAACCTACAAAAATTCCTTCAAAACTCTTTTCACTAAACTTAGTAGTATGATACTTGCCATTGTTTAGCACGAAGCATTTACAGCCAAAAATTCTAAAATATGAGACTGTTGGTTTCCTGCCCTTCAGAAGTCGTAAGGTGTCTTATCGTGGTTTTTGTTTATGAGAGCTCGATTTTGCACGTGGCATGCAGTGTTGACGGCTTCAGCCCAGAAATATTCTGGAAGTGTAGCATCACTCAACATGGTCCTACATGCCTCTATGAGCATTCTATTCCTTCTCTCAGCCACTCCATTTTGTTGTGGAGTACGAGGAGAGGAAAACTCATGAAAGATACCTAAGCTTTCACAAAATTCTGTCATGTCCCCAGACTTAAACTCTGTTCCATTGTCACTTCTGATTTTGACTATGAAGCAGTTGTACTCATTCTGGACTTGCCTAGCAAAATTAGTAAAGATGTCGAAAGTATCTGACTTGTGTTTCTGAAAGAACACCCACACAAAGTGCGAGTAATCATCAACAATTACCAACGTATAATCCTTACCTCCCAAACTTCTAATTTGTAGTGGACCAAACAAGTCCATATGTAGTAGATGAAGACATCTATTTGAATCCTTGCCAATAATGTTTTTAAAGGTAGCCCTTGTTTACCTGCATTTTAAACATGCATGACAAGGTCTATCTTTGACGTACATGACATTTGGGGCATCATGTACTAAATTCATTGAAAATAATTTATTTATAGTATTGGAATTAATATGTGATAATCTCTTGTGCCATTGGTCACCAAGAGACGCACTATCTTTTGCTAAAAAACACACTGGTGTTGAAGAATCTATACAAATGAAATTCAAACAGAAAATGTTTCTACTTCGAGTGCTGGATAGAATAGTTTCCATATTATCAACAGATTTTATCAAGCACTTGTCAGCGTGAAACTCAACCATGTATCCTTTATCACAGAGTTGGCTTATGCTTATAAGGTTATGTTCTAAACCTTCAACGTAAGCAACATTTGAGAAGTATACATTACCATTAGTAATCATACCATAGCCTTTAGTAATTCCACGGTCCGAACCTCTAAAGATGACCTTCGGTCCGTTCACAACTGGAGTAAAATTCTGAAAAAGGCTTCTTGTCCCGGTCATATGCCGAGAGCATCCACTATCCAAATACCAGATTGTCTTTTTGTTGGCCTTTGGACATTCCTGCAATCACAATCAGTTAGCCTTAGGAACCCAAATCCGTTTGGGTCCTTGGTCTCGGGTTAGAACACTCTCCCTACGAATATTAGCATTAGGAGTGGTCTTCCTTATATTGCCAACATGTGGGGTTGCAACATTTCTAGGATTAAACCAACAATTAATGGCAAAGTGACCAATTCAGCCATAACACCAACAGTCAAATCTATTGTATCTTCGTCTTAAGTTCTCCTGCTTGACCTTTTGGAATTGTGGTCTAGCAGGGGAAGCATTCTTGGAGGAAGATGCCTCATGATGATGGCAATCACATGGCTTCTTCTCCTTCACTAGCTTTTCTATAACAGGCTTTGCCTTTGGTGTCTTCTTGAAGTTATGGCCATGATTGAAAGGGCCATAGCTCTGAAGAATGACTTCTTCATAAGGTGTCTTAAAGACACTTTCACCAAAGTTTCTGGGTCGAGTCCATCCTTGATAACGGGACTTTGGCTCTACATAGGTAGGCCTAGCAAAGTGCCCATAGGATGAGTCAAAATCAACTCATTTGAAGGAAATATAACCTTCTTGAATGTGGTCTGATCTTGAGGGGCTTTCCCCTTCTCTTTGGCTAAGGCCTTTTTGGAGGCCTTATTAAAGTTCACTTAGTGTCAACTACCTTCACCTATGGGGGGGGGGGGAATAGGTGTCTTGCAGCGTTTTTGCTGAATTAAAATCGTACCTGCACACGAAAACAAAACAACACAGCACAGAAAGGACACAAGCAATTTATAGTAGTTCCCCGATTTGGGTACATCCACTTTCCCCCTTCGACCTATCTCCCAACCAGGGACGACTCGGTCACTTCACCAACAGGATTGAAATCCAATCCTTGCACTAACGTAAGGAACCCTTCCACACGTAGGAGTCACCACTCCCACAACACGGGTTGCACCCAACCCTTACAACTAGGGACCAATCGGTCCGTTACAAGGAAATTGAAAATAGATTGTATAAGAAATACAAACAACTTATGGAGACTAAGGTGTCCCTCTTTTTTCGATGACGTATTCTTGAAGTCAACGAAGAGTCCACAACCCTAGATCTCACTTGGAGAGAATCTCCCCGAGACCGGCGGCGGTAAGAAGGGCGGCGGCTTGGTTCTCGGGATCGGTGGCAACAACGGCGTGCTGCGGCTGTTCTTTGGAGATTCAATCTTCGTAGCAAAGCTAGCAAGGTCTTCCAACAGTCACACTAGGATCGATCGTCTCGATCGATTCGGAAGGGGAAGGTTTTCCCGATTAACGAATCAAGAGATAAAGGATCTCTAGTTAGACGCGTGAGACACTGTGCTAGGCTGAGCTTCTGTCGACGGGAGATCTAGAAGAAACCACCGGCGATCAACTGGACGAGCGGCGACGACGGCGGCGGAGAAGTTTCGCGATCTAGGTCACGTCGGCGGCTCGGATTTTTCTTTTTAAATTTCTTGATGGACTGTTCAAAAATATGCGAGTATTTATACAGTAGTATACCTCTCTATGACCGTTGTGGGTCCCACCAGAAGAAACCCTAAAACCGGTTCAAAACAGCGCATAAACATTTGATCTGGTCCAGCGTGCTTCAGAAATTCGCCTAAGGCAAAATCGGCGAGAATCGAAGGTGATTCTCGTCGAATCGGCGAGAATCGAAGGTCATTCTCGACGATTCAGCGAGAATCAGCAAGTGATTCTCGACGATTTTGACTTAGCGACGGATTTGCACGCTCTGATGTAGCCGGAAAGAGTCGGCGAGAATCAGCCAGTGATTCTCGATGATTCGGCGAGAATCACTAGTGATTCTCGCCGAATCGGCGAGAATCACTTGGTGATTCTCGTCGATTATTACTTAGACGATTTTTCATCTTTCCACACATGAGCTGCTCTTTGACCCATCCTTGCTCCTTGTCAGCTCTTGCATTATCACAACCCTGTACTTGAAAATAAGTACACTCCAATAGAGAGAGTACACGTAGGCCAACACACTGATCTGCTCAACGAGGGATTACGTCGCACAAACCCGTGTATATTGACCTACTGCACCCTGACATTGGTGTGTACTTAGCGTGGAATAACTGCAAGTACAACTTGAAAGATTTCATCAAATACATTGTGAATTCATCTTAGCTTGACAGGTGGCTTCCTCAAATCCAGGTAATTGTGGATACAATACCCAACAATCTCCCCCTATTTGACGAAGCCAAAATCCTACTAGCTAAGATGAATACCACCATCCAGATAATATACACAGCATATAGAATTTAAAGATACGGCATAAAGAAATAAAGGCAAACAGATCAAAGCTTGAGTCAATCATAAATTCATATAAATATATATATATATATATATATTCCCAAAAATTGTTCATATATCAATAAGAAAAGATAAATATGCTCTTGAGAAAGTGACAAGCTATAAACTTATGTCTATTTCTCTTTGGCTAGGTCATCCTTGTGTTTTTAAGCCAGGAACTTCTTTCTTTGCCTCTCAACGTACTCCTTGGGCTTTCGATAGTATCTGGGAGGAGGAGCTTTGTCTGCCACAGTGTTGGTCCTGAAGAAGATGTTCCGTTTGGCTTCATATGTCTTGTGCAGCTCCCACTCATGCTGGCTGTATACGTCGTTCCGATTGATTTCCCCTTTTTCTTGTAGCCAGAACGTGTCCAAGATAATACTCTTTGATACCGAACTCCACTTTTCGTTCCTCACTTCATCCTCTTTCAATCTGATTTTCTTTTCAGCTTGCGTTTCCTTAGATGTCCCTTCTTGAGTTTTTCTCTTGTCCCTAGCTTTTGCTAGGGCTTCTTGGTCAAACATGGCCATCAGTTTTGCTTTAGAGGTAGCCCTAGCAGCCCTTTGAGCATCAGCTCCACTTAAAGGAACTTCTTCAGCACTTGCTCCCTCATCAGCCGCAGTATTATTCCCAGGAGCAGGATGACCCTCAGGATTTTCAGGGATATTGGTGCCTAACACTTGTTTGAGCATCCACCAGCAACTGTCATATACATATAAGTTTGACTGGTCAAAATTTTTGATTATGATTTCCTGAAGCCCGACCATCTTAGCTGTATATTCTTGCTCCCCCTTTTTGGCTTCGACAGCAATGGAGTTTGCAAAAGAATGCAGTGACTCATCAACGTGCTTTGTAGTCTTGGAGAACTCGGTAATCAAGGCTTGTTGATTTTCGTTAAGAACCACCATGTTGGCATCAATTTTTTGGATGTTATTTGCCACTACATGAGCATTCTGATTAACTACTGCGAGAGTATCTGTGTTCTTTTTCAATCCATCCATAAGAAGAGTTACGGCTTTGCCCGGCTGCTGTATACTTGTCTTCGAACTTCTTGTCCATCAAATCCTGTTTGTGATTAATTTCCACAACGTTCTTGAGCATTAGATTCTCAGATTTTTTAATTCTTTTTAACACTTTATTTTGAGCTTGCTCAAAAGACGCTTTGAGCTCATCCACTATACCTTGAATAACATTCACTGTGTGATTAGCTAGATCAGCTCGTAGTGGATGACCCTGAGGCATTCCTTGGCCTTGCTCTTCAGCAGATTTACTTGTAGAGCTGGACACTTGCACAGTCTCTAAAGGGGGAATATTTGCAGCCTCAGTAGATTTCTCAGAAGTACTTAGCAGCCTCTGCTGAGAGGACTCCCCCTCCACGGTTGCACTTGTTTTCTCAGGAACTATCTTAGGAGCTTGCTTTTCAGATGGCACTTCAGTGTCGTACTGAGGCTCCAGTACTTCCTGTCTCTCATTTCCTTCTTCCTCAGCCTCATCATCCATGATGTCATTCTCAACTGCATCATCTTCCAAACCTTCCTCATCATTCTCCTCTACATCACCTCTGGCTCCTATATCATTCACGTTCAGGGCCGCCTCATTTTCCACCACATCTTCACTTTCTTCCTGCAGATCCGCAACTGCATCTCTAGCTATCTGAGAGATGCCAGATATGACATTAGCAGAAGTGGGTAGAGGCTCCCCCTCAATTCCTGCAGTCAGTGCATCAGGAACTTCACCGGGAATAGCTACGGAATCTGCTACAGTTCTGTCCTCGGCAGGAGATTCTTCTTGTTCTACTACCACTGCAGCGTGCCCGATGCGTCGCTCCCATCTGTCAAATACGCTGGAGTCCATTTTCTTCAAATAATGCAATGGAACTCCTTTACTCATGTCGAACCTATCTTCGTTCAACTGATTAAGATATAGGCTGATGATTCTTCCAAAACTTGGAGATCTAAGAGTGTCCTTAATCTTCTCAAAAAGCATAGCCCCCAGTTGAATCTCTTTCTGCAGACAATCGCCACAAGAATCTTGAACATGTCAGCTGAGATGTGGTCATGTGAGCCGGGTTTGCATATCAGTACTTTCCCAATGATGTCTGACAAGAGTTTCCCCTCCTCATTCATTTCTTTTCTCTTTATCGATCTGGTTTCTCTAGCTAGCCCACAGAATAATAATGTCCTGGATTTATCATGTTCCTCCAGAAAATCCTCGTGCTCAGAACTGGTGAGCTGCAAGTATTGGGTCAGTTTGCTTGCAGACATCTTGATCCTTGCACCTGCAACCTTACTCTTGATGATAGAGTCTTCATTCCGAAGTTTGGCGGTTGTGAAGAACTCCATCACTTCCTTGTCCAAAATTTTGCAGGGGTGCTCCAGTATAAAAAAGAGTCCAGCCTCTTCAAGCATGATGATGATGTTTCTGAACTCATCTGAGGCATGTGAGAACCCGGTTCGCACCAACTCACATCCAGTGACCAGGCCGGCGGTGGTCCTTGGAGCCATTGCAAACCTAGGGAGGGAATGCCAGGTCTACGCCTAATCAGAAATCAAGAGGGAAGCTACACTAACAGTAAGTCACTGTAAGGGTGAGAAGGTGGTTACCCAAAAGTGGAGGAGGCGAGAGTCGACGGAGACGACGGAAAACCTGGAGGAGCTCGCATCCTTGTTTGATCGAAGCCACGGAGAAATACCTGGACAAGCACCCTGGATATGAGAAGAGAGGTCTACGGAAGGAAGAGTCGGCGGGATACCTGCGGGATATCGACGGAAGAGGCGGCGGGATTCCTACGGGATATCGACGGAAATGCGGAATATCGACAGAAATGAAGAGGGAAGGAAGAGTCGGCGGGATTCCTGCGGGATATCGACGGGTTTCCTTGTGAAATGCGGAATACGAAGGGTCGGCGGGAGTTTTTCTAAATAGAAATCGAAGGGATTCTTCAATAGAAATCTACGGGTTAAGAGGCATGCCGGATTCTCGAAATCTTCTGATATTAAAGGATTTAGAAATCTTCTAAATATATATTTCTTAATACCAATCTATTTAGGGTTTGAAAGGGGTTTTCCACACATTTCTTGATGTCAATTGTAAGTTTTAGTGACTTTCAATGACGTATCTTCTTTAATTTTTAGTGGACTGATTTATGCCTGTAGAGGTTCATTCTCGAATCTACCAGTAAATTTACAGATAAATCTTTAATAATGTATCTAAGGGTTATTTTTACAGTGTTAACCTTTCCTTAGGTGTACACACATATATGTGTATATATAAATGTATCTATGTAAATGTCGACACAATATGACTCAAGTATTGGAGCTGATCAAAAATACCTGGGATTATAAGATTTATCATTTAGCCCCTCTAGTTAAAGTATATCAGGTGTTCAATTTGAGTATACCATTGTAGATAGTACTTTTGTTATTCCAGATACTTATTCCAATTCATTCTTGAAACATCTTCTATCTAGTTCCCATCATATTTACGGGAACTAGACTACCCTGCAAAAGAGAGTTACCTTACCTTAGGAACCCAATATGTATTGGGTCCTAGGTTCTTGTTAGCATAAAAACTCGAATACCTTCACTCAGTAATCCTGCCATGAAGACTACCTCTGCCCAGAATATGAGGATAAGCCCTTGCCCTTGACACAGAGGGGTTGTGCGAACAGTCTATGGCAAAGTGTCCCACCTTGCCACAGCACCAACATGTGTGAATGTTGTACCTCCGTTTCTGACCTGATCCAGTGACTAAGGTAGTCATGGTCCTAGGTCTAAACGGGATAGAGCCGGATCTGCTCACAAAATTGCCTCTTCCACCGTGACACTTGGAAGGGTGGAAGGAATGCATGTAGCGAGCGTCATGAGGCCTGGGAGGTGGTGCCTTCCTTTCAGTCAGCACCCTTCCAGAGGCCCCTTGAGAACTAACTGCATGACTTCTAACCTCCCTTTCATGTGTCTTAGGGTGGTGAGAAGCGCTCTGAGAGCTGATGCCAGCAGATTCATGCCGAGTTGGGGCAGTGGCCGAGAATACAAAGGGTTCAGAATGAGCTTTAGGTATTCTCTCATGGGTGGCCATGATAGCCCTTGCACTATGGGTGTCTCCACATGAGGGCAGATCACCCTTGCAGTGATCACGGTTGTTACTGTGATCATACCTGAAGGCATGATGAGTACTCGTCCTGCCTGGAGTGGGGGGTCTGAATACCGTTTCCCCATTTCTCCATGAACTGATAATTCGGGAGATCCACCCATTTTCTTCCTTTCTCTTGATAGCATCAACCTTGGAAAAGTTGGATACTATCCTTTTCTCATTCTCTAGACTACTCTCTAGATCTGAGATTTTAGAGTCCTTAACCTTGTTGGATGCTAATTGGAGAACCAACAAGATCTTCAGCCGAGCAATCTCCTGAGCTTGCTCCTCAACAAGTAGGTTGCTTTTCTAAAGGGCTCTCTTCAGGGAATCAGGATTTTCTGAGGGGTAACAATTCCTGTCTTCAGGAACTTCAAGAGAAAAGGGGCAAGATGAAGAAGTTACCTGCTCTTCAGAGTTACTGTTACTATCGCCAGAGACCGTTGTGTCAGCTTCATCAGAACTGCTTTCCTCAATTTCTTCTTCAGTTTCTGACAAGGACACCGGAGCCCTGATGCTGTCTGATTTATCCTTGCCTTCATCTTCAGAGGCGAGGACCCCCACATAGGCTTCATCCTCTTGCTGATAGCAGATCCCTGCTTTCTCTGATCCCTCCATGAGATCTGAGATGGTTACCCACATAGAGTTGGTCATCCCACACTTTTCCAATCTATATCGAGAAGGTCCAGACCAGACATCCATGATGATCTGACGAATTATCTTGTCCAGATTAAATAATGAGATTTCAGTCACCGACATCTCAGTAATACACTTGGGAATTTGGATATCCTTTCCAGAGCCGGAGGTCTTCATAGGAATGAATGGACCCTCTTCCAAGATGAGAGATGCTCGAGGATCGATAGCCTCCAAGTGATAGGACACTCTCATCTTCCAGATGGGATAATACTCCTTTGTGCACGTGGGAAGTCTTAGTGGAGAGATCCCATGATCCAGCTCCATGGTTTTGACACTGGTGGAAGGATTCTACTCATGGTGTGAACCTTTTTGATGAGTAACCTCGCTTTGATACCACTTGAAAGTCCACTTATTGTCAACTACCTTCACCTATGGGGGGGGGGAATAGGTGTCTTGCAGCGTTTTTGCGGAATTAAAATCGTACATGAACACGAAAACAAAACAACACAGCACAGAAAGGACACAAGCAATTTATAGTGGTTCCCCGATTTGGGTACATCCACTTTCCCCCTTCGACCTATCTCCCAACCAGGGACGACTCGGTCACTTCACCAACAGGATTGAAATCCAATCCTTGCACTAACGGAAGGAACCCTTCCACACGTACGAGTCACCACTCCCACAACACGGGTTGCACCCAACCCTTACAACTAGGTACCAATCGGTCCGTTACAAGGAAATTGAAAATAGATTGTATAATAAATACAAACAACTTATGGAGACTAAGGAGTCCCTCTTCGTTCGATGACGTGTTCTTGAAGTCAACGAAGAGTCCACAACCCTAGATCTCACTTGGAGAGAATCTCCCTGAGACCGGCGGCGGCAAGAAGGGCGGCGGATTGGTTCTCGGGATCGGCGGAGACCACGGCGTGATGCGGCTGTTCTTTGGAGATTCAATCTTCGTAGCAAAGCTAGCAAGGTCTTCCAACAGTCACACTAGGATCGATCGTCTCGATCGATTCAGAAGGAGAAGGTTTTCCCGATCAACGAATCAAGAGACAAAGGATCTCTGGTTAGATGCGTGAGATGTTGTGCTTGGCTGAGCTTCTTTCGATGGGAGATCTGGAAGAAACCACCGGCGATCAACTGGACGAGCGGCGACGACGGCGGTGGAGAAGTTTCGCGATCTAGGTCACGTCGGCAGCTCGGATTTTTCTTTTTAAATTTCTTGATGGACTGTTCAAAAATACGCGAGTATTTATACAGTAGTATACCTCTTTATGACCGTTGTGGGTCCCACCAAAAGAAACCCTAAAACTGGTTCAAAATAGCGCCTAAACATTTGATCCGGTCCAGCGTGCTTCAGAAATTCGCCTAAGGCAAAATCGGAGAGAATCGAAGGTGATTCTCGTCGAATCGGCGAGAATCGGAGGTCATTCTCGACGATTCGGCGAGAATCAGCCAGTGATTCTCCACGATTTTGACTTAGCGACGGATTTGCAGGCTCTGATGTAGCCGGAAAGAGTCGGCGAGAATCAGCCAGTGATTCTCGATGATTCGGCGAGAATCACTAGTGATTCTCGCCGAATCGGCGAGAATCACTTGGTGATTCTCGTCGATTATTACTTAGATGATTTTTCGTCTTTCCACCCATGAGCTGCTCTTTGACCCATCCTTGCTCCTTGTCTGCTCTTGCATTATCACAACCCTGTACATGAAAATAAGTACACTCCAATAGAGAGAGTACACGTAGGCTAACACACTGATCTGCTCAATGAGGGATTATGTCGCGCAGACCCGTGTATATTGACCTACTGCACCCTGACATTGGTGTGTACTTAGCGTGGAATAACTGCAAGCACAACTTGAAAGATTTCATCAAATACATTGTGAATTCATCTTAGCTTGACAGGTGGCTTCCTCAAATCCAGGTAATTGTGAATACAATACCCAACACCTTATTCTTTTGTTGAGCCTTATTTCTCCTAGAGGATTTACTAGAAACTTCTTCATGGCCTAATCCAGCACCCTTGGCCTTGGCTGAGATTTCAACAACGAATGGAAGAACTGTCTTGGGCTTCGAAAAACTTTCAACAAGTTTCTTTTCAGCAAGAGCCTTGTTATATTCTTCAATAACATTATTGAAGTTTTCTTTGAGCGAGTCAGCCTTTGAGACTTTCTCTCTCAAGATGCTCTCTTCAGCTTTGAGAGACTTTATCTCTTTAGCATGAGTTGTCATGACTCGACGACATTTGTCGTAAGTCATGATTAACTCCTTATATTGGGTTATGAGTTCTGACTCATCGTCAGAAGAGCTATCCTCATAGTCATGTTCAGAAACTTCAGAATCAAAGAGAGGAGTGTGAGAGTTTACCTTCCCAGTGAACTGGGCTCTTGTTCATCATCAGTTTGAGCCATGAGTCCAAAATAGGCTTCTTCTTCACACGACTCATATGAGTCAGAGTCACTAAGAGTTTTGCCCTTTTTGGACATCAAGCTCTTCTCTGTCCTCTTCTTGTTGTGCGGGGACTTCTTTTCCTCTCTTCTGCCACCCTCCTTCTTCTTGTGAGGGCAGTCAGCGATGACTTGTCCTGACTTATTACAACAATAACAAACAATGTCAGTCGAAATATGTTTGTTCTGTTTAGAATTATACCTGTCATGGCTGCTTGAGCCTTTTCTTTGCTGATCACCATCGCGTCGTGATCTTCTATAAGAGGCATCCTTGTCTTTCCATTGCTTCTTCTTGTTCAAGAATTTCTTGAACTGCCAAGAGAGTAGTGAGAACTCTCCTTATGATAGTTCAGAGCCTAAGGTGCTTGGCTCTGAGGTTTATTCTTCACTGACTTCTGGTGCTGGAGTAGGAGGAACAACCTTGGACTTCTTAGAGGTGTCTTCCTTTAAAGCAACAGACTTCTCATTGAATGCCGACCTGTTTTGCTCTTCTTCAGCCTTCCTGGTGTTGAGTTGGAGCTCATAGGACATCAGCTTCCCGAAGAGATTCTGAGGATCTGTCTCGGCCAGTTTTCAAAACTCCCTTATATCACAGACCTTGTTATCCCATTCCTTAGTCAGGGATCTCAAGAACTTATCATTCAATTCTCCATTAGTGAAGTCTCTGCCATAGACCCTTAGCCCATTCACTATCTTGAAGAAATTCTCAAAGGTGTCAGCAATGGTTTCTTTGTTTCCTTGTCAAAAAGCCTCATACTTCTGATTTAGAAGGGATCTTCTCTCATCCCTTACTTCTTATGTGCCTTCCATCAGGGTAACTAATGACTGCCACATCTCGTTTGCAGACTGACAGTGAATCAGGTTTTGCAGTATTGAATCATCGACTGCACTTGCTATGATATTTTTTGCCTTTTTTGTCCAAAGAGACAAGTGCAATCTCATCCTTATCTAGATCCATAAGTTTCTTGGGGACTTTCTTAGTTGGATCTATAGTGGAGACGACCATGGGAATATAAGGACCTTCTTCAACTATCATGAAGATCCTTGGATCCACAGCTTCCATGAAGAACTTGATTCTCTCTTTCCACAAGGGGAAATTATTTTTGTTGCCTAAAGGAAGCTTGGAAAATCTTTAGCCTTGTCCATTTTGGTAGATCTCAAATGACAACTATTTAAGGATATGATCAAGGTCTTAATCTTTTAACGATTAACCTCCCTCTGATACCAATTGAAAGATAATAGTTGCCAACCTAAATCACTTAGAGGGGGGTGAATAGGTGAGTTGTGCGTCTTTTTGCGGAATAAAAAAAATCTCAACCAAAGCACATATCTATCTACCAAACAAGCAAACACAAACGAGGCAAGATTTATAGTGGTTCCCCAACCTTGGGTACATCCACTTTCCCTCACCAATCTAGCAATACACTAGACTCGGCTACTCCACTATCTCGGATTAGAAATCAATCCTACCCTCGGAACAATGTTCCTACAAACTCGATCCACAAAATGGATCTACACTCGGAAGGCAAACCTTCCTACAATCTCGTAGTTGAAAACTCCTACACTCGGAGAAAACTTCTCCTACAATAATGAAATAAAGTTGTACAGAAATACAAACAGTAAATTCTCTTGTTCAGATCTGCAACAGTAAATCAGAAATTCCTTCTTCTAGGCGTGCGACTTTATCAGAATATTGAAGAAGAATCTCGTCAATATCAAATCTGGAACTTCTCGACTTTACACGATGGAATGAGATGATGAAGCATTGAGCGGAGATCTCGATCTGTAGAGTCTTCTTGATCTGAATCCTCAAAAAGGCGAAACCCTAGCCGGTCGAAAATTTGCGATGGAGGCGACGACGAGTTTCGTTCTTGGAGAGAGAAAGAGGAGACATAATTCTTTTGAGAGTATGGCTGCAAAATCTCTTAGAATAATCTTTGAACAATTAGATTAGGGTTTGTCGGTTTGACAAGACCTTTTATAGGAGAGGAGAAGATTAGACTTAAATTAGTCATTATGAGAAAGATACGTGGACCAATCACATCAACATTTAAGATTATGACAGTTAAGTCTGGACTTAAAGAATTTCTCAAAAGTCAAAGTAAATTACACGAGTCAAGCAGAACTACTCGAGTATATACAACACTACTCGAGTAGGTAGAAGATGACTACTCGAGTACATGAGAAAAATTACTCGAGAGAGTATGAGATGATTACTCGAGTATATGGAGTCAACTACTCGAGTAAATAAGAATGAGAAAGACTCGGCTACTCGAGTAACAAAAATGACTTACTCAAGTACTTAAGTACTTACACGAGAGGTGGAGTAAATTACTCGAGTACAAGAAATACTACTCGAGTTTATTAGAATGAACTACTATAGTATATAAGAGACTACTCGAGACAAATACTTGGAAAATTTCTAGTACACGAAAACTGAACTACTCGAGTATGTAAGATAATTTGCTCGAGACATAAGGAATTACTCGAGTATATAAGATGAATTACTCGAGACAATTAGAACTACTCGAGTATATAACATGAACTACTCGAGTAATTCACTTAGAGAAATTTTCTGGAGGGGGAATCTGGATTACACGAGTAAAAGCATTTGACTACTCGAGTAGTAGATGAACTACTCGAGTATACGATTTAGACTACTCGAGTAAGTAGCAACTACACGAGAGCCAGAATTCAATTAACTCGAGACAGAAGATAGAACTACTCGAGTACTCTATAGTACTACTCGAGTATGTAACTTAGAAAACTTTAGAAGAGAATTCTGTAAACTCGAGAGGTAAAAGGAAACTACTCGAGTATATAAGATGAACTACTCGAGAGCCATAATTGGACTACTCGAGTATATCTTAACTACTCGAGTAAGTGAATTACTACTCGAGTGTACACTCAGTAACTTACTCGAGTAATTAAGGAACTACTCGAGTACTTAGGAAAATTTTTCTGACAAAATTTTTTCTTCTTCTAAGGTGAAATCAGCATCAAGTCTTTTCCCATAGTCCTAGAGCTTGAATATGAAGTGTATCCCAATAGAGAGGCTACACTTGAGTCAGCACTTTGGAACACACAATGAGGGATTGCATTGTATGGTCATGTGTTTGGTGACCCATTGTAGACTGATATTTGTGTACACTTCCCATAAGAATCCTGCAAACACATAACTCAAACCAAGCATCAAATACAACTTAATTCTTTTTTTTCAAGGGTGACTTCATCAAATCTGGGTTAGTGTGGATACAATACCCAACAGTTTCCTATGAGTTCGTGTCAGTTGTTGACGCCCATAATATTAGTTTCTGATGTTTGACTACTTGCCGGTTTTACTTTTGTTACTTGTTGTTCGTTGTGCACTTGCTCTCTGGGAAGGATTTATGTTAGGATGCATGTTAGGTATTTTTAAATATAAAAAGTTGCATTCTAGCGTAGTTACATATCATCTATTTTAATTGTATACTTTGTTGAGTCTCCACACTCATGTAAATGAATTTAACCAAGTACTTTTTCTGCTACGTAAACTTATACTATTTCACTCGTAGAGTAGTTGATCAACCAGTCCGAGGGACACGATCAGTAAAACCTATAAAATATAACATGTGTTTTAAAACAGAATTCATGTGTCTTTTTTATAAAATAAGCGAAAGGATGAGATTGCCGGAACATCTGTAGTTATCCCAAGTACAAGATGGCATCATGATCGCTTATTTTCTCTCACTCTGATAGTATTTTAATACTGAGAAAATGTGCGTTGTGACAGTTAGTATCAGAGGCAGGTTGTTCGACAAGTTAGTCGGGTGACTAATTCAGATATAGTTTTAGTTGTCTAAATTCATTGCATACACACACCTAAGAGCCATCAGTATGTCTTGCCGAAAGCATGAATACTACACTCATAAGCATGACAAAAATTATACGGGGCATATTATGTCGTATGGGATGCATAATATGTGATTGTATTTGGATCCTCATAGGAAACAACATGTGACTATTATGTAGTATGGGATGCATAACAATCATCATATGGATGCCCATTAGATTTTATTTTTTTTGTTACATGAGATATTATGTAGTATAAGATGCATAATATTTCATGTGTACGCCGTTCATGACATACATTAAGGTATTTTTAGAATGCATAGCACTACATGCATAACATAATATAACATTAACACACATGCCAAGTTATGATCTATATGATGAAGCACATACACACGTGATTTAAAAATGAAGATTTAAGCATTCATGCATTCATATTTTATGCACAGGAGTTAGTTGGATGATGGTCCATCATCCTAAGTTAAGAGTATAACATCATTTCATGAATTCCCAGAGCAAGATAATAGCAAGAGAATGTATTTTTTTGCATCTCTGATCTGATTTAAGTTATGAAATCTGAGTTTGCTAGCTGATGTGTCTTAAGCTATGTATTGACTTGATGTATGTTTGTCCTGTAGAGATGCCGCTAAAGCATATTATGACGAGGTCAACTCCCCAGATGGATGGTGAGTCATCAGGTGCACAAGGTGAGGCCATAATTGAAGGGCTACGACATTGCAATGAGGATCTATCAAGGCTTGAGTTTAGTCAGATGATAGGAGGTGAAGGTGAAGGATCTGGTTCAGGAGGTTCCCCCTCCCAGGGAGAAGAGGCGACAAGGAAGATGCTGGATGACTTCAGGCGAGAGGTCCTGCAGACCATCAGCTTGGCCTTCTCGGCCAGATGCGAGTGGGCCACTACTCAGGTCCCAATAGAGGAGGTCCCGCTCTTGGGCGAGAACGCCCCTGTACAGAGCCCGGGGAAGGTGGTCCCGGCGGAGGCTGGTGAGAGGGATGTGGCGGCGAGAGAACTCTTCCCAGGCCAGTGTCCCGGGAAGGAGATTTTGGCAGAAGTTGGCGAGAGGGAGGCTACTGTACGAGAGCTCTTCCCTAGGCACGGTCTCGCAGATCGGGCCTGTCAGCCGAGGCCGCGAGACGTGCCCTCACGATAGGCAGGTGACGAGAGCCCATTCAGTGAGCTCATCATCTCGGCTCCAGTACCGGAGGGGTTCCGGGAGCCCGACATGTCCTACTACTCGGGGAAGGATGACCCTATACAACACGTGTAGTGGTTTGAAGATGTCATTTCGGTAAGACAGATGACGGATGCCTTCAAGTGTCGGTTGTTTGCCATCACGTTGAAGGAGAAGGCACGGGACTGGTTTCACCAGTTGCCGGCAAGGTCGATCTACTATTTTGAAGATTTGCGAATAAGTTTCCTGTTGAGGTTCTCAACATAGAAGAATCGGAAGAAGGAGGCGGAGTGCCTGTTTGCGGTGAGGCAGAAGCAAGATGTGACATTCGGACATTACGTGGATCGATTTTAGGAAGAGGTCCACCTGGTCTAGGAAGTTCCAGGGAATACGCTGATGCTCGTGTTTACTCTAGGACTGAGGCCAGGTTTCTTTAGAATGGAGTTGAAGAGGGTGCCCCCCACCCCTCTCTTTTGAGGAGCTCATGGAGAGGGCGGCAAAGGAGACAGACTTCGATTGGGCTAATCTGGTGTTTGCGAGGAAGCTGTCCAGGTTGGCAGAGGATGATGTGAAGGAGCCAGAAGCAGGAAGGTGAAGGGAGCAGAGAGAAGAGAGGAGGAGAGAGGAACCCCGAGGTCAGGGGCAGCAGGGACTGCATCAAGGACGGGGGGGCCCGGGAGCCAAACAACTAGATAGGTTGGAGACCTTAGGAGGGTCGCCCCCAAGAATTAGGAGGAGGTTTTCACGGAAGAGATAACTTCCGCGAGCCGAGGAGGTACGATCAGCCGGCATGGTGGCAGGTGCCGAGGGATCGCTTTTAGCATCAGCAAGAGACAATGGAGATTGGTCGAGGTAGAGGAGGAAGGAGAGGTGTTCAGGGAGGAGATGGAAGGAGAGATGGGGGAGAAGGAAGAAGGGGCAGGGTGGCTTTGCCTATTTGTGGCTTCCATCAGGAGGAGGGTCACGCAACGGCCACCTGCCCATAGTTCTTAGAAGTGAGAGAAGCCAGCGGGGTGAGGAGACAGGAGCCTCCAGTGATGCTCGTGGAAGTGCAGCAGGGGGAGGCAGAAGATAGATACGAGGACCGGGTGGATGTAGGAACCCGGGGAGGGATCGGGGTGATCCATGGAGGAGTTGGGATCGAGGCTGCTCGTAAGGGTAGCCTCCAGACCATGTTCCGAAGGGGGGTAGCCTCAACCTCCCAGGCTCCGCCCCCGAAAGAAAAAAATTACCTTTTTTTTCAGAGGATATGCTGGATTATGAAGACCCGTTCTGTGATGCCTTAGTGATCCAGATGGCGGTAGAAAACTTCACGGTCTCCAAGATCCTAGTGGACAACGGGAGATCCGTAAATGTGATCTTCAAAAAGGCCTTCGATGAGATGTACGTTGAGGGCAAGAGAGTACTAGCTTCGGACGGACCATTATTCGGTTTCTCAGGAGAGAGGAAGGAAGTGGAATGGGGAGTAGGGTTGCACGTAAAGTTAGGGGGCGTGTCACGGAACCGCAGGTTCGTCATCTTGGATGACCCGAGCAGCTATAGCGCCTTCTTTGGGCTCCCCCTCATCAGCGCCTTTCGCTGCATCCCCTCCTCATTTCATCAGTGCTTCAAGTTCAACAATGGGGACCCAAAGGTGGCAAGATAGTGTTACGTCACGAAAGTCAACACCATATCTTGGATGGCAGAGGCAGAGGAGATGGAGAAGGAGATGGCGGCACATGAAGAAGTAGTCGGAGAGGAGGAGATGAGCCTAGAGGAGGAGAGAGAGGAAGCTGAAGAGGAAGTCGGAGGGGAGGAGATTGAGGAGGTGCAGCGGGGAGGAGATGTGCAGGTGGTCCAGAGGGACGAAGAGTTGGAGCCGTAGGAGGGTCGGCAGGTGGAGGTGGAAGAAGGAGCTGAGAGGGAAGCCCAGAGAGGCATAGAGATTGAGCAGCAGCAGCGTGAGAGCCTTGAGGAGGCGATGGAAGTTTAGGGAGCAGGAGGAGAAGAGGAGTTGGGGCAGGAAGAGGAGGCAAGGGCCGGCTGGGAGCAGTCACGGCTAGAGCCGGCGGTGGAAGTGGTGGATATGGAAGTCTTCACCAGCGCCGAACAGGTATAAAAGGTGCGGATCAGCAAGGGGCTGAGCCCCGAGGACCAGGAGAGAGTGTAGGCTTGCATCCAGAGCAACATCGACATCTTCGCTTGGAGAGCGGCTGACATGCCGGGCATCAATGCGGATGTGTCCTACAACCGCCTAAACCTAGATCCTAAGACGCGCCCCATACGCCAGAAGATGAGGACCATCGCAACCAAGCTGGAAGAGCCAATCCGCGAGGAGGTCAAGAAGCTTCTGGAGGTCGGCTTCATCTCGGAGATACAGTATCCAGGCTGGGTCTCCAACGTGGTAATGGTGAAGGGGGGGGGGGGGAATGGCGCATGTGTATCGACTTTTCATTATTAAATAAATCGTGCCCCAAATATTGCTACCCCCTGCCTCGAATCGACACGCTGGTTGATTCAGCCATTGGTTTTTCAATTATGAGTTTTTTGGATGCTTTTTCAGGTTACCATCAGATCTGAATGCACCCTCCCAATGTCAAAGACGTCTCCTTCATCACAAGGGAGGGATGCTTTAGTTATAAAATGATGCTCTTTAGGTTGAAAAATGCAGGGGCTACACACCAACGCATGATGGATCGGGTCTTCCAGGGCCAGAGGGGGAGGAACCTGGAGGTCTTTGTTGATGAATTTATAGTTAAAAGCAAGGGTGTGGACTCACACCTTCGAGATCTGGAGAAGACGTTCTACACCTTGCGGAAGTTCAAAATGTGGTTGAACCCCTTAAAATGTGTTTTTGGGGCAAGCCGTGGGAAGTTCCTCGGGCATCTTCTGAACTTGGAGGGGGTAGAACACACCCTGGATAAGGTGAAAGCCATCGTATAGCTAGAGTCGTCACGCAATGCTAAGGAGGTCCAGCGCTTGACAGGCAAGCTGGCCGACCTGAGTAGATTCCTCTCTAGGTCGGGAGAGAGATGTTCATCATTCTTCAAGGTGCTACGGGGTAATCAAAGATTCGAGCGGACTGCTAAATGTGAAGAAGCTTTCCAAGGGCTAAAGAAGCAGCTCTCCCTGGCTCCTCTACTTCAAAGCCCGAAGGAGGGGGAGGATCTGACCTTGTATCTCGGAGTGGGAGCAGAGGCAGTGACCTCTGTCCTAGTTAAGGAGGAGGGGAGGAAGCAGCTGCCAATCTATTACATCAGCAGGAACCTAAAGAAGGCAGAGCTTCGCTATCCTATTCCAGAATAGCTGGCATACACCTTGATCATTTCGGTTTGGAAGCTCCGACCATATTTTCAAGCGCACTCGATTAGGGTGGTGATAGACGATCCCCTCCGTAAGATTTTTGAAGGAGTGGAGCACTCGGGTAGACTAGACAAGTGGTCTATCGAGTTGAACGAATTCGATATCTCGTTCGTACCATGGCTCTCAATCAAGGTGCAGGTGGTGGCTGACTTCTTGGCAGACTAAGTTGTGGAGGTAGGGGCCGCGGAGTCGGGGCCGCAGGAGGCATGGAAGATGACAGTGGATGGGGCCTCGGGAAAGCACTCCCTCAGAGCAGGGGTGGTTTTGACAAGTCCTCAGGGGGTCACCATAGAGCAAGCAGTGGTCTTGCACTTTTCTGCAACTAACAACCAAGAAGAGTAAGAGGTCGTGATAGCCGGCCTTCGTTTGGCGAGGGAGCTAGAGATCCAGGATGTGGAGGCTTTCACGGACTCGCTGGTGGTGGCATCACAAATTCGAGGAGAGTTCGAAGCTCGGGAACCCACCCTTGTGAAGTACTTGTCCAAGGTGAGGGCGATCATCGGGGGGGGGGGGGGGGGTTCCAGACTTTCTCAATCCAACATGTTCCAAGAGAAGAGAGTGCAGCAGCCGATCGGCTGACTAAATTTAGACCTCGGGGAGGAAGAACCTTGACGGATCTATTCCATCTAGCGATCGAGGAAGGGGAGCTCATGGAAGTGGATCAGAGACCCTTATGGGTGGATCCCTTCGTAACCTTCTTCGTCACAGGCAACCTCCTTGAGGGGATCAAGGAGGCAAAGAACTTTCGACACAAGGCTGCCCATTATCTCATGCATGAAGGGAGTCTACATCGAAAAATGCTTTCGGGTCTTCTCGCACGATGTGTAACGGAAGGGGAGACTCGACAGATTCTGGAGGAGGTACACTCCGGGGAATGTGGAAGCCATTCCGGAGGTAGGATGTTGGAAGCAAGGGTGGTCAGGCAGGGGTACTTCTGGCCCACCCTAAGGAAGGATGTTAAGGAGTTTGCAAGGAGGTGCCAAAAGTGTCATCTCTACGCCCCCTCCAACTCCAGGAAGCTCAAAGGCTTCGAAGCATCACGATACTGTGGCCGTTAGCTATCTGGGGGATGGATTTGGTTGGGCCTTTCCCTCCAGCTAGTGGGCAAAGGTGATTCCTCCTGGTTATGATCCACTACTTCTCAAAGTGGCTGGAGGTTAAGGCGCTGGCCAAAGTCACCTCCCAATTCATCAGGAACTTCATTTGGGGAGAGATCATCTGCAGGCACGGGCTGCCTCAGGCCATTGTCACGGATAATGGTCCTCAATTTACAAGCGAGGAGTTTATAAGTTTCTGCACCAAGCTGGGCATCGACCGCAGGTTTGCCTATGTCCACCACCCCAGGATAAACGGACAGGTGGAGGCGGCGAACAAAATTATCATGAACCTACTCAAAAAGAAGGTGGAGAACTTGAGGGGGAGCTGGGTGGAGCAGCTCCCCTCGGTTTTGTGGGCCTTGCGGACAACCACAAACACGGCCACCGACGAGACCCCCTTAATATGTTCCCATGGGTGTGAGGCGGTCCTGCCTGTGGAATTCAAGGTCTGATCCCCACGAGTTGTGGCTGCAGGTGATGTAGACGAAGCTTGGAGGCTAGAGAATGAAGGATGCTTACGCCTCTCACTGGATATGGTGGAAGAGCTACGCGACATAGCAGCTATCAAGCAGGAAGAGGTCAGGCGGCAGATGGCAAGATACTTCGACAAGCACATCAGGATCAAACAATTTGCAGAAGGAGATCTAGTGCTAAAGAAAGTTGATGCTGCGGGGAGGTCCGCTCCCGTGGGCAAGCTCAACCCAAATTGGGAAGGACCTTATATTGTTGAGAAGGTCTTGAGAACAGGAGGTTACCACCTCCAGGATGTGGAGGGTAGGACCATGAGCCACACCTGAAGTGGCGATGACTTGAGGTGCTTCTACCCATGAGAAGGGAGGGAAAACATTGTATATTCAAATCAAGTTCATTATAATAAATTTCTCAAATTACTTCTTGTCTTTATCTATCATGAAGTTCTAACGACAGGAAGATGATCGCTTCTGCAGTACCCCGAGCGCGGATCGGCCCCAGGTAGACCCGCTGTGCAGGCTCTCATTAGCTGGCAGGTCCGAAGGCTTGCCTGTGGGGGAGAGGTCTGGTCCTTGGTTCTGCACTACCACGAGCGCGGCTCGGCCCCAGGTAGACCCGCTGCACAGGCTCTCATTAGCTAACAGGTCCGAAGGCTTGCTTGTGGGGGAGATGTCTTGGTCCTTGGTACTGCACTACTCCGAGCGCAGCTCAGCCCCAGGTAGACCGGCTACGCAGGCTCTCATTAGCTGGCAGGTCCGAAGGCTCGCCTGTGTGGGAGAGGTCTGGTTCTTGGTCCTTGGTTCTGCACTACCCCGAGCACGGCTCGGCCCCAGGTAGACCCGCTGCGCAGGCTATCATTATATGGCAGGTGCGAAGGCTCTCCTATGGGGGAGATATCTGGTCCTTGGTTCTGCACTACCCTGAGCGCAGCTCGGCCCCAGGTAGACCCGTTGCGCAGGCTCTCATTAACTGGCAGGTCTGAAGGCTTTCCTGTGGGGGAGAGGTCTTGGTCCTTGGTTCTGCACTACCCCGAGCGTAGCTCGACCCCAGATAGACCCGCTGCGCAGGATCTCATTACCTGGCAGGTCCGAAGGCTCTCCTGTGGCGGAGAGGTCTTGTACCTTGGTTCTGCACTACCCCGAGCGCGGCTTGGCCCAGGTAGACCCGCTGCATAGGCTCTCATTGGCTGGCAGGTCCGAAGGCTCGCCTATGGGGGAGAGGTCTGGTCCTTGGTTCTACACTACCCCGAGCGCGGCTCGGCCCCAGGTAGACCCATTGTGCAGGCTCTCATTAGCTGGCAGTTCCGAAGGCTCGCCCGTGGGGGAGAGGTCTGGTCCTTTATTCTGCACTACCCCGTGCGCGGCTCGGCCCCAGGTAGACCTGCTGCGTAGGCTCTCATTAGCTGGCAGGTCCGAAGGCTCGCCTGTGGGGGAGAAGTCTGGTTCTTGGTCCTTAGTTCTGCACAACCCCGAGCGCGGCTCGGCCCTAGGTAGACCCGCTGCGCAGGCTCTTATTAGCTGACAGGTCCGAAGGCTCGCTTGTGGGGGAGAGGTCTTGGTCCTTGGTTCTGCACTACCCCGAGCACGGCTCGGCCCCAAGTAGACCCGCTGCGCAGGCTCTCATTAGCTGGCAGGTCCGAAGGCTCTCCTATGGGGAAGAGGTCTTGGTCCTTGGTTCCGCACTACCCCGAGCGCGGCTCGGCCCCAGGTAGACCCGCTGCACATGCTCTCATTAGCTTGTAGGTCCGAAGGCTCGCCTGTGAGGGAGAGGTCTTGGTCCTTGGTTCTGCACTACCCCCAGCGTGGCTCGGTCCGAGGTAGACCTGCTGCGCAGGCTCTTATTAGATAGCAGGTTTGAAGGCTCGCCTGTGGGGGAGAGGTCTGGTTCTTGAAGTCTTGGTTCTCGACTCTTGGGGATAGTTCTAAGTTTCGGGGAATTCTACACCACTTCAAGCCCTGCTGGGTCCCTGGTCATCCCGTTGCTCAAGATCTCGTCAGGCTAGCAGGGCAGTGAACTCACTCAATGACAGAAGGGTTGGGATAATCTTTTCAAAACAACATCCCAGTTTAAACTTTTGAAAAAAAGAAATAAACTAAGGCATGCGCAGCTGGCAGTTACAAGGATGGTCTCGCTCACGGCGAGTGGGCACTCGCGCGAGACAAAAGGCTCACTATAATAACCGGTGGGAAGTTTGCATCACCAATAACCACTCGCACATAGAATACCTAAAGGCAAGGTGAGAAGTTTATACCAGTCAGATCTCACCCGCAATGGTAAGGAAAGCGATGACTGGCGACCTGGGCCAACTATCCGGCATGACTGCGAGACGGATGGGTAGCACCGTCTCGCAGGACAAAGCAAACCAGTAATTCATTTCGCATAATAAAGAACAACAACAAATAACATATACATTTGATCATGTTTATGTATCACAAAATGGGGGACAAAAGGTAAGTCTTAAGTTTTACAAACAGCAGTAGAAGAAAGAGGAGAGAGGGATTCTGGATCTTGGGTGTTGGCACTTCATTTCTCCTCTCCGGAAGAAGAATCCTCCCACTCCTCACCATAGAGATGGGGCACCAGGTCGCGGATGGTCACCAATTCTGAGTGATCCTTCACGACCCCCAGATATTTCATCATCTTCAAGACCAACTCTGTCGCCCTGATGCCAGCATCTCGGCATTGCTGCTCCACCTCGTCAAAAGAATAGTGCGGCGGAGGTGTCCGAAAGGGCTTGCTGCGAGACGATGACGCAGCGTCGGCCAAGGGCGAGTATTCTGGGCTTTTAAGTCCTTGACCTCCTCCTCAAGGGCCACTGCTCGCGAGCTCAGCCGCTCCACCGTCTCCGCATCCTACCAGACGTCAGGTTTTTAGTTGACAGCTTCTAAAGGAAAAGAGTAAGGTTAAGGATAGCGCTTTACCACGCCGCCTTGAGCTTTTGCGAGGAGGCTCTCAGCATCAAATAACCTCTTGGCGAGATCTTCTAACCACTCCCGCTCCGCCGCCAGTCTCGTCTCACGCTCTGACCATTTTTTGTTGATATATATCAGACGGCGCTCGGCGCGGTGCGGGAACTCCAAACCCCGCATCTGGGCATGGGAGGACTTCATAACGAGGTCTCGCGTAGGCCCGCTCTCAGGGGAGACTACGTGGAGACCACCGTAGAGGCCGTATCCCACGGCGAAAGCATGACTGGTGGGCTCGTCCTGCTCCTTCCAAGGGTGGAGGAGGGTGGAGATGGAGACGCGGTTGGCATCCCACCCCCACAGCAGAACAGGGTCCCCAGCTGCATCGGAAACCGCAGGGCCCAAGTTATAATTCATATGGGAAGAGGGGGCGGGACGGTTGAAGGAAGTGCCTTCGCGAGGGGCGGTAGCGGCTATTTGATTGGAGGTGGCAGCAGGCTGAATGGGAAGTTCCATCTCGGGTGTCGGCGAGACGGCCTGTCGTGGAGGAGAGCGGGACGATTGAGACCCTACAGAGATTGGGGTCAAGGACCCCGATATCTCCT
Organism: Platanthera guangdongensis; assembly: GCA_039583875.1. Taxonomy (NCBI): domain Eukaryota; kingdom Viridiplantae; phylum Streptophyta; class Magnoliopsida; order Asparagales; family Orchidaceae; genus Platanthera; species Platanthera guangdongensis. Next base: position 127,862,773 of record CM077157.1, read on the forward strand.
TCTCCTTCGGGGTCATCTTCTTCTTCCCCTTGGAGACCACCACAACCTTCTTTATTCTCTTTGGAGGGCTGGATCGAGAGGGCGCCATGTCGCATGGAGGCCTCTTGAGAGGGGCAGGAGTCAGGGTCTCTCTCGTCACCTCAGCTGCCGCATTGGCAAGATCAAGGCCCTTGGAGGGGTAGATGTTGCTTTTATATGGAGGGTGGACTGGGACGACTCGCTCCCCTAAAAAAAAACGAATCAAGGCGATGAGAAGGCGAGATGAGAAAGCGAGAGTACCTTCGCCAGGGAGCACTTAAGGAAGCGAGTCAAGGCCTCGCCGCAGGAAGTTGACTTCGAAGTTCTAGCCGACGAAATGTTCATACAGCAGCTTCTCTGGGCCGCTGACCTGTAGAGTGGCATAGAAAGTTTCTGGAGGAGACACCGGCGCGAGCGGGATGCCACCAAAGTTAGTACGGTCACCATGGATGAAGACGAACCGCGTGTGCCAGTGGTGATTTTTGTTGGGCGTCTCGCGCACCTTGAGCCCTTGGCCGGTGAAGTACGAGACGTCCTCATCGTTGGTGTGATAGATAAAGAGCTTGCGGAAGACCGTCAAGCTGAACTCAATGCACTCCCGGCGCATATAGCAGGCAAAGGCGATCAACATCGAAATAACATTCGGGTTGAACTATGTCGGGACGACGCTGAAGTATTTAAACACTTGTTTTACCTCGGGCCAAAGAGGCAGCCTCAACCCCGCCTCAAAGTGCGAGACGGGGAAGGAAAGCTCTCCCGGGTAATAGGTGTTGATGGACTCGCCGACTTTGTGGGGACGCGACTCGATACCTTCCCCCAGGTACTCGCAGACGAATCCGCGGTAATCTTCTTCAGGGAGCCTACCGAGTGGGATGTCATGGTCAGTGAACTGCTTCCCGCAGCGGCTGCGCCCCTCACCTTCCTCAACTATCTTCTTTCCCATCCTTGGAGAGACGGTGTTTGCGAGACGGTTTTGGCGATACGGCTTTCGGCGAGACGGAGAGAAAGAGGAAGAGTAAGAAAGGATGGACGAGATGATCGAGAGGGTAAATGGCGCGAAGGTTCTGCGAGACGAAAGAAACAGAGGGGCAAGAGTTTGGGTGCAGCAGGAGTGAAGAATGCAGGTATCCTTTTGATCCAGGGTCATGTGTATTTATAGCAAGTATGGTGAAATGATTGGTAGGTGTGAAAAAGTACAGGGGAAGGGGAAGAGTCGGCGGTAGTCTCTCTCTCTCTCTCTCTCTCCTGAACCTCGATTGGTGCGACCCGTCACAATCACGAGGTGATTAAATAAGGAAATTAAAAGAAAAATAAAGTTAAAACAACAGTAATGGATAAATCAAAAACACCATCCAGCGTTTTAGCGTCAACAGTTCTGATAAATACCAGCGAGACGGCAACAAACAACATTATTTAATTATTATTACATCATTCAGAGAAAGTAGAAGAAGAGGGGCGAGAGGGACGACCTTCAGTACGGGTGCCATTGCCAGCGGCCACCGCGAGCTCCCGCGCAGGGAGGTCTACTGCGCGAGTTGAAGGCGCAAACGGACTCAAGCCCTCGATGCGCGAGACGGAGCTGCATGTCGGTCTCATTAATGATGGCGTCAAGGTCGGTTCAATCAACATCTAACTCGGCATTAGTCTCAGAAGATAGGCGAGCGCACTCGCTCTCCAGCCATTCGATGAGCCTATCCACCGCCTGCTTATCCAGCCTAGAGAGTGGATGATGCGCGTGTGTTTTTGGAACTACTCGGCAGTCTTGCGCCTCATTTCCACCGGGTTCGCAGGGTCGCCATGAAAATCTTCAATCCCATCAAGAGGAGGAAGATGTAACATCTCATTTCCAACTAGACCCCTAAGGGTGGTTTTGGCCATGACTAGGGCAAGACAAAACCCTAGGAAACTAAAAAGGGCCAAGTGATAGAAGGCCAAAGTGACAATCACCTTGGTCTACCTGTGGCACAACCTCATCACAAAACCTAGGTCTTGACCTTAGGGATCCACCATGACTCCATGACCCCACCACAACATTACTAACCTATTAGATGGTCCACTAGAGCCCTAAAGGTCCATTGGAGTCAACCCAAAGTACCAATTTGACCTAGGACCACCATAGGCCTAAATTGGATAAGGTGCCCTAACAAAGGGCCGTTGGCCTCTAATTTTCCCAACCAACCTTGCCCAGGTCTTCCTAGACCTAAAGTGAGGTCAATTGGTCACTAAGGACACATTAGGTTTAGTCCTAGAGGACAAGATGACCCAAGTCAACTCTAGCCCCTAATCTGGTCAAAGTACCCTCCTCCAAGGTGCAAGGTAACCCTACATAACCCTTCCTAGACCTCAGGGGAAGCCATGAGGTCACCAAGGACTCCTTGGGGTCAACCCAAATGGTCATGTTGACCCAAGTCAACACTAAACCTAAAGAGGTCAAAGTGCGTGTCAGAAACAAGGTTAACACCAACAAATAATGGAAGCACAAGCAGATCTTTTAAACATTCCACTTCTTTATAAGGCGAGGTATACGTAGCGAGACATGATTTCGCTAGTATATAAGCTATAACAGAAAGCAACAAAGGACCAAGCCGGGCGGACAGCATCGGAATCCTCCGAGACCGCCGAGGTCGCCAAGTCCGCCGAAGCCGCCCGAGCTATGCTTCAATTCGCCGAATAGACACGGAGTCCGCCAAAGCCGCGAGGCTGCGCGGACACACCGTTATTCGCCTCATGCTGATGAACTGAGGAACATACCGCCTACCTGCCTGAGACCGACGGACAGGTTATTGGAACTGGCGAAGATGAAGCAGAGATCTGACAAGCCGCAGAGCGACCTGCTGAACCCGTAGAGACCGCACACTTCCAAGTACTTGACCAAAGTCAAAGCCAAACTCCTGGCTCCTTTAAGCTACCCGCGCGACCTGCACACAGCAAACCGTCAACTCTGAATCAATCCGCGCGGACAGAAAACTGAGACCGCAGCACCTCGCCGAACCCAACTTACTGTTCACTCAGTTACTGTAGACCTGCCAGGGGGTCTTATTTATAGGCGAGGTGAGGAGTGTGGTCACCGCCCTAGAGAAAGAGATACCGCCCTAGCCCGCACGCTAGCTAAACCACCGTCCATGAGTCCGTAAGGACTTAGCCGGTACCAAGGATCAACCCGCCAGGAGCAAGGCAACTTTGGCGAACCCTCATCAGTTCGCCCAAGCTATGCGGACAAGGCAACAGCCTGCAAAGCCATCAACCATTGCAGGACAGCAACCCCTTCAGTGGCTGTCCGCACACACCAGAGGCAGTCCGCATAGAACAAGACTCAAGCCTCTATCCGCCACAAGTCCACGACCAAAGGCAGAGTTAGAAACAGTCCGCCCGGTCAATAGCGCACTTGGCGGATACTGCGGACACCCTGGTCTTGGCACAGAGTGTGACCAAGTCCAAAACCACCAAAGGCTTAATGCGATCATGGCGGAAATAAACTCCCGTCTGTCAACCATCAAGCAGGACGCCACACTCCTCCTGAGTAAAGGCTGAGTCCCCAAGAACCTCACAACCTATCCAACGCAATGGCCACCTGCCGGACTTCACACACCAGTCCGCCAAAGTCCTCCACAGCAAAAGCACATGTTGTATCAACCAGATCTTGGCAAGGCCTCAGCCAAACTCTAAGGCCAGTCCGCAACAGCAGACACCGCGGACACGCAAGTCCGCAAGCTTCCCGCGGACATGAGCCAAACCGCCGTTAAGCACAAGCTCGCACCACGGCCACTGAGTAATGCAGCAGTCCGCAAGCCTCTATCCGCTCAAGCCGCTCCTTGGCTAAACCAATCAGCCAACGCCCTATCCGCTGATAACAGGCCGCACAGTCCGCGGACTACATCCTTACAATCCGCTGCGAACAGCCGGCTTCCACTAGACTTATCACCAGGCTGCAGTCCGCGCAGTCCGCCCAGTCTGCCAACGCTGTCCGCCCAGGCCGCCCGGCCTGCATATCAACCACTTCCACTTCACAAATTTCAACAGATACCTGATAAGTGGGAAGGGTCGCGGACGATCCTCCGATTTGCTATAAACTGATATGTGAACTGTCTCGTTAGCTCTGTGATGTTGGCAATGGTACCCACCCTCAAGGAGTGAAATCATGTGCGGGTCTGCCCCTTTAGAGTGGCTGGGAATACTTGTCAGAGTAACTGATCAGGTGCGTTGTAGATCCTCATAATGGTAGTGAAGTGGTTGACATGTTCCAACGGATAGTCTGTTCCGTCAAACGTCTTGATATTCGCCGGCTTGAAACCATTAGGAATTGGATGAGCCAGGATTTACGGTGCGAGGGGGAGCCTTGGCAGAGTGGTCGGCGAGTATGCATATCCCATCGGCCCGCTTGTCGGTAATCTTCTGTGATCACCTCCCGAATTTCTTCCCGGGTGAACCTCTCGAGCGGGGGAAGTCAGGCCTCGTCTCCGCAGTGGTGGCGGTGTCGCCCAGCTTCAGTTCCTCCACGGGGCGAATCGAGGGCGACATGCTGCTCCTCGTTACAACTTGGTGGTGAGAAAGAATTTCTGACTCGCAACGGACAATAGGCTGCGTCGAGGGAGTGTTGGATGCTGCTTAGCGGCTGGATCAACATGACCCTTCGGGGCGTGAAGGTGTCAATGCAAAGCAGCGGTTGTGTGCCTAAGACCCCGGTGTTTCAAAAAGAAAAAAAAGAGGTTCTTACAAGTGGTATCAGAGGAAACCTTGATCGAAAAGTAACAGTTCACAACCCCTGGTCACCCCCGCGCGAGTTTTGTTTGGGGACAAACTAAGCAGCGGAAGCAGTGGTGTGCCCATATAGGGATCACATGTAAATTGTAAACTTTAGTTAGGTTTGAGTCGATTACCTAGTAATGTAGTTTGTTTTGCAGCCCCCAGCTCAGCCCACTCCACAAGGATGAGCCCAGCAGACTCCGGACGTTGCACCACCTCCCCCGGTCCCCAATCCATTCCTACAGTCGGAGATGGGATAGACACTGACAGCCATCTTGGAAGCTTTTAGGGCCCAACAGGTTCCGGCTCCGCAGCCAAACCCGGCGGCCAACTGGCTGAGCATTTTCCGAGGACTTGCTCCCCCATCCTACTTGGGGACTGAGTCGGCCGTTCAGACAGAGGAGTGGCTAGATATTATGTATGAGATGCTTACCGGGATACAGTGCCCTTGGGAGGAGAGGGTGCCCTTGGTGATCTCATGCCTGGAGTTGCATGCAAAGAGATGGTGGAAGACCTCGCTGGACACGACATTTGCGGACAGGGAAGTAGCAGAGATTTCTTGGGAGGATTTCAGGGGCACACTGTTGGAACACTTTATTCCACAATCAGCCAGGGATGAGCTGGAGGATAGATTTTTGCAGTTGAAACATGGGAACAAGACGGTGGTGGAGTACCACCAAGAGTTCAACCATCTATGCCGTTTTGCAGACTCTTATCAGTTAGACGAGGCAGGATATACCAAAAGGTTCTACAAGGGCCTGCGAGAGGAGCTGAGGGAGACTCTACTATTTGTATCCGACGGGCCCATTTCCTAGATACTAGAGATGGCAAAAAGGATAGAGGCTGATTGGCAGGCTACTCGGGGCCGGAAACGGCCAGTGGAGGATCAGGGTCGAGGAGCAAGGAATGATCAGAGACGAGCCCATATCACGGACGGGAGGAGGGTTGAGGACCAGCCTCGTTAGGAGGCACGACAGGAGGCAAGGGGGCCAGTGTTGGTGGCTCCACCACCTCTTCAGACACGGGCGGGACAGAGACCCGGGGGAATGACATATCCCCCGCCAGAATGCTTTAATTGCCATCAGGTGGGGCACATCAGGAGGAACTGCCCCATGAGGGGGGCACCCCCACCAGCACCACCGGCTTCCCAGCCAGCGCAATATCTTGGAGGCCGAGGTCGTGGCCGAGGATGTGGATATCGGGGTGGGGATCATAGACAATAAATGGAGCAGGTGTATGCTTTGGACCTGGCGCAGCTTCGGAACCCAGAGCAGGTCTTAGCAGGTACGCCAAGATGTTTAATTGTTTTAATAGAATCCCCTTTCTCAGTTGTCAAATTTGTAGAACTGCACTAGGTAGAATAAATAGGAAAGAAAACTCGTTATAGAATACTAAGACATTTAACCACCCCGGGTATAGTCTTCATCAGCGGCAAGCCCGCCTACACTGTTCGACACGGGTGTTTCACACTCGTTCGTGTCGGAGGCCTTCATGGAAGGCCTGGAAGGAGTGGAGCGATTCACAGGCCTAATGAGGAGGGTGCGTCTACCCGACGGATCAGAGCTATTCACCTCTGCCCACTGCAACATGGAGGCAGAGATTGGCGGAAAGTCATTCGATTTATCAGCAACGATGCTAAGGATGGCTGTCTTCGAGCTGATCCTGGGCATGATATGGTTGCACTGGAACCATGCCCAGATTGATTGCGAAGCAAAGAGGATCACCGTGAGGCACAGGGACTCTGTCATTATCATCGAAGGTATAAGTCCTGCCTCTCGTATACTCTTATCTTCAGTACAGGCCGTTAAGGCCCATCTGCAGGGTGAGGAGGTTTATCAGATTCTATTTGAGATGGCGGAGGCCAAGGAGTCTGTGGCAGACATTCCGGTGGTGCTAGATTTTGTTGATGTCTTTCTAGAGAAACTGCGAAGACTACCTCTGCACCGAGAGAAGGACTTCCAGATACAGCTTGTGTCGGGGGCCAAGCCGGCATCTAGGGCCCCTTACCGAATTGCCCCGAAAGAGTTGACAGAGTTCCAAAGTCAGTTGCAGGAACTAGTAGAGGCAGGGTTTGTCCGGCCAAGCTCTTCGCCGTGGGGAGCCCCGGTGCTATTTGTCAAGAAGAAGGACGAAAGTCTTCGCTTGTGTATTGATTATCGAGCGCTGAACAGACTGACGGTCCGGAATACATACCCACTGCCACGGATTGATGAGTTGTTCGATTAACTGGAAGGAGCACATTTCTTCTCGAAACATGACTTCAGGTCACGTTATTACCAGCTACGGATTCGAGAGGATGACATTCCGAAGACCGCCTTCAGTAGTAGGTACGGACTGTTCGAGTTTACATTGATGCCCTTCGGGCTCACTAATGCGCCGTCAGCTTTTACAAGCCTCATGAACAGGGAATTCGAGGAGTATTTGGATGTGTTCGTCATCGTTTTTATTAACGACATACTCATCTACTCAAGGACAGAGGAAGAGCATACACGACACCTAACTTTGACTCTAGAGAGGCTACGGGAACACCAACTGTATGCGAAGTTCAGCAAATGCCAGCTTTGGCTAAAGGATGTGGCCTTCTTAGGTCATATCACCAGCGGTGCAGGGTTGGTAGTAGACCCGGCCAAGATTCGGGCAGTTCAGGATTGGCCACCGTTGAAGGCAGCCACGGATGACAGAGCTTCCTGGGACTTTCCGGATATTTTCGGAAGTTCGTCGAAGGATTATCACCGATTGCACTCCATCTTACATCACTGATGAAGAAATAATCCCCGTTCATTTGGACGCCACAATGTGAGGTGGCCTTTGTGGAGTTGAAAGGTCGGCTTACCTCGGCTCCCATTCTTACTCTTTCGTAGGGAAGGGAGGGATTCCAGGTATACACGAACGCCTCCTACCAGGGGATGGGTGTTGTTCTGATGCAGAATGGGCACGTAATAGCCTACACCTCCCGACAGCTGAAGATACATGAGAAGAACTATCCGGTGCTTGATCTGGAGATTGGTGCAGTGATCTTTGCTCTGAAACTTTGGCGACACTACCTCTACGGGGTTCACTATGACATCTTCTCCGATCACAAGAATTTGAAATATGTGGACACACAGAAGGAACTCAACATCAGACAGAAACGTTGGGTGGAGTTCCTGTCGGATTACCAGTACACCATGCACTACCATCCCGGGAAGGCGAACGTGGTGGCAGATGCTCTGAGCCGGAGAGGAGATACCTCAGGGAAGGGATCACAACTAATGTCTATGGATCTAGTCCGGTCTTTCAGAGATAGGCAGATATCCCTAGTGTTCGAGAATGATCCAGAGCTGTACATGGAGTATCTAGCATCAATGGTTGCCATAGATGATATTCGGGACCGCATCCGGGATGGACAGAAGACAGATGTATGGGTAGAACCGATATTCCAAGCCTTGGAGGAGGGTTCGACGGGAGATTATTCCCTGAGAGATGGATTGCTATATTTCAGAGGCAGGGTCTACATACCCGCAGGAGGTCAGATTCGGGAGGACATCATGGAGGAAGCACATTGTAGTAGATATTCTATACACCCGGGGATCACCAAGAAGACGGCAGACTTGAAGAAGACGATGTTCTGGCCGGGGATGAAGAAGGACATTACATACTTTATGACTCATTGCGAGGCATGCCAGCTAGTGAAGGCGTAGTGCAGAAACCCCGCAGGATTACTACAGCCACTTCCAGTGCCGGAGTGGAAATTTGAGAACATCGCGATGGATTTCATTCATGGCCTTCCCCGATCACGGACGGGAAATGATTCGATTTGGGTCATTGTCGATCGGCTGACGAAGGTGGCCAGGTTCATTCCATTCAGAAAAGATGACTCGGTTGGGGTACTAGTGTGGAGATTCGTAGAGCAGTTCATTCGATACCACGGGGTTCCCAGGACGATCGTGTCAGATCGGGATGGTCGGTTCACATCCAGGGAGTGGAGATCTGTGCAGGCTTACTTAGGCACGCGACTGACCTTCAGCACAACATTTCATCCCCAGACAGATGGGCAAACTAAGTGCACCAACCAGACATTGGAGGACCTCCTAAGGCTATGCATTCTGGATCAAAATGAACCTTAGGATAGGCTTTTACCATTGGTCGAGTTCTCCTATAACAACAACTACCAGTCCAGCATAGGGATGGCTCCTTATGAAGCCTTGTATGGAAGGAGATGTAGGACTCCAATTTCATGGATTCAGGACGAGTATCCGAAGGTGTTGGGATCGGATTTTGTCGAAGACACCGATGCTCAGGTGAGACTGATACGGGACAGAATGCTTGAAGCGCAGAGCTGACAGGCTAATTATTACGACGCCCGACACCATCAGGTAGAGTTTTAGGTGGGAGACCGTGTTTTCTTGAAGATCCAGCCCTTGCACGGAGTTTCATGGGTGCGTGGTCGGAAGAAGAAGCTCATCCCTAGGTATATAAGCCCTTATAGGATCCTGGAGCGGATCGGGCCCCTAGCTTATAGGCTGGAGTTGCCACCGGAACTGATAGGTTTACACGACGTGTTCCATATTTCTTCACTTAGGAGGGCTCTACTATGCCCGGAGCAGCAGATTTCGACCATAGATGGGCCGGTAGCTTCAGGCCGGTCAGTTCCCTTGGAGCCGGTTCGGATCGATGACAGAGGAGTACGGATCTTGCGTCGCAAGAAGGTTCCGTTAGTCAAGGTTCCGTGGAGAAACCACAACCAGGAGGAGCATACCTTGTGTAACATCCCATTTCCAACTAGACCCCTAGGAGTGGATTTCTCTATGACTAGGTCATGACAAACCCTAGGAAGCCAGAAATGGGCCAAGGGATAGGAGACAAAGTGTGGAAATCATAATGGTCTGCAAATAGTAGAACTCTAAACAATGGTTTAGGATGACCATGGGGCTACACCTTGACCCCAAGACCCTACCAAAACACCCCCTAATACCTTGGGAGGCCCATTAGAGCCATAAGGACCCATTGGGGTCAATCAAAGAGACTCAGTTGACCAAGGTCAACCCTAACCCAAAATGGGTCAAACTAGCTTACTTAGGGTCAATTGACCTACTCCTAGCCTAAAGGACCCCACCTATGCCCCCCTAACCATAAAGTGAAGTCAAGGGGTCAGTAAGGACACATTGGGTCAGCCCTAGAGGCCAAGTTGACCAAAGTCAAGTCAAGCACCTACTCTAGTGAAAGTGCCCTTATTAAGGGTAGGTGACCTCTAAAGTGTAAGGTAACCCTACATAACCCCACATAGGCCTTAGGGGAGGCCAATGGGTCACCAAGGACCCAATGGGGTCAACCCAGATGATCAAATTGACCCTGTTCAACCCTAACTTAAGCCAAGTCAAACCTAGCCCAAATGGGCTAACCCAAGCACAAGCCACTTCTTCCTTAGGCTAAACTCACTTTCATGATCATCATGACTAAGTGGGCTGCACATAGCCTATTGTGTTGACCAGTCAACATGGGTGACTAGGAGAGAGAATGGAGCTTCCCTTCATGTTAATGGTTGAGAGAGAAGATGGGGGAGAGGAAGGGGAGAGTGGGAGCCGGCCAAAGGGAGGCCAACAACCACTTTTAATGGCTGCAATCAACACCTCTAGGGAAGAGGGGTTGATTCTAGCCATTTCCCGGCCACCAAGGCGTAGATTCAGCCCCCTCCACTTAACCCGAGCCACACCATTAATGGTGTTGAAGGGCATTGAAGAACCAGCCGCTCCCCTCCCCAATTGCCCATTTAAACATCCTCAGTGGGCAGAGGGGAACATTTTCGAGCTTTTACCTGGAGGAGACAGGCCGTCCCACTGTATTGTTGCAGAAGCCGAGCGCCGCCGCCGTCGACTATGGCATCCCGCCACTCCTCCCGCATTCAGGCCGACAGGAAGGTCCTCCCCCTCTACTTAACTCACGGTTAGATCATATGTCTCCTTAGGTTTAAGTTTTGGGCTCAATTGAGCCTGATCCAAACCATGATTTTCATGGTTTTTCGGCAAAAAACTTCCTACTAGAACCGCTGGAAAACACATCTCCGGCGGCTGAGACGCCGCCTGGCGACAGCCACCACCTCAACGGAGGTGGTGGTGGCGGTGGCCGGTCGGGGAAGGGTCTGAGTCGCCGGCGGCAGAGCTTGGAAGAGGCTCCAGGCGGGATGGATCCTGGCCATCAGATCAATGAAGAAGACGATGGGATCCCGTTGAAAACGCGCCATGATTCGTGCTCCAATTGATTTTAAATTATAGGAAATATTTTTATATTAATGTGATTTATGTCACAGATTTTGATATTAATGGTTTTAAATTTTAAAAATACCTAGGCTCACCTGGTGGGAAAACCTTCAACATGAAAGTTGTAGTCCTTTGTGTCTACTTTATTTTAAAATTGGTTTGAACCCATTTGGGTGCATGGTCTGACCTGTAACGCCCCGAAACTCAAAGGTGCAAAGGGGGACGTTTTGGGCCAGTTTGGGTTCTGGCTGCAGGCACACGGCCTGGGACACGGGCGTGTCCCAGGGCATGTCAAGCCTGTGTCGACACTGAGACGGGAAGTCAACACTTTGGTCTCGACATTATGTCGAGACTGGGCACACGGCCTGCGACACGGGCGTGTCGCAGGTCGTGTCGACCCATGTCGACACTTAGCCCGCGAAGTCGACACTCTGCGTTCGACGAAGTGTCGAGACATGGCACACGGCCTGCGACACGGGCGTGTCGCAGGGCGTGTCAACCCGTGTCGACACTCGTCCCGGTAAGTCGACACTTTGGTCTGGACATTGTGTCGAGACAAGGCACACGGCCTAGGACACGGGCGTGTCCAAGGCCGTGTCAGTAGGTCGACGATCTTCGCTCGACGAAGTGTCGAGTGTCGAGACCGTGTATACGGCCTGGGGTCCGGGCATGTTGAGGTGACACGGGTAAGAACACGGGCATGTCCTAGAACCCGTGTAGTGCTCGGGTTGTTTTCGGGGAAAAATGATGGGGGTACACGGCCGGCCATACGGCCGTGTCAGGTGGAACACGGGCGTGTCAGCTCAAACACAGGCGTGTTCGATACCCGTGTGTTGTTCCAGGTGATTCAATTTTGACGGCGAATGAGGCACACAGCCCTGGACACGGGCGTGTGCCAGGCTGTGTTCGGTCCAGATTGGGAATTTCAGCCCCGAATCAAAGCCGTTCGTTTCCTTATTTTGAGATCCAACGGCTGGGGGTTGTTCCTGAAGGGATATACCCGGGATTGGACTTAGAAACCCTCACTTTTCATAAGTTATCTTCTTTCTAAAACCTTAGAGAGAGAGGAGAGCCAAGGAAGGAAGAAGGAGTTAGATCCAGCCATTGGAGGAGCTTCGAAGCTCCGAATCGCGAGCCGACTCCGGATCTACGGAGGCAAAGCTAGTGCGGTGCTTTTCATCCGTTTACTTTTCAATGGCGCCAAAGAGGAATTCTAGGGTAACGATTCTCTTCTTGAGCATGAGTAGCTCTCCTTCTTTGCATAGGAAGCCCGCTCTCATGAGTTTGCGGAGAGTTGGAGGCGTTCCTTCGGGTAGATATGTGAAGTCCCCATTGTTTAGAGTCCGTAAGCGAGAACGGACATAGGCATGATGTGTGAAGCCTACCCGGACATGTTGGTCTGGATCGGTGATGTTGCATTGCATAAATGCCGGAGAAGACTCCGTGCTATTGATTGTTTTTCGGGTTTTCTACACGGTTGAAAGATATGGTACCTAAACACCTAGAGGGGGGGGGGGGGTGAATAGGTGACCTAAACCTTTTTAACTTTTGTTTGACAGCACAACAGTTTATCACAGATTATTACAGTTAACAGCAATTTCAGAAATCACACAGAAAAGCCACAACACAGCACAGCACAGCAGACACACTAATTTTATAGTGGTTCCCCAATCTTTGGGTACATCCACTTTCCCTCTTCGCCTATCTAGCAGTGTACTAGATTCGGCCAAACTTCTCCACTAGCTCAGAACCCAACAAGGTTCCTACCTGAGGCCCAAAGCCTTACACTCAGCCAAAAGGCCTACACTCAGCCACCCAGGCCTACACTCAGCCAATCAAAGGCCTACACTCAGAGTTCTTCAACTCCTACACTCAGGCACCAAGCCCTACCCTCAGCCTTTATAAAATAGGCTTACAATCACTCAGATCCAATGGATCTTACAAGTTATAATAGAAATTACAAATTCTAACTCTACAACTCAGAAGGAATGAGAGGAGTTGAGAGCTTCTTGGAGAGTTCTTGGAAGAACTCAGCTTGATCCAAACTGACTTAGCTTTCTTCAAAGCTTCTTGAGTAGAACTGAATTAGTCTGAATCTTCTGCAGTTGATCCTTGATCTCTGCTTCTTGAAATCCAGATGACTCTGAATTCTTCTTCTCAGCCTTAGTTCCAAAGACTGAATCCTTGGTTGGAGCTCTCTCTCTCCAACTACTTAGATCTGCAGTTGGACTGCCTGATCTTCTTGTGTTGATCTTCTGTGTATCACTTCTTGATTTAGTCTGATCAACTACTTCAATCACACCATGTAATGATTGTGAACTACTTTACCATAACCATCCCCTCTTTTCTGTAGACTGTGGGTGCCTATTTATAGGCTTCCTTCATGGTAACCGGCTGATCCGGTTTATAACAGTCTTTTGACTTTGCTGACAGTTGCTGTAGACCGGCTGGATTGGCAGCTGTCATGTCAACCAGTCACTTCTTGAAATTCTCTGTCAGTTAGTGTCGAGACTTTCTGTTCTTAAGTGTCGACACTTATAGACCAAGTGTCGACACATGTTGTGTAAGTGTCGACACAAGTCTACAAGGTGTCGACACATTCCCTTGTATGTCTCGACACAGTTTCTTCTGCATGTGTCGACACTGAAATTGAGTGTCGACACAAGCACTTGTACTTCATTCTTTCTGTATTCTTCTAAGTGTCGACACATCTCCTTTGTGTCGACACATCTTCATGTGTAGAAACTGTCAAGTGTCGACACTGCTTCTTGGTGTCGACACAAGTCTTCATTCTTGATTCTTCAGCTGAGTGTCGACACATCCCATTAGTGTCGACACTTATACTTAGAATATTTTACAAGTTTTCTGTTCTTTGCTAAGTGTCGACACAGCTCCTTGTGTCGACACTATCTTCAAGTGTTGAGTCTTCTGGTTATGTGTCGACACATTGTGCTGAGTGTCGACACATTCTTTAAGTGTTGACTTCTTTGAGTGTGTGTCGACACATTATGCTGAGTGTCGACACATTCTTCATATGTTGACTCTTTTGAGTGTGTGTCGACACATTGTGCTGAGTGTCGACACATTCTTCATATGTTGACTCTTTAGATTGAGTGTCGACACATTGTGTTGAGTGTCGACACTTGTACTTAGTCTCTGCAGAATTATGCTGAGTGTCGACACAACTCCAAGTGTCGACACTGTCTGGTGTTGACTCAGCTCTTCAAGATGTCGACACTTCTGCTAAGTGTCGACACAGCTTTTCTGCATCCTTCTACACTGAGTGTCGACACAGCTCCAAGTGTCGACACTTTCTGACTGGTGTCGACTCTTCTTCCCTGGTGTCGACACAATGACTCCAAGTGTCGACACTGCATGTCTGGGTGTCGACACAAGCTTTCTCAAGTGTCGACACTTTGCCTCTGGGTGTCGACACATGGACTTAGAAATTTTCAGCTTCAGTCCAGTGTATGTCTAACCTGCACAATTAACTCAAACAAACATCAAATACATTCTGATGTATATCATTGAGTTAGGTGAGGCTTCTTCAAATCAGGTACATTTGACCAATGTACCCAACAATCTCCCCCTATTTGGAGAAGTCATAACCCTTAGTCAATGATATACACCACTCATAATTAAAAATTACAAAATGATGTAAAACATATAAATGACAACAGGGTAAACTTGAACATGTAATAAACCACACATGTATACTTATTAAACATTGCAGAACAATTAAGAAACACACATATTTCAGAACATTCAAACTATATTTATCATATACTGTTCCAATAATGTTTCTTATACATTTTCAATGAAGTATTACAATGTTTTTCTCTTAACAGATTACAATAAGCATCAAGTTAATTCCCTAATCTAGTGCTGATCAGGTTCTTTGATGACAATCCCTTTTCCAGCTTTAACTTGAGCTTTCACAGCAGCAGCAGCAGCAGCAGCAGGCTCAGCTTCAGCAGTCTTCTTCCCTTTTAGATCTTGCTTATCTGCCTTGATCTTTTGCCTTTCAAAATAATGATAGGGCTTGGGAAAGTACTTGCTAGGCTCCACAGCTGTTGGAGGTAGCTTTCCTAACTTGGCCTTCCTTCTGTGTTGGACAATGGCTTCTTGTCTAATCTCATGCTTTCTCCATTCAGCCTCTGAGAACCACTTGTTCCTCTCATGGGCATTATCCTTGGCTGCTTTCCAGGCTGTAAGAATTATGTTTCTAGAAGTAGGGCTCCATTGTTCAAAATCTGGCTTTTGCTCAGCAATTTCCCTAAACTTCTTCTTTGACAGCCTAGTTTCTTCTTCCTTATCCAAAGCCTCTTGCATAGCAGCTGTGATAGGTTGAACAACCTTTTCCAGAATAACATTTGGCTTGCCAGCAGTTGGACTATACATAGTGCTTACATCAGCATGAATCATTTCAAAGTCTGGAGGTGGATAGATTACATCAGCCACTGCTTGTTGCTCACCTCCAAGAAATGTTCCTTGAATACCAGATTCACCTACTTCATTGTCATCACACAGGGGAGGATATCCAAGTGTAGCCCTTATAGAATTTGAAATCCATTTTGCATGCTCAGAACTGGCCTTGACTAACACTCTCTCCCCCTTTATGACTTCTTGAGCCATATGATCCCTTACATCATCTTTCTGAAATCGGATTTGGCTATCCAAATATCTTATGCCCTCTTTAAAGAAAGGTCTAAGCTTTGTAAGCTGTTCTGATATGACCTTCTGGGAATCTTTTATGGCATTTTTAACAGCAGCAATCTCTGCTTGAAATATCTTATCAAAATCAGCTTTGGCAGCAGCAGAGGAAGTTGAAGGTTCATCTGACTTATTCTTGATTTCAGTGACTATTGCATTGTGAGATGCAGTCAGATTATCATTCATCCTCAACTGATTCTCCAGCACATAGCCTTGCTTGACTGCTATATCATCCACTTTCTCTTTAATTGCTTCTTGATGTTTAGCTAGATAGACCACAGCATTAGCACCCTTGGTAAAACAATCAGTCATTGCTGTTTTATTAAGGTTCATTTCAAACCTTATAGACTTGATTTCCTGGCCTAGATCAGTTTGCAGTGCCTTGTGCCCTTCATCAACATAAGTTTCTAAGGCTTTCCTTTGTTCATCCATCTTGATTTGCATTGCAAGCAGTAGAGCACTATAATCAGTGGATGGAGCTTGTTGAACTAATGAATGTTGAGCAACAGTTTGGAGAGCCTTCTTATAGCTCTGGCTCCTCCTCTTGAAAACAAAGAACTTCTTTTTCTGAGCTTGCTCAGCTTCATCATCTTCAGATTCAGATGTACTTGCTATATCCACCCTATCCTTAGGGCTGGATGGTCTTTCAGTATGCACATCTTGTGCCTTCTCAGAATCTAGCCTTATAGGCTCTTCTTGACTATCCAAAGTCTCCCCCTCAGCAACAGCATCCTTCACTGCATCAGCAGCAGTCTTTTCCATATCAAAATCATCTTGATCTAAGTTCAAAAACAGATCTTCCATGGTATACTCTGCTGGAGACTGTGCAGGAGATGTACTTGGTTCTTCAACCACTGTATCAGGTATCACAACAGATGTGTCTGGAAGAACAACATCTGGTTCTTGGGTTTGCTGGCTGATTTTGCTGATGATCATCAGACAAATCAGAATTTGTTATACAAAAATTCAAAGTGTTAAGATCAACAAGTACCTCTTGAATGATGAGAGTAGCCTGCTCACTATCCAGTGTAGATGGATGTTCTACAGCTGGAGGCTCCCCCTGGATATCAGCTGGCTCCTGAGGAGCAGGTGACTTTGCTGCAGTCACATCTACTGGACTTTCAGGAGTGAAGACCACCTGTTCTTCACTGCCTGAGCTGCTTGAGGACTCTTGAGGCACAGCAGCTGTCTTCCTTTTCTTCCTGGGAGGAGAGTCTGTCTTAGAAGTTTGTTTCTCAGGGGTGGCCAAGTCCTTTGACACCAGCACCCTTTCCCATCTTGAGAATATTCTGGAGTCCATTCTCCTCATATGATTTATCTTTGTTCCTGCAGCAGTGCTCATTACCTCTGGAATGGATCCAGCCAGGTAGAGACTTATAATCCTGCCCAGATTGGGCTTCTTCAGGCTTTCCTTCACTTTCTCAAAAACCACCATTGACCAATCTGTCTTCAGAGTGAAGATGATTCTGGTCATTACTTCAAACATGGAGGCAGACACCCTGTCATGCCCTCCTGGTTTGCACAGAATTACCTTGCCCACTACTTCTGACAAGAACTTGCCTTGATTGTTCATCCCCTTCCTATTGAAGACTGATCCCACCTTCATCTGTGAATCCAGTCCACACCAAGTAAGAGCTTCCCTGGTCTTAGAAGCAGTTACCTCCTCTTCTTCTTGAATCTTAGGTAGCTGAAGTACCTTTCTCAAAGACTTGGGGGATAGTTTGACTTTGGTGCCATGCACCCTGGACTTGATTCTGAATCCAGAGTCGTCCACAGTTGCTTGAGTAAGAAATTCAATACTTCTTTCTTCCAGATTTTCGTTGGTTCTGAAACCAAGAATTCCAGTCCTGAATCGCTGACTAGGGTAATCACCGATTTGAATTCCTGATCGCTGTCGTCAAATGCGCCTCGCACGAGCTCATAGCCCTCGTTGACGTTCTCTTCCAGCTTGGGAGCCATTAGGGTTTGAAGATTTAGTCTTGAGAAGAGAGAAATGTCGACACAAGAGTTTAGGTCTCGAAACTTTGAAAGCGTGTCGACAATCAAAGACAGAACCCTATTTATACCTTTCCTGTTTGAAGACGAACAGGCGGGATGAATTTCTAATGATGTGTCGACACTGTCAATAAGTGTCGACACTGACTTATAATGTCTCGACACTCATGTGTCGACACAAATTTAGTCAACAGATTCTATGTGTCGACACTTGGTTAAGTGTCGACACCACTATACTCGACATGTGTCGAGACTTTACTTAGAAAAATTCTGAGTAAAACTTAAGTGTCGACACCTTAGTGGATGTGTCGACACCTACTCGACATGTGTCGACACTAACATTCTGAAGTGTCGACACTAACTTCCTAGATGTGTCGACACCATTTTTCTGAAGTGTCGACACTTACTATTCTGTGTCGACATAGACTTGTCTATGTGTCGACACCTTTTTACTTAGCCAATTTTTGTTCTGTATACTTAGTCTAAGTTTATCATACCTAGTTCAATTTTGAACTTATTAAACTTAGCTTCATCTAAGGGCTTAGTGAACATATCAGCTATCTGATTATCTGTTTAACATATTCAAGTGCAATATCATTTCTTTCTACATGCTCCCTAAGAAAGTGATATTTTATCTCAATATGTTTAGTTCTACTATGAGATACAGGGTTATTAGCTATGGAAATAGCACTAGTAGAATCACAATAAAGTGGAGTTCTACTTACCTGACATCCATAGTCTTCTAGCTGATGTTGAATCCATAGAAGTTGAGCACAGCAACTTCCTGCAGCTATATACTCTGACTCAGCTGTGGAGATGGCCACACTGGTTTGCTTCTTACTACTCCATGAGATGAGTCTTCCACCTAGGAATTGACAGGATCCAGTTGTGCTCTTTCTATCTTCTTTGCATCCTGCAAAGTCTGCATCTGAATAGCCTGTTAGATCAAAATCTCCATTCCTAGGGTACCAGAGGCCTAGATAAGGTGTGCCCTTTAGATATCTCAAGATTCTCTTGACTGCAGTCAAGTGAGATTCTTTGGGGCAGGCTTGATACCTGGCACAAACACATGTAGCATACATAATGTCAGGCCTACTTGCAGTCAAGTAAAGTAGGGAGCCAACTATCCCTCTATACAAGGTTTCATCTACAGGTTTCCCTGCATCATCCTTGCTTAGAGACATACTTGACCCCATAGGAGTCTTCATGGTACTGGATGAATCCATACCATATTTCCTTATGAGTTCTAGGGTGAACTTAGACTGACATATGGAAAGACCACTTTCAGTCTGTTTAACTTGGAGACCCAAGAAAAACTTCAGTTCTCCCATACTACTCATTTCAAATTGACTCTGCATAAGCTTTGCAAACTTTTTGCAAAGGCTACTTTCAGTAGACCCAAATATAATGTCATCTACATATATTTGGACAAGTATTACTTTGCCTCTAGATTCCCTAAGGAATAGAGTCTTATCTATTTTCCCCCTTGTGAACTTGTTCTCAATGAGGAAACTAGATAGGGTTTCATACCAAGCTCTAGGAGCTTGCTTTAACCCATACAATGCTTTCCTAAGTCTATAGACATAATGTGGAAAAGTAGATCAACAAAACCTGAAGGCTGCTCCACATATACTTCTTCTTTTAAATTACCATTAAGGAATGCTGACTTCACATCCATTTGGTATACTTTGAATCCTTGGTAGGTTGCATAGGCCAAGAACATCCTGATGGCTTCCAGTCTGGCTACTGGAGCAAAGGTTTGATCAAAATCAATACCTTCTTCTTGCCTATATCCTTTTGCAACCAGTCTTGCCTTATTCTTAATGATGACTCCTTGTTCATCTAACTTGTTTCTGTAGATCCACTTTGTTCCTATCACATTGTGATCTTTAGGCTTAGGAACTAAGTCCCAAACCTTGCACCTCTTGAACTGGTTTAGCTCTTCCTGCATAGCTTCAGTCCACTGTGGATCTTGTATAGCTTCTTCAAATTTCTTTGGTTCTATTTGAGACAGAAAACTTGAATATATTGCAGCATTCTGATTTCTGCTCCTTGTCTGAACACCTTGTCTTGGATCTCCAATGATCAGCTCCACTGGATGATCTCTTAGATGCCTGTTGGCTGGAGGCATCCTTACTTCTGGTTGTACTTCTTCATCATCTTCATCATGCTGAGTTCCTTGAACTTCTTCAGCTCCTGGTACATGTAGTTCTCCCCCTGGACATAAGCCATCTTCTTCTACTTGCTGTCTTGCAGCAGGTACATCTTCTATGGTTAGCTTGTCCATCTTCTTAGAAAGACCTGTGGGGCTGCACACACTACTAGACAACTCATTGTTAATAAGAAGTGTCTCATCAAAAACTACATGCACAGACTCCTCTACAACTTGTGTAGTCAAGTTGTAGACTCTATAAGACTTACTATTACTGCTGTACCCAACAAACACTCCCTCTTGGGATTTGGCAGCAAACTTAGTTAAGTAAGTCTTCCCATTGTTAAGTATGAAGCATTTACAACCAAAAATCCTGAAATAGGATAGGTTTGGTTTCCTGCCTTTCACTACTTCATAGGGGGTCTTGTTTAACCTTTTAGTTATGGTAGCTCTATTTATCACATGGCATGCAGTGTTTACTGCTTCAGCCCAGAAATATTCTGGTAGTGAAGAATCACTTAATAGAGTCCTACCAGCTTCTATCAAGGTTCTATTTTTCCTTTCAGCAATGCCATTTTGCTGAGGTGTTCTTGGTGAAGAGAATTCTTGAAATATCCCATAGTCTTCACATAGTTTTGTCATGCTTTCAGATTGAAACTCTGTACCATGGTCACTTCTAATTTTGACCACTGTACAGTTCAATTCATTCTGAATTTGCTTAACAAAACTGTGGAAGACACTAGGTGTTTCAGATTTCTGCTTTAAGAAGAACACCCAGGAAAACCTTGAGTAGTCATCAACAACTACAAAGGTGTAGACCTTCCTACCTAAGCTGTGAACTGGCATTGGACCAAATAGATCCATATGCAAGAGATATAAACATCTCACAGCATCCTTGTTGTCAATGCTTCTAAAGGTGGATTTAGTCTGCTTGCCCTTTTGACAAGCTGAGCAAATGCCATCTTTGACACACTTAACTTGAGGACCATTCCTCACTAACTCTTTACTAAAGAGTTTGCCAATAGTCTTGTAATTTAGATGAGCAAGCCTCTTGTGCCACTTGACACATTGAGAGACTGTCTCATCAGCTACAAGACAAACTGGAGAACTATTGTTCTCAACCATAATGTCTAAACAATAGACATTTCTCTTCCTATAACCTGTCAAAATGATCTTTTGATCACTTGACCTCTTGATATGACAACCATTTTTAACAAATGAGATGTCATACCCTACATCACTTAATTGACTTATACTAATGAGGTTATGTTTCAAACCTTTAACATAAGCCACTTGAGTAATGGTAACTAAGTTAGAAGATATGTTACCAAACCCTTTGATGATTCCTTTTTCTGAACCACCAAAGGTCACCTTTGGACCATTCTTGATTGGAATGTAGTCCTTCAGTAGTCCCCTAGTTCCAGTCATGTGTCTGGAACATCCACTATCCAAGTACCATGTTGGGGTATGGCCACTTGGATTCTCCTGCAAAACAAATTAATGAACCTTAGAACCCAATGGTTTCTTGGGTCCTTGGTAACTGTTAGCTTGCAACTTAACAAGGCTACCTGCTGGCTTTCCACCAGGTATCTTGTTACTACCATTGGCACTAACATTGTGCCAACAGTCCAAAGCAAAGTGGCCAACTTTGCCACAGCACCAACATTCAAATTTGTTGTACCTTTGCTTAGGTACAGACTTGGCTGTCTTAACTACAGCAGTCTTAGTGAATGTTGGGGCTTTGCCCTTGGACTTGGACTGATTCTGAACAGTCCTTGCTGGATTAACAAATCCCAGTCCAGTCTTTCCTTTATGATGAACAAAATCATCAATCAAGGGTAGCACTGATTTAGGTTTTGAAAACCTAGCTACTAGCTCTTTCTCCTTCTGAAGATTAATCTCCAGTTTCTTAATTTGATCATTCTTAAATGTAATGGTACCCATCTGAATCACAGTAATGTGTTTCAGCCTGGCCACTTCATTTAGTTTTTGATCATAATTCTTCTCATAATCTATTGCAGCTGTCTTGAGATCAGCAATTTCCTTGGCCAAATTTTTGGCTAGGGTCTTGCTTTTCTTATAGGCTAGCAATAGTACTTGATATTCATCTAGGAGTTGATGAATATCTCCCTCAGACTCAGACATATTCTCATCACTTGATGAAGAATACTCTGACTCTGAACTTGAACTGGAATCAGAACTTTGAGTTAAGCCTTGTACCTGACTGGGTCCTGGCTGCTCCAGGTTTTTGGTACTTTCAGTCAAAGCCATCAGTCCTTGGCTTTGACAGTCTTCTTGCTCATAGATAGATTCCATGATCTGCATGAACTCTTCTTCTTCTTCAGCAAATAGCCCAATATAGGCTTCAGCATCTGTCTCTGTGTCTGAAGAAGACATATCTGAAAGAGTCTTCTCATTCTTTGCAACAAAGGACTTCTCCTTCTTTCCTTTGAAGTGTGTTTTCTTCTTGTCACTGGATTCCTTCCTTCTTTCAGGACAGTCTGCAATAACATGGCCCTGTCTATTGCAGCAGTAACAAATTATCTTGGATCCAGTTGCCTTACTTGTCTTGGTCCTTTTCTTGTCCTTCTTTGAAGGCTTCTTTTCCAGATACTGAACCTCTTTCCCTTTGGAAGATGAAGGTCTAGACCTCCACTGTTTCTTCTTAAGGAACTTCTGAAAATGTCTGGTGAATGCAGCAAAGTCTTCATCACTTTCACTGCTTGTAGATTTTGTACTTTCAGATTCTTCAGATTCTGATTCAACTACCTCAGGAGGAGGAGTTGATGACTTGGTCCTGCTCTTTCTAGGTACATCTGACTTAAAGGCAACAGTCTTTTCTCTGTATTCAGTCCTTGTTGACTTTTCTTCTTCTTTTCTTACTGACAATTGCATCTCATAGGATAACAACTTGCCAAAAAGTGTGGGAGGAGGAATTTCTCCCAACTTTGCCATTTCTCTGATGGCACAAATCTTGGTGTCCCAGTCTTTGGTTAGGGACCTTAAGAATTTGTCATTCAACTCATAGTTTGTGAACTCTCTTCCATATGACATGAGTTCATTTACAATTCTATAAAATTTCTTATAGCATTCAGTGATGCTATCTCCTCTTCCTTGCCTAAAACTCTCATATTCTTGATTAAGCAAGGACTTCCTATCTTGCCTTACTTCTTCAGAACCTTCCATGTAGACAATGAGGGTATCCCACATTTCTTTTGCAGTTTTACAGTGAATAAGGTTCTGGAAGGTGGCATCATCAATTGCACTGACTATGATGTTCTGTGCCCTTTTGTCCATAGTTGCTAGGACAATCTCATCCTTGGTCATTTCAGAGAAATCCTTTGGAGTCCTCTGATTTGCATCCAAAACTGAAATCTTCATAGGCACATATGGCCCTTCTTTGACTGTGATGTATATTCTAGGGTCAGAGGCTTCCATAAACAGCCTAACCCTCTCTTTCCAGATCCCAAAGATCTCTTTTCTGCATATAGGTAGTTTCATTGAACCCAACTCCTTATGATTCTCTGAAGAACCCATGTTCTTGATTTTCTTGAAACTGTTTCCTGTTTCCTGACTTAACTGAATCTGCCAAACTGGATCTCCTCAGACAGTTAGTCCTGATTTTGAGGAACCTGCCTCTGATACCACTTGAAAGATATGGTACCTAAACACCTAGAGGGGGGGGGGGTGAATAGGTGACCTAAACCTTTTTAACTTTTGTTTGACAGCACAACAGTTTATCACAGATTATTACAGTTAACAGCAATTTCAGAAATCACACAGAAAAGCCACAACACAGCACAGCACAGCAGACACACTAATTTTATAGTGGTTCCCCAATCTTTGGGTACATCCACTTTCCCCCTTCGCCTATCTAGCAGTGTACTAGATTCGGCCAAACTTCTCCACTAGCTCAGAACCCAACAAGGTTCCTACCTCAGGCCCAAAGCCTTACACTCAGCCAAAAGGCCTACACTCAGCCACCCAGGCCTACACTCAGCCAATCAAAGGCCTACACTCAGAGTTCTTCAACTCCTACACTCAGGCACCAAGCCCTACCCTCAGCCTTTATAAAATAGGCTTACAATCACTCAGATCCAATGGATCTTACAAGTTATAATAGAAATTACAAATTCTAACTCTACAACTCAGAAGGAATGAGAGGAGTTGAGAGTTTCTTGGAGAGTTCTTGGAAGAACTCAGCTTGATCCAAACTGACTTAGCTTTCTTCAAAGCTTCTTGAGTAGAACTGAATTAGTCTGAATCTTCTGCAGTTGATCCTTGATCTCTGCTTCTTGAAATCCAGATGACTCTGAATTCTTCTTCTCAGCCTTAGTTCCAAAGACTGAATCCTTGGTTGGAGCTCTCTCTCTCCAACTACTTAGATCTGCAGTTGGACTGCCTGATCTTCTTGTGTTGATCTTCTGTGTATCACTTCTTGATTTAGTCTGATCAACTACTTCAATCACACCATGTAATGATTGTGAACTACTTTACCATAACCATCCCCTCTTTTCTGTAGACTGTTGGTGCCTATTTATAGGCTTCCTTCATGGTAACCGGCTGATCCGGTTTATAACAGTCTTTTGACTTTGCTGACAGTTGCTGTAGACCGGCTGGATTGGCAGCTGTCATGTCAACCAGTCACTTCTTGAAATTCTCTGTCAGTTAGTGTCGAGACTTTCTGTTCTTAAGTGTCGACACTTATAGACCAAGTGTCGACACATGTTGTGTAAGTGTCGACACAAGTCTACAAGGTGTCGACACATTCCCTTGTATGTCTCGACACAGTTTCTTCTGCATGTGTCGACACTGAAATTGAGTGTCGACACAAGCACTTGTACTTCATTCTTTCTGTATTCTTCTAAGTGTCGACACATCTCCTTTGTGTCGACACATCTTCATGTGTAGAAACTGTCAAGTGTCGACACTGCTTCTTGGTGTCGACACAAGTCTTCATTCTTGATTCTTCAGCTGAGTGTCGACACATCCCATTAGTGTCGACACTTATACTTAGAATATTTTACAAGTTTTCTGTTCTTTGCTAAGTGTCGACACAGCTCCTTGTGTCGACACTATCTTCAAGTGTTGAGTCTTCTGGTTATGTGTCGACACATTGTGCTGAGTGTCGACACATTCTTTAAGTGTTGACTTCTTTGAGTGTGTGTCGACACATTATGCTGAGTGTCGACACATTCTTCATATGTTGACTCTTTTGAGTGTGTGTCGACACATTGTGCTGAGTGTCGACACATTCTTCATATGTTGACTCTTTAGATTGAGTGTCGACACATTGTGTTGAGTGTCGACACTTGTACTTAGTCTCTGCAGAATTATGCTGAGTGTCGACACAACTCCAAGTGTCGACACTGTCTGGTGTTGACTCAGCTCTTCAAGATGTCGACACTTCTGCTAAGTGTCGACACAGCTTTTCTGCATCCTTCTACACTGAGTGTCGACACAGCTCCAAGTGTCGACACTTTCTGACTGGTGTCGACTCTTCTTCCCTGGTGTCGACACAATGACTCCAAGTGTCGACACTGCATGTCTGGGTGTCGACACAAGCTTTCTCAAGTGTCGACACTTTGCCTCTGGGTGTCGACACATGGACTTAGAAATTTTCAGCTTCAGTCCAGTGTATGTCTAACCTGCACAATTAACTCAAACAAACATCAAATACATTCTGATGTATATCATTGAGTTAGGTGAGGCTTCTTCAAATCAGGTACATTTGACCAATGTACCCAACAACGGTAGATTGCAACAGGGAGCCTTGGGGATTAACCCTAAGGTGCACCCGGAAAACTGGGCTGATGCGTGATCTTGCCAACATGGAGGCCTGAGAGCCAACTTGAACATAACCGAGTTATGTGAAATTGTGTGACGAAAATGGGACTCGGGAGAAGTTTAACCTGCGCAAATGACTTAAATTGTCGTTGCGACATGAGCACGGGTTAGATGGAACCGTACCCATATCTATGTCGTTCGGGTTAAAGAGACCTAAGGTTACGTGGCACTTGCCGTTGGCATAGATGAGAGTCTTCGGCGGTCCATGGCTTAAATTGACGTGACCCATGCCGGGAAGACAAATTGCTCATATGTTTGGCCGTCAAAGTGACGGTGGTGCGTCCGGAATGTCCATGGCTTTAACTGACGTGACATCGACCGGTTCACCGAGAATGTGCCCTGAGTGCACGGGGTGTGTGGCCTTGTGAGCCTACGCCTGTGATGAAATGAATGCTATTATATTGCTCGCTTGTGCTAATAAAACTGCAGGGAAGGAGCATTGCCGCCCCGAGTTGGGGGCTGGATCATTATAATTTGGTCAACATTGCTGACCGTAGCCTTTTTGTTTGCCACCGTGCGGTGGTTATGCTGCTTGCAGGTGCTGCTGGACCAAGCGGTCAATAGCGGGCTAAAGCCCAAATTGCGAAGCCGACCCTTGAAGGCCTAACTGGAGTGTTTACTGCTTTATTCATGTATGACCGGCCTGCGTGCCGTGGTTTGTAAATCATGTAACATTAAGTAAACCTTTTTGTAAGGCCTTAAGGCCAGTACTGGTGTATGTACTTCATTCCTGGTTGGCTATTCTAGTGGACATTCATGCTTTAGTGCTGGGTTCTTTATTTCAACTTAAACTGCTTCCGCTAGAATGCTCTGTGTAGGACGTTATGTTTAGTTGGATGGTTTCCATTGAGTAACCACCCGGTCTGTCTGTGGTATATGGCGTCGGGCCCCGGCCGGACCTACTGCTATATGCTATGCGACGGATAGGGGGTGTTGCATGACCAAGGCACCCATTTTGGTGGAACATATACTTAGGGCTAGACAGTCATTAAACAGAGTGCCCAAACCTCATCCCAGGCCCAAATCACTTGACATTTTGGCAGGGAGTCTAACCTAGCTATACCTAGGGCCTGCCGAAAACTTAGAATTTTCGGAGACACTTTGTCTAAATTTTTTACTTTTATTTAATAATGCTAGGGTAATTTAATTAAGTGGTCAAATGACCTCCAAACCCTTCCAAATTTTGGACAGTGCTCCCTGGCATCAAGACCTAGTTCTGTACAAACTTTTAACTCATTTGGATATGTTTTGGTTAGGGAATCACCAAACCCTAGATTGGCTTTAAAGGGGTATTTTTGATTATAAGTGCACTATGGTCTTAGGGTGGTCCCCTCCCCTCAACAGAGGCTGAGGTTTTGGACACTGACTTGGCATGGCCAATGTCACTCTCTTAAGGAAAATGGGATGATTTAGGCTTGATTTACCCTAGGGTTCAACCTCAAACCCTAAGGAAGGACTTTTGAGGGTTGTGAAGGACATGGGGGCAAATGCCCTTGTATGGCCTTAAAAACCCAGTAGAATTAAGGGTAATGTAACCTTAGTTCTCTGGTGGGAACCTTAGAGGAGTTGGAGCAAGGTAGACACCTCAAAACCCTAACCCTAGTTTTAGGGTAGGAGCACAAATTTGAAGATTCAGTCACTAAACCTTCCCCAAAAGTTATGAAACGTGGGTAGAGTAGGTTTTAGGCCATCTAGAACCCTTGGTAATTTCTATAGAAATTTATGGATTTTATTCCTGGTATTTCATTTGTTAATTACCAAAAGGCCCAAAATGATGTTTGATTTTCTTATGGTTATTCTCTGCTTTTGAATCTAATGAAATTTGGTTAGAATATCTTAAAGGCCTAAGTGAATATCCCTGAATTTTATTATAATTTTTACTTGAGTTTATCTAGTACTTCCTTCACAAGATTTGGAAAGGGGCTTGGTAGAGTAAAATTAATGATTGATGATTTATCTGTTGAAAAATCATTAGACTTAGGTTTTGATGTTTCCAGGCCAAAAAGTACTTGTAGTAATTTATTTGTAATTTTTAGAACTCTCTTTACGGAACTTCCTTCACAAGACCCTAATTTTGAGAATTGGATATTTAGTTAATTCAGGGAATAATTCTTTCAAATAAATTATGAAACTTTACTTGGAGGTTTTATGTGCCCTTATACTCATCCTGGAATTTTCTCTGAATTTTTGGAAGTATTTTTGTTGTGTATCCCCTTTAAATGATTTATTATGGAATAAATTTGAAATAAAATTTAAGGGCTTAAACCTTGCTGAAAAATTGAGAGATTCTGGATTTTTAGATGATTATTCATTTTGCATTTATCATAAATTTAGTGGTATCAAAGCAGACCTTGATCGAAAAGTAGCAGTCCACAACCCTGGGTCACCCCCGCGCGAGTTTAGTTTGCGGACAAACTAAGCAGCGGAAGCAGAGGTGTGCCCATATGAGGGATCACATGTAAATTGTCCACTTTTTATTAGGTATTGAGTCGATTACCTACTAATGTAGTTCGTTTTGCAGCCCCCAGCTCAGCCCACCCCACAAGGTGGAGCTCAGCAAACTCCGGACATTGCACCACCCCCCATGGTTCCCACACCTTTCCTTCAGTCAGACATGGGGCAAACCCTTACAGCTATCCTAGAGGCCTTCCGGGCTCAACAGGCCCCGCCCCAATAGCCAAACTCAGGGGCCAACTGGATGAGCACCTTCCGAGGACTCTCTCCCCCATCCTACTTTGGGACAGAGTCGGCAATGCGGACAGAGGTGTGGCTGGATGTTATGTATGAGATGTTTACCGGGATACGGTGCCCCCGGGAGGAGAGGGTGGCTTTGGTGGTATCTTGCTTGGAGTCCCATGCCAGGAGGTGGTGGAAGACGCTGTTGGACACGACGTTTACCGATAGGGAGGTTGCAGAAATTACTTGGGAGGAATTCAGGGCCACGCTGCTGGAGCATTTTGTTCCGCAGTCGGCCAGGGACGAGTTGGAGGAGCGGTTCTTACAGCTGAGGCAGGGCACCAGGACGGTGGTGGATTACCATCTGGAGTTCGACCATTTGGCTCGATATACAAGTTCTTACCAGCTGGACGAAGCAGGATACATCAAGAGATTCTATAAGGGTCTGAAAGAGGAGTTCACGGAGGCCTTGTTGTTTGTATCTGACGGGCCTATCTCCCAGATTTTGGAGATGGCAAAGAGGATTGAGGCTGATTGGCACACCACCCGGGGCCGGAAGCGGTGAGCGGAGGATCAGGGCCGGAGGGCCAGAAATGATCAACGGCGAGGCGCTATACCAGATGGGAGAAGGACGGAGGACCAGCCTCGCCGCGATAAAGTGTGGTGATCCAATTGGCTAGGGAAGTGATCACACTCCTCTCCGTTCCTATAACTAGGACCCCCCCGTCACATCAACATTACATTTGAATGAACAGTAAGTGAGCTCGAGTAATTATTACGTACTTGATTTCCTATTCACATGGTTTGTGGAGTTGACCGGTTTGTGTTCTACTGGTTGTGCGAATAGCACTGAAAAGTCAGGGATTCGATTCTGGCTTCGTTCAGGGACAATACGAACTCTGCAGTTAGCAACTAATGGTTAGTAGCCGGTCATGGCTTGCGACCAGGCAGTTTTATCTTTTGCAACTCTTTCCCAGTTCAATAAGTTCCCGCTTCTGGCGGCTTGTTCAGTTCGACAACAGCCGTTCGAGGGATCTGGTGGCAAGACGGCCTCACGGTTAGGCGGCTTGCAGATCAGCAGACAAAGTTCTTTTTCAGCTTTCGAATAACAGATTGTCTGCATGGTTTGGTTGAGGTCTTGCGACTAGCTGGCTTCTACAGACTTGCTAGGCAGCTTGGCAGGGACGATGACTTCTCCTTTTGTCCGCACGACTTGTCTTTTACTATCCTGTTTTGTGCTTCCATCGGGTACATCGACGAATCATGTCTCGACATATATATCTTGTCTTGTAAAGATTGTTGATAGTACAAATTTCTTGCTCTTCTAGTGCATCTTGTTTATTTGTCTTCAGATAGGTTGAGTGTTCATGCGCCTGGTTGGCTGTTTTTTTGTGCTTCACAAATTTTTACATGATAAGCTTCCAAAAATCTCCACTAAAGACACTTAAGTGTCCCTCATCACCTAGCTTTCCAACATAAACTAAGTTGAAGTGAATGTAGGGTACATGTTGACATCCTTCAGAATCAGCAAACCTCCCGTGCTCGTCTTCAGGTGCATGTCTTCCCTCCCGATGACTTCAGATGTGTCGTCATTATCCATTCTAAGCACTCCACAGTCGTGAGTCGTATAAGTGGCAAACAACTATCTATTTTGGGAGACATGTGCAGAAGCACCTGAGTCTACAATCCAGATCCTATCATTACATGAGAGTACAGCTATGATGTCATCTCCAACAATGATCACATCGTTCTCTTTTGTAGAGTCAGTGGTAGCTGTATATATATCTGTCTTCTCATTTGAGTACTCTCCCTTTTTCTTCTGGTCATTCTTCAGTGTATAACAAAACTTCTGAATATGACCCTTCTTATGGCAGTTATGACACTACACATTCTAGTAGCGGGACCTAGTCTTTACTCTACTTTGGCTCCTCTCATACTTCCTTTCTCTACTTATGCTCCTACTTCTCCCCCTTGTCTCAATATCGAGAACATCAGCTCGTGAAGAAGAGCCTGAATGTCCTTGATACTTCTGTCTCACCTCCTCATTCAGTATGCCACTCTTGCCAATTTCTGTAGTAATGATGCCAACTAGAGAGGAGTTGATCAGAAAAACTCTTACAATCTCCCAAGAGTTTGGAATAGATTTTAATAGACACAATGCACTAACCTCGTACTCGAAGGTCACCTTCATTGTACAGTAGCGGTTAATGATACCCTGGAACTCATTCACATGATCCTGGATAGAGGTTCCTTCTTTGTATCTGATCTCCCCAAGCTTCTTCAGTAGATATAGTTTATTGATGCCAGTACTCTTGGCATACAATGTATCGAGAGTTTTCCAAAGGTTCTTTGCATCAACGATGATCGCAACTTGATTATTGATGTTCGACTCTACGAACTGTCTGACGAATCCACATAACTTATGGTGCTCCACCTTTGTCACTACCCACTTTTTCTCCGTATTAAATAATACGTCAGAGTAAGAGAAAATACGCGTTGTGATGCCACGCCGTGCAGGGGACAACTGCAGTCGCTCAGGCGACTCATCCTCATATTTACCTTAAGAAAAAGACTTATGGAATTAAGTTAAAAAATACATAAAAGTTATATGAGTTATTGACAGTGTCCCTCAGTCGGGTGGAACACTAGTCCATTGGTGAGAAAATATATAAGTTTAAGCAGCGGAAAATACTTAGTTTGATTCATTTATTATCCTATATGAGAATGAAATCCTCGCATATTATAATGATGATGTAACTTCTATATGTAATATAAATAAAAAGACATTTATAGCGCTTAAAAATAGTAAGTTTTGCAGTTAAAAGTTATGTCATGACAATATTCCAGAGTGAAGTTTTGAATACTTAAAAGTAACTACATGCATCCTAACATAAATCGTTCTCAGAGAGCAAGTATAAACAAACATTATGTAACACTAGTAAAGTAACAAGTAAACTGTCATAAGAAGTCTAAGACTATGGGCGTCAAAAACTGACACGAACTAATAGAGAAACAGTCATGTCTAACAAAACAACTACCTCATTACTCGGAGGTGGAAACAAACGGCCGCAGCAAATCGCAGCACCAGAAGCACAATTCTATCAGCTAAACCTACTACTGCTCTGGATCTAAGGCATTCAAAAGAAGAACAACTCAGAAGCAAGTTACAAGTGGCGTAAAAGAGTAAAAGGAGGACTAACAAACCTCGAAGTGAACGATGGGCAACAAATCGACTGCAACAAAAGTCAGTAGTAAAGCAACAGTAACAAAATAGTAAATCTAGCTGAACAAGAAAGGCTAATCACAAAAACTGGACAGAATAGAGTGTCAAACATCAGAAGTTCATACATTCATCTTTCTTTATTATTCATGTTATTCATCAATTAAATGAGACTGATCGGCTCAATAGGAAATAGAAGTACTGTGTCGGGAAAAAAGTCCACAATGCACACAAACCTAGCCAAAAGGGCACTATGCCGAGGGAGAAACCCCAACGCTCATAGACCAACAACTAAGGTAGTGTGCCTGGGATGAAAATCCACAACGCGTATAGACTCAACCATAAGGCACTATGTAGAGGGAGAAACCTCAACGTGCACAGTCTATGAGAGTTTTCTTTAGTTACATATATAATTATTCATAGTTCTTTCATTAAACTTAGTCTATTAGGTAAACAAAAAATGACTTGATTGTGTGACAAAATTTACAACTTAAAAGGGCACTTGACAAATTGGACATACTCGACGAAATTTCAAATGGGTTAACAAATGACTTGGACTAATAGATGTAGACTACAAAGGGTCACACAAGGAAGGGGACGACCAAAAATATCAGGATGCACGAGATAACACAACGATCAAAATGACACGACAATTAAAATGATGCGACTACATTTCTACCAAAGTTACGGAGCAATTTAGGGATAGAAGTTTTAGGGAATTTAAACATATTGAATCCATGAAAAAGGGTCTAGAAATTGAAAGAAATGGGTTAAGAGAGTAAGAACACCACTTGTCTCGGTTTCTACGCCAATCGGTCTTCCAATATACTCCACGTCGTGGATCTAGCCAAAAGAAGGCACGGGGAAGCAGAATCTACAATGATTTGGCCAAAAGAGAGGTTAGGGCCGAAAAACCTAACAAAACACTTCCACGAAATGAGAAATACTGGCTGCGAACGTGAAGATCACTGTGAGAGCTTTCCGGATCGATATCCCGTTGAAGATTTCGAGCACCGGAGCACAGTCGGCGGCCACCGGAAGATTCACGAACGGACTTTCTATCTCTTGCCCTCGCTTCTCTGGTTCGGTCAAAACTTCAGGAAGAAGATGAAGTTTTTTTTCTAATTATCCTTAAGTATATGAATATGTACATATATATATATATATATATATATATATATATATATATATATATATATATATATATATATATATATATATATATATATATATATATATAAATTAATTCTTTTGTCTAAACAGGAATGAGACGGACAATTTAATTGTATGCGGGCAGAAAACGAAAATAGAGCTTTAAGATGGCTCCAAATAGAAAAGTGCTAGACATGAAAATTATAGATATCGTCGAGACAAATAATTTCATGTTAACCATTTTTCTATTTGACACCGTTTTGACTCTCAAAACGGAGCCCGAATGCAGATTGAAACAAACTTCTCGGGAAGGACAGCCGACTACTCGAGAACAAGTTTAGAAGTACTCGAGAAGAGGAAAACAGGTGCTCGAGAGGAAGAATCTGAGTACTGAAGAAGAAGTATCAAACTACTCGAGAAGAAGAATCTGAGTACTCGAGAAGAAAAAATGGAGTACTCGAGAAGAAGACCAAGTACTCTTGAACTAGCCAGATAAACTCGAGAACAAAAATTGCAAACAGTTGTTTTTTTCCTCATGAACAGTAGTTTTTACAAATATATCCAAAAATTAAACTATAGAAATGAATAGTAGAAGACATTTTTGAATAGTATTTTAATATTAAAATAATCATATTTATATTTTTTTAACAAGAAAACATGAGTACAAAACGAAGGGCCAAATGCGCGCCAAATTAAACAAAATTTGCACCGTAGGCGAACACTGACGCAACGAATCCAATGTCGAAGACAGAACCAAAATCTGACATGCTCGAATATCGCTTGGATCACGACGAAACTTGACGAGCATGTCAAAAATTAATAAATTTAATTTCCTAACATGAAATTTTCCATTTTTGACAACGATTCACAAATTTGGCCAACTCGACTAAACAGACGCAAAAACACACTAACGGCGACGTGTCGTCAACTCCACGATAACGTAATGCCACTTACGTCATTATGACGTCACCGAGAGGATTAAATAATTATCAAAAAATCAGGGGTGTTACAGTCACCCCTCCAAAAAGAAATTCTCATCCTGAAACTTAGAACACGAAACGAGACAAGAGGGAACATGGAGAGACATGATAGAAGAACTCATTAAACAATAATACTAACCAGGGATTGCTAGGAGAACAACAGAGGATGAGATTCTCTCATTGTGGAATACAATTCCCAAGTTGCACCTCTAACATCATGATTGCGCCAGAGAACCTTAACCATCAGAATTGTCTTCTTTCTTAGCACACGATCTTGCATCTCCAGAATACGAACAGACTCTTCTACATACGTGAGATTAGGCTACAACTAGGGCACTGAGTCAAGGACATGTCGATCACTATGAAGACACTTTCGCAACAGGCTCGCGTGAAACACGTCGTGAACACTAGGGAAAGAATCAGGCAATTCCAGTCTATAGGCAGAAACTCTGATGCGCTCCAGAATCTGAAAAGGTCCCACATACCTGGGATCTAGCTTATGGTTCCTTCCAAATCTCTTAACACCTGGCATCGGAGAGAACTTCAGAAATATCATATCCCTTACTACAAATTCCAGATCAACTCTACGCGGATTTGCATACTTTTCATATCGCTCCTGAGCCAACCTCAGCTTTTCACAAATATATGTCACTGAAATGCTCATATCCTCCAACACTTTCAGACCGAGCAAAGGCTTCTCACCAACTTCTGCCCAAATAGGGGAGTTCGACAATGCCTTCCATATAAAGCTTCAAAGGGTGCCATCTGCAAACTCCCCTGATAAATGTTATTGTACATGAACTCCATCAGTCCGAGATATTTATCCCAATCCCCTCCATTGTCCAGAATATAGCATCTAATCATATCCTCCAAGATATGATTCGCTCTCTCCGTCTGACCATTTGTCAAAGGATGATAGGTAATAGAATACCTAAGGTCAGTACCTAGAGCTCCTTGCAAACTTTGCTAGAAATGAGACATGAACCTGGAATCTCTATCTGACACGATACTCGTAGGCACACCACGAAACCTGATGACTTTGTGCAGATAAAGCTCAACTATCTTTTCCATAGAATAATCAATCTTGAAAGGCACAAAGTGGGCACACTTGGTTATTCTATCCACGATAACCCACACTACATCATGCCATCGTGGAGATCTTGACAAACTGGTTATGAAATCTATGGATAAACTCTCCCATTTCTTAGTCGGTTTATCTAAAGGTGTTAACTTACCACCCGGCCTCCTATGATCAGCTTTGACATGCTGGTAAGTATAACATTCAAATACAAATTTTATGATGTCGTTCTTTATAACTAACCACCAAACAATCTGCTTCAAATCTTTATACATTTTCATGGAACTAGGATGATAAGCAACACTTGAACCATGCGCTTCACTGCATATTCTTGCTCGGATGTCCCCAACAGCGGGAAAAAAATATCTGTCGCGGTACTTTAGGGTACTGACGTCATCAATTGAAAAGTCAGGTAATTCACCTTTCTAAGTCCTACTGCGAAGGTGCTGCAAATCAGGATCGCCTTTCTGATGTAGCCTATAGAGAGTAATCCACGAAGGCTCTTCCACCTCTAAGCTACTCGGCGAAGCGATATTCCCTATGGAAATGTCCATGAGCAAAAACTCCTCTACAAGGGATTGCACCGAGAGGTTAAAAATATGTGCGGGCTTCCGGCTCAAGGCATCCGCTACTATATTAGCCTTGCCAGGATGATAAAGGATATCGACTTCGTAGTCCACAATATATTCTAACCATCAACGCTGGCATAAATTCAATTCCTTTTGAGTGAAGACATATTTCAAGATTTTGTGGTCAGTGTAGATTTTGCATGACACTTCATGCAGAAGATTTATCCACAACTTCAAGTCATAAATGACAGCAGCCAATTCCAAGTCATGCGTAGGATAATTTCTTCATGGACCTTCAATTGTCTCGATCCATATGTAATCACTTTGCCGTCCTGCATCAACACGCAACCGAGTCCAAATTGAGAGGCATCCACATAAACAGCATACTCTACTCCTTCCATCGACAATGCCAAAACTAGAGCAGAACACAATCTTCTCCTGAGCTCTTGAAAAGCTTCCTCACAGGCATCACTCCAGACAAACGTTCCGCTCTTTTGCATAAACCTAGTTAACGACACAGAAAGTATGGAGAATCCTTTCACAAATCTTCTGTAGTAACCTACCAACCCTAAGAAGCTCATTATCTCCTTAGGCGATGTAGGTCTCTTCCAATCCAAGAGTGCGGCTATCTTCGTGGGATCAACTGAGATACCATCCTTGCTTACAATATGTCCAAGGAATGACACCTGAGATAACCAGAACTCGCACTTGTTAAACTTCGAATACAACTTGTGCTCCCTCAGAGTAGTCAAGACCAAATGCAAGTGCAAGGCATGCTCTTCTGCATTCCTGGAATATAGCAGGACATCGTCAATGAATACGACCACAAACTTATCCAGAAAGTCCTTGAACACCTTGTTCATCATGTCCATAAAAGCTGACGGTGCGTTCTTTAATCCAAACGACATTACGTGAAATTCAAAGTGGCCATATCGAGAATGAAAAGCAGTTCGTGGAATGTCTGACTCACGGATTCTTAACTGATGGTAACTTGAACGGAGGTCAATCTTTGAGAACACGGAACTACCCCACAACTGGTCAAACAAGTCATCGATCATAGGCAACAAATATCTGTTCTTGATGTTTAGCTCTCTATAATCTATGCACAGCCTCATCTGGTGGCGACGACGGCCCCCAAGTTGACGACGGCCCCAAAGTTGACGACGGCTCCCAAGTTGACGACGACCCCCAAGTTGTTGATGACGGCACGCTAACGGAAGACCCTCCTTCGTC
The DNA here is from genome assembly GCA_039583875.1 of Platanthera guangdongensis. Lineage (NCBI taxonomy): Eukaryota > Viridiplantae > Streptophyta > Magnoliopsida > Asparagales > Orchidaceae > Platanthera > Platanthera guangdongensis. Next base: position 127,899,385 of record CM077157.1, read on the forward strand.
TCCAACAAAGGACTCGCGTCGCCGAGGTGTTCGTATGGAGCGGCGCTACAATTTCCGCCCTCGGCGCAAGACAAATATATAGTTAAATTTATCTTTAAATTTATCTTATTTTCAGTATGCTATTTATTTGGGATATTGTACTGAGGGCTGCATGTAACCATTTTGTGTGTTGTTTTTATTTTTATTTTGGGGTACATATAGCCAAAACTTATTTTTAAGCCTATATATAGGCATGTATGCTTTGTTTAAGTTAAGTTGAATGAGAAAAAAAAACCCTAGGCTTTCCTTTCTTGCTAAACCCTCTCTCTCTCTCTACATTTCCTAGCCGCCACCCTCCTCTTCCCCACTCTCTCTCTCTAAAATTTCGGCCAGCCTTTTGTTTTTTCACTCCCCTCTTCCACAACCGCCACCCACCTCTCCCTCTCTCCCTCAAAAGATTTCGGCCAGCCCCCATCTCCCTCATCAAAGCCACCAACTCCACTCACCCCTTCCAACCTGACCTCCACCCTCCATAGCCGGTCGGCCACCTTCCTCCTACACCGAGCAGCCCCTTCAACGAGAACCGGGCAGCCCCACTTCACGTAAAGCTTTGACCGGAAAGGCCTCCTTGTACGGCGAAAATCTGGACTTTGGTGTGAAGCGGCCAAGGCGGACGATCTATCTCTCCATCCGGCGCGACTCCGGCGGAACCGCGGAAGAGCGACCCTTCAAGATAGTCGGAATCATCTATTCCGACTTGGGTAACGATCCTCTCCACTCACGTGTGATTCCCTCTTGATGTTCTAGTGGTCGGAAAGATTTAGCGTTGGATTTGAATCGTTAGATTCTTCGTGGTTTTCCTTTGGATTTGCATCGATCTAAATCGTGATATTTCCGAAAAGTGTTTGGCGAGCCCCGCATTTTTGTTGGGAGAGATCTACCGTTTTTCGATCGCACTTTGGGTAGATCTCTCTTGGTACAACTTTCGCTCGGTCGGACCCAATATTGGTCCTTTTAGCTTGGGAGAACGTCGGCCTATCGCCGTTCGTTTGACCTTCCCGCGGAGTGGCTACCGTACGTTGGTGAACTGTGATAACACGCTTGCGAGGGCGCTGCGATTGAATCTAGTGCGTGAGAGATTGTGGATTGAGTGTGGCGTTCGTTTCATTCCCTTAACCCGTCTAGTGTCCGCGGTAGTGGCCTACATCAAATTTTGGTATCAAAGCGAGGTTCTTGTCAATTTTTTAATTGGCACCCTCCCCTCTTTTAGCACGTTAACCTGCACTTGTGTTTGCGCGTTAGTTGTCACAAAAAAATCTCAAAAAAAAATTATCTTTGGTCTGCCAATAGCGGCGTAGTTTTCTTATTTTTCAGCCAAAAAAATCAAAATAAATTTTTTAATAATCCTCTTTTTATTTCCCGCAAGAAAATCAAAAAAAAATTTATTTTCCTATAGTCATTAAGCGTGATTAATTCCTTCTTTGGTCTGTCTGAATCTGTTGTCTTCCATTTGCATGCGTACTAGGCTCGGTACGGAATATCCTCCATCGTCGTCTAACATGGATGAGGACCGGGGTGAGGGTCGTCCCTCACGGAGATTGAGGAGCTCCGTCAGGATTTCACGGAGCAGTTGACGGCCATTAGGGAAGCACTTCACGGATTGGGGTTACCACACGGGGCACCCCGTAATCAACCCGCTCACCCACGGGTGGGAGAGCATCACGACCCTTACCCCCACCCTCCTAATGAGAACGCCCCACGAGCACCGTACGAGTTTGACCTTACTCGGGCCGTCCGAGTCAAGCCACCATCCTACGATGGTTTAGGTGATCCCCAAGTCTTCCAGGACTGGATCATGGAGATCGAATGTTACTTCGAGTGGTATACCCTGAACGACGCGGATAAGGTGCGAGTAGCGAGGATGAAGTTGCTAGGGCGCGCTAAAATATTTTGGCTGAATGAGGAGCGGCGTATGAGGGTCGAGAACGGAGCGTTGCCCATAGGCTGGGATGCAATGAAGGCTAGGCTAACGGAACAGTACATCCCTACTTACCATCGAACATAAATGTTCGATGATTTAGCCACCCTTAAGCAAGGGACTAGGTCGGTGTCTGAGTATATGAGTTTGCTGAAGGACATGATGGTTAGGTGTGACGTTAAAGAGATGCCCGAGGTCACCCTCTCCAGGTTCCGTAAGGGACTAAACCGCGACATCCAAGGAAAGCTTCTGCGTTATGGTCACACCGATTTGCACACCACTTTCAACGCTGCCTTAGATATTGAGCAGCACAACGCGCTTAAGGGCAAGTCTCGCTCGTTCCAAAAGGGGAAGTTCATTTTAGGACCACCTCCCACCGCCACCTATAAGGCTAAAGGAAAGTATCAGTCCCCCGACTTAACCTCCATAGTCGTAACGGCTAGGAATGATAGAAACCCCTCTGGTGAGAGAGTCCCGGTGGGTCGGGTCAACAGAACGAATGTCACCTGTTACGCTTGCGGGGTCCAAGGGCACTATGCTAGTGATTGTCCTACTACACCCAGACCATTAGCCCTGTTAGATTCCGCTGGTGGGGCCGACGACATTACTTACGAGGCGGGCGAAGAGAGCGAGTCGGACGGAGTGCCTAGTGATATGGAGGATGACCCCCATATGATGGTTATGAGGTGTATCCTGGCGACCCCTCGAGCGTAGGCGATTGGAATAGGACGAACATCTTCACGTTGAATTTTAAGAGTGGTGAAAAATGGTGTAGGTTGATCATCGATAGCGGTAGTTGCATGAACGTAATTTCTGAAGCCGCGGTGAGACGAATGTCTCTTGTTGCCGAGCCACACCCTCACCCTTATAAAGTGCCATGGGTAGACAAGTCGTCCCTCCCTGTGACGAAGCGATGCTTGGTACCCCTTACCATCAAAGCTTATTCTGAGCAGATTTGGTGTGACGTCATCCCTATGGATGCGTGCCACGTCTTGTTGGGTCTCCCTTGGTTGTACGATCATGACGTCACCCACTTTGGTCGGGCCAACACTTACGAGTTCAAATTTAATGGCAGAACCATCCTCTTAAAACCCGCCCCGCCAAAAGATCCTTCAGCCCCCTCGAAGGATACAGTCGTCCCGGTCGAGAAGAAGACGTTGAGCCTGATAGGAAGGAAAGAATTGAAGCGTACTACCTTTGTAGATGGGGTCCTCTATGCCTTAGTGTGCCTACAAGTTAAGGAAGACGCAGCCCCTTTTGAGAACTTGTCGTCGGCGTTGAGAAACCTCCTAGAAGAGTTTGTGGACGTGTACCCGGAAGAGCTACCGGCTGAATTACCCCCGTTGCGGGAAATCCAACATGCCATTGATTTCATTCCGGGCTCGTCATTGCCCAACCTCCCACATTATCGGCTAAACCCCTCCGCGCACTTAGAGTTGCAAACCCAGATCTCGGATTTATTGCAAAAGGGTTTTATCCGCCATAGCAAGAGCTCGTGTGTCGTGCCCGCCTTACTTGCCCCCAAGAAGGACGGCTCTTGGAGGATGTGTGTGGATAGTAGAGCCATTAATAAAATCTCTATTAAATATCGCTTTCCCATCCCTCGCTTGGATGATTTATTGGACATGTTAGCCGGTGCCACGATTTTTTCGAAATTGGATCTTAGGAGTGGCTACCATCAGATCCGAATTAGGGAAGGTGACGAGTGGAAAACGACCTTTAAGTCTAAGGAAGGGCTCTACGAGTGGTTAGTTATGCCATTTGGACTTTCCAATGCGCCGAGTACGTTTTCGAGGATGATGACCCACGTCTTCCAACCCTATATGGGAAAATTCATCGTGGTATATTTTGACGATATTTTGGTATTTAGCACCTCCACGATTGATCATGAGTCACATTTAAGAACCATCCTTACCACACTGAGATCGGAAAACTTATTCGTGAACATTAAGAAGTGTACCTTCCATGTGACATCGGTTGAGTTCCTCGGTTATATTGTGAGTTCGAAGGGGATCCACGTAGACCCAAGAAAGTGCAAGCCATTAGAGATTGGCCCGAGCCCGCCAACATTCGGGATGTTAGGAGTTTTCACGGGCTCGCTACATTTTATCGGCGATTTATTAAGGATTTTAGTAGCATTATGGCCCCTATTACCGAGTGCATGAAAAAAGGTGAATTTACATGGACGAACTCAGCCGCTGTGGCGTTCCAATTAATTAAATCGCGCATGTCGGAAGCCCCCCTTTTGCGACTACCGGATTTTACCAAGGTTTTCGAGTTGTCATGTGATGCGTCTGGAGTGGGAATTGGTGGAGTGTTGAGTCAGGAAGGCCACCCTGTGGGGTATTTCAGTGAGAAACTAGCAGGTCCAAAATTAAATTATTCCAATTATGATCGGGAGTTTTACGCGGTCATTCGATGCCTCCAACATTGGCGGCATTATTTACTTCCTAAGGAGTTGTCATCTTATCTGATCATGAAGCGCTAAGGTTTCTTAACTCTCAAACTAAGGTTAGTCCTAGACATGCCAAATGGGTCTCCTATCTACAGGAGTACACTTTCATTATCAAACACCTCAAGGGGACTCTCAACCGCGTAGCCGACGCCCTTAGTCGTGTTTCGTTATTGCTCTCCACGCTAGAAGTAAAGGTGATTGGCTTCGATAGGATTAAGGACGAGTACGTCCACTGCCCAGATTTTAAGGATATCTATTTCGCCACCCAAGATGACTCGCCGACAACCATTACTTCTTTTTACATTCGAGACGGCTACTTATTTAACTATTCGAAGCTTTGCATTCCCCGTTCCTCCTACGCCACTTCATAGTGTGGGAATTGCATGGTGGAGGGTTAGGGGGACACTTTGGCCGTGACAAGACGATCACGTTAGTTGAAGACAAGTTTTATTGGCCCGGTCTTAAGGCCATGGTTAGTAAGATCGTGGGTAGTTACCGAGCGTGCCAACTGGCTAAGGGGAACAAAACAAATGCGGGGCTTTATACCCCTCTTCCGATTCCGTCTATTCCTTGGGAAGACGTTAGCATGGACTTCATTCTCGGCCTCCCAATCACATTTCGACGTCACGACTCTATCTTAGTTGTTGTAGATCGTTTCTCTAAAATGGCTTATTTTATCGCGTGCAATAAAACCAACGACGCGTCACACGTCGCACAATTATATTTTTAAAGAGGTGGTAGGCCATCGAGGAGTTCCGAAGTCTATAGTTACTGATAGGGATGTGAAATTTTACTAGTTATTTTGGAAGACCCTGTGGAGGATTATGGGCACCAAACTTCTATTCTCTTCCGCGTACCATCCGCAGACGGATGGGCAAACAGAAGTTGTGAACAGAAGTTTAGGTAGTTTGCTTCGATGCCTTGTGGTAGACCACAGGGTACATGGGGCCTTATCCTCCCTCATGCTCAGTTGGCATATAATAATTCCAAAAATAGGTCAACGGGTTTGTCCCCGAATGAGATCGTGCACGGTTATAAAGCTCTCGTGCCCTTGACTTGCTTCGTTACCGCCATCGTTTAAGTCAAGTCAATTTGCACAGGACTTTGCCTCTCACATCCATGATCTTCACAAACGCATAAATGAAACGCTTACCACTCAATACGCGTCTTATCAAGTTCATGCCAACACACATAAGAGAGTGTATCCCTTGAAAGTGGGCGATTTAGTCATGGTACGTCTCATCCCTGAACGGTTGCCTATGGGCACCTTAAAAAAGTTAGCGGATCGGCGAGCTGGACCTTTTCGATTTTAAAACGGTGGGGAGACAATGCTTTTCTTTTGGAATTCCCACTGATTGGGTTATTTCCCCTGTGTTTTATGTTTCGGATTTAACGCCATATATTGCTCCACCACTAGAACTATCTTCCTATCCGTTTAGTTCCACAACAGATTCTCATGGGCATGGGGATGAGGGGGTAAGGGCTCGCTCTCTCCGACGGTCTCCAACGGAGGTACGCTACATGTTGATGATATAGATTTTCCCCTTTGCTGCCTAATGTTTTTCCCAGGTTTGCCAGAACCGCATTTTTGCCGACAGGATTCTCCAGGATGATGTGTTTCCCACTGCTGATGGCGATGTGCGCCGCTACTTGATCCGCTGGCGTGATCGCCCCGCCTCTGATGACTCTTGCTCCCGGAAGCGGAAGTGGCTCTCTTGGATGGTGTTCTTCTCCGACGGTATCTTCAAGACAACTCATTGGTGATGAGTACTTTCAAGAGGGGGAGGATTGGTGGCGATGACGGCCCCCAAGTTGACGACGGCCCCAAAGTTGACGATGGCTCCCAAGTTGACGACGGCCCCCCAGTTGTTGATGACGGCACGCTAACGGAAGACCCTCCTTCGTCTCCAACAAAGGACTCGCGTCGCCGAGGTGTTCGTATGGAGCGGCGCTACAATTTCCGCCCTCGGCGCAAAACAAATATATAGTTAAATCTATCTTAAATTTATCTTATTTTCAGTATGCTATTTTATTTGGGATATTGTATTGAGGGCTGCATGTAGCCATTTTGTGTGTTGTTTTTATTTTTATTTTGTGCTACATATAGCCAAAACTTATTTTTAAGCCTATATTAGGCATGTATGCTTTGTTTAAGTTAAGTGAATGAGAAAAAAAACCCTAGGCTTTCCTTTCTTGCTAAACCCTCTCTCTCTCTCTACATTTCCTAGCCACCACCCTCCTCTTCCCACTCTCTCTCTCTAAAATTTCGGCCAGCCTTTTGTTTTTTCACTCCCTCTTCCACAACCGCCACCCACCTCTCCCTCTCTCCTCAAAAGATTTCGGCCAGCCCCCATCTCCCTCATCAAAGCCACCAACTCACTCCCCTTCAACCTGACCTCCACCCTCCATAGTCGGTCGGCCACCTTCCTCTCCACCCGAGCAGCCCCTTCAACGAGAACCGGGCAGCCCCACTTCACGTAAAGCTTTGACCGGAAAGGCCTCCTTGTACGGCGAAAATCTAGACTTTGGTGTGAGCGGCCAAGGCGGACGATCTATCTCTCCATCGGCGCGACTCCTGCGGACCGCGGAAGAGCGACCCTTCAAGATAGTCGGAATCATCTATTCCTTGGGGTAACGATCCTCTCCACTCACGTGTGATTCCCTCTTGATGTTCTAGTGGTCGGAAAGGAAAGATTAGCGTTGGATTTGAATCGTTAGGATCTT